>CM045751.1:3187500-3417500 GCA_024760905.1 Plotosus lineatus | reverse complement strand
GGACAAGGTCATCCTCACGCCTACCCGGGCCCAGGTAACCGCTAGAGCAACTCCAGTACCAACCTTTACACCAATCTGGTGATCAGAAGGATCCAGATCATCCGTTTATACAACGTACAGACTGTCGGAGTGGGATTCGCTCAAATTCGGAAAAATGAACACGCCGTCGCCAAAGGGTCAGTCCACAGCATGAGTCGTTCAGCAGGACTCGGGGACTTCCACCCAGCCTGCGGCGAAGAATTATTTTAGTATGCACCACTACACTAGAACATAAAGAGCAAACTCTCTCTCTCTCTCTCTCTCTATATATATATATATATATATATATATATATAATACACACACACACACACACATACATATATAGGTGCAGTGGTGGTCTAGTGGTATAAAGTGCCGGATTGCTGAGCCAAAGGTTGGGGGTTCGAGTCCCACTCTCCACAAGGTTGTCACTGTCCCCCCCATGCACTAACTGGGTTCTCAAAGGCGGGCCATGTCTCTCACTGTCTATAGTGAGAGGTTCATGTAAAAGAACCGTTGCTGAGTTTCATAAGAGGAGCTGCAAAGCCGTCGGTGTGTCTCCGCCCTGTGATGGCCTGGCGAGCTGTCCAGGGTGTACTCTGCCCTCGCCCCGAGTTGGCTGGGATGGGCACCAGCCTCCCTGCGACCCTAATTAGGATGAAGCGGTTCCAGAAAATGAAGTGAACATACATATATGAATATATTCTATATCTCGAGATTGAGTGCGAGAGAGTCCAAGTGAGTGACCCCCGAGGTTCAGCTGAATTAACGCGAGATATATTGACAGCCTGTACCATAAAGCTTTACTTTACTCTTTAGTCAGTCATGTGATTACCACCTGTGTGGTTCTTTAAAAGAAAAAAAAAGTCCCACCCAGTGTCGGTTACTCGTCAGCATGTGTGCAGATGTGTGTGCGACCGCTTCCACTTCGTCTTGTGTGCGAATCTGTGACGGAAGTGTCTTAACGACCGGCTCCTGTTTTGAAATCGCTGCGGTCGGGCCCCGGTGTTGTGATGTAAGCAGGGCAGAGGTCGAGATTTATACAGTTGTGTGTCAGATGTGGTCATCACCCTGTTATTTATGTGTCACATGACTATAATGGTGGTGTTATCATTGCGACTGTTATCTTTTCGATGCGTTTCAGAGCTCTGAGCGGGTTTAATGAACACTGTGAAGTTTACACTCACTTTAATTATAATCATTTGTTTTTTCTGTTTCTGAAGATATTTATCCATATCCCTACTTAATGGATTACGCAGGTACACCGTGCATTTCTCGTGAGGTGATTATAACGATGCTAACAGGCTGCTGCATGGGTTGAACTGGGCTCCAAGCTCACTGCATGTTCAGTTTTAGAAACTATAATGTCCAGTGTATATATCGAGCCTCCTTTCAGCACGGGAACGCAGCAAGTTGTTTCGGAATACTCGATATATTTATATAAATATATATTACCTGCATGACGGGTCGACTGATCTCACAAAACTCATGAATTGGTTTCTGGTGATGCGCTTGTTCTCATATGTTACCGTTGCTATAGTAACAGCGGGTTCAGCATGGATCTGTATCTAACAATAATAATAATAATAATAAACGGATTTAAAACACGTGTTCAGTAAATATGGTGAAGTTTTCTGTGAGAAGCGGATTATTTGTAGGGATGTGATGATGTATCACGGATCGAAAAAAATCACGATATATATTATTAGGATTCAAAAAGAGGGAAACGACAATTTAACTGCCACGAATCCTTTAGTTTTTCCAAATTGCAATTTTATTGTTTGGACTGCAGAGAGGCACGCACAACGTACGTGGAAATAACACCAATCGGATTTAAAGGAAACGCCCGCCCCCATGAAAACGAGTAAAATGTGTGATTATAATGTGTGAGATTGACTCTGAAAATATTGAAGATTAGTTTCGACTGCTGAAAGCTGAAGGAGAGAGCAGTGGAGGTCGTGGTTTTATATTTACAGATAAACACAGCCTGCACTGAAGCAAAAAGTCCGATTGGTTCTTGAAGCAGTTTTACTAAAAAGCAATAATTCCGTGAATTCACCGTTATATTTTTGTCAAATTTTTAGAAACGATTGCCGTAGGTCAGGAAATCGAAAGAAAATGAAATGGAATTCAGGTGTACCGCGACTTAAGTTGTTTCAAGTTAAGTAGTTCTCGATTTTCCGTCGGTTTTCAAGAAATATATGAAAAATAAAAAAAAACGTTTACACAATGATCATATAATCACGCCCACTACTTGAGAAGCATTGAATTAGCAGCAACTCTGGCAAATTATACATGCGCATCATCACGACATTACTGGCACAGGATTCAAATTTAGCCAATGGCTGAGAGCTTTTGTTTCTCCCTCCTGCTGATTGGTTGCAGATGTGTACGCCGCTTATAAGTAAAGTTGGCGTAGGCTCGCGTAGAGACCAGCTAATTCGATTTCACTCATTTTCGACTTTGTGTTGTTTCTCCTGGAACCAATTAACGACATAAGCTGAGGTATATTTGTATATGTTTTTAATTTAATAAGGGATATTTGGTGACATTTTAAACCAATCAAGCATCAGTGGGTGGGGTCACTGAACTTTTAATACAGATTATGTTTGTTTGTTTGTTTGTTTTTGTTTTTTACATTGCTCTGATCGGATTGAACTCAAATTGATCATTTGACCTTCTTTCATAATAACAATAATCTATAGAGGTCTGTTCTGAATGACTGCAAATGGTGATGTTATTATTATTATTATTATTATTATTATTATTATTATTGCGTATAATAAATAACTTGCATTTTCCACAGATGTATAATGCAGCAATGTGTTCTAGGTGCCGATGACGACGAGTGGGATGATGATTGGGATGACAGGAAGTCCTCAGGTGGATATGGGGAAAATGAAACAAGTGAAGGCGGAGCCATGAGCAGAGGAGGAGTTTATGGGTCTTCAATGAAAATCACACTGAACAAGTGAGACTTGTCATATTTACCCCGAGTCTGGCTGCGGCGCTTCGGCTCAGCTGGAAACTGTAGTGGGATGTAAACAAATCTCATCTCCCAGTGTTATTATATTCTCTCTGTAACATTCCCACTTTATCATGTGCAGATTCCCGGGATTTTCCAAATCGGGCCCCGAGCTGTTCCTTCTGTCCAAACAGGGCTCCAAAGGACCCAAACTGTCTATCTATGTAAGATACAGCTTCATTTTTCATGTATTAATTTACTGTCGCTTCAGTTCTGAGAGTTTTATTTTTATTCAGGTTTTTATCCGGGTTTTATGCAACTGTTTGAAAATCAGGATGTGTTGTGATCTCACGCGGTATGGGCAGGAGGGCGGGGCACCGTGGACGCTTCAGGTTTCTGAACAAAAACTTGAACACAAATTCTCAGATTTGAATGAAAGTCAACATGGTGTTTTTTCACATCATAGTACAGAACCCTGTTTTTAAAATGAGGTCAGAGGTTAAGGTCATTATGAACGTTTATGTATTTTCATTGAATATTTTGTTTTCTGGACAGTCGTGCAGTAATAATAATAATAATAATAATAATACAGTATTGTAATACTGTACTTGATTTTTGTTTAATGCTGACCTTGTGCTAGGCATGTACACTTTTATCGCGATTTTATAGCCGTGTGAGATTTTTATAGTTAATGTGCATCAGTAGTTTTAATTTTATGTCAGCGGCTTGACTAAGGGTGGAACAGTGGTGTGGTTAGCACATCCATGTCATGGCAAGAAGGTCCTAGGTTCAAGTCCCGGGATGGAGTGTTTCTGTGTGGAGTTTGCATGTTCATCCCGTGTTTGTGCGAGTTTCCTCCAGATACTTCCGGTTTCCTCCGACAGTCCAAAGACGTGTAAATGAAAATGGTAGGCTGTCCCAAACTGCCCCTCGGTGTCGGTGTAAATGGTTTCGTGTGTGTATGTGTGTTGGTATTGCGATGGTCTGACAAACTGTTCAGGATGTTCTTTACCTTTGCTCAGAGGCAGCTGAGATAGGCTCCAGATTCCCTGTGACCCGAGTAGTCGGCTTCAACGTTTGATGAGCTTTAGGTCAGTTTTTATTTTGCTGGAGAGCGAGTATCAGTTTTCACTTCACTGCACGTTACCGCCACCTTCAGGAACCAGTCTGGTACTGACTCATCTTCATCTTTGAGGAGAAAGAAGCTGCACTTTAATTTCAGTTCAACACCATTTCTTTTCACTGCTTCTTTTAGATACAAATTTTCATTTTTGGCATTTTGTCAGACGCCCTTATTGAGGGACCTAGATTTTTATCTTATTTATACTACGGATCATAAGCGCTAAGGGCCTTGCTCGGGGGGCCCGACAATAACACCTTGGTAGGCCAGGGGCTTGAACCATTGACCTTCAGATCAAGGACCCAGAGTCCTAACCACCGAGCTTTTTGTTCTCTTCCTTTCCCTTGTGGTGTTTTCTGTCTGGTTTCCGTTTGGTTGGGTTCAGAACTGATTAAATCCTGTATAGTGTTTAATATGGGCGTGTTTCCTGTGAGGAGATGGAAGGAGTCTCCAGTGTCGGTTCCATGTATCAGGTAAATCTGCCACAGGAGGTCTTCAGGACAGAGATGTTTGTGCTTTGTGTTTGTCTGTGATGTGGGCGGCTGTGTTTCGATCTCGATCTCCCGCGACGTGCGAATCGAGAACTTGGAGGCAGTCGGGGTTTCTTTCCTTCTTTCTTATCTTTCCTTCCATCTGTTTATTTTCTTTCCTTTATTTTTTCTCCTTTTTTCACCTTTCTTTCCTTCTTACTTGACAAGTGTGACGAATCTCTGAGTCCTGCCCGACCCCAAAAAAATTCGCAGACACGAATATTTAGCCGGCGGGCATTTACCCCCAGTCACGGCATGTAATCTCCATGGCGATGTTGCGCCGGTTGTTCCGGTCGAGGCTCAGCAACATTAATGTGATAATAAAATGAAGCGGCTGATGATCTGAATGTTCTGAATGTGCAGGTTATCATGTCAATGCCCTTTTTCCTCCCCTGATGGCTCGGATATACAACGGGGATCTGAATAATGAGAGTGCTCCCTGAACCACTAGGAATCATTTTCACATATGTATTGGCCCCACAGAGTCCCGACCTTAACCCTATTGAAAGTGTTGGGATGTGCTGGAGAAGACTTTATGTGAGGGGTTCAGTTTTCCCCTCATCGATTCAAGACCCCGGTGAGAAACGAACCCGACACCGGTTGCAAATCAACGTTCTGCTGCTTCAGTTTGTTGAAACGGTGGCGTGATGAGTTGGACGCGAGGATAAAGTCTCTCCAAAAAATATTGGCGTGTTTGCCGAAGGTTGCAAAGGTCTTTATTAATTAACCTTTATTTTGATTGTCAACACTGCTCCCATAATGCATTTCACCATTTTAGGGTTTTAATGTTTTACCTTTTTTATGATGCAATTCATGGACTTGAACGTATTCAGTTGTTCAATAACTTTGATCGGTTACTGAGTAACTACAGATAAACAGGAAATTCCGCCTTCATCTTGATTTCCTGGATGACCCGGTTGGCCGACTCTTTAGTGTTGAAGAGATTTCTGCAAAAATAATGTGGAGTGGAAAAGGTCCTGAGATGGTCGGGAAAGGAATGATGGTGTGTGTGTGTGTGTTGCAGCCTGGTGAAGTTGGACCAGTGTGGGAGTACCCCGAGACTCAGCTGGACTGTGTTGTCGCAGACCCTAAAAAAGGCTCCAAAATGTACGGCCTTAAGAGCTACATCGAGTACCAGGTCACCCCGAACGTGAGTCCTGCAACAGAACACGTCCCAATTCGAACACTCCCACAAGAATTAACACCATAAAATAAATAATAATAACAAAATTAATAATAATCTGCTTAGACCACCAACAAACCTGTCAATCATCGATACAAGCACTTTGATTGGCTGTATGAGAGACTTTTGGAAAAGTTTGGATCAGCCATCCCCATTCCGTCCCTACCCGACAAGCAAGTTACAGGTAAGCTGAAAAGTGTGTGTGTGTGTGTGTGTGTGTGTGTGTGTGTGTGTGTGTGTGTGAATAACATTAACTGGACTTCATCAGTGGCACAGTGGATAGCATGTTCACCTCACAGCAAGAAGGTCCTGGGTTTCATTCCCAGGCTTGGGTTGTCTCCATGTGGGCTTTCCTCCAGGTTCTCCAGTTTCCTCCCACAGTCCAAAAACATGCACATTGGGCTCATTAACTTTTGCAAGTTTGCCCCTATGTGTATGAGTGGGTGTGAACGGTTGTATGTGTGATGGCTCAGTGTACCCCGCCTTTACCCAGAGTCGGCCGAGATGGGTGCCAGCCTCCCCACGACTTGTGATGAAGCAACTTAAAAGAAAACGTACGGATGAGTGAATGAGTCCTGAAGTGTGTTTACTGATTTACCAACAATGGCAGCACGGTGGTGCAATGGTTAACACTTTGGCCTTACGGTGAGAAGGTGCCGAGTTCGAGTCCCACATGATGGTGTTCCTGTGTGGAGTTTTGTCCTCCCCATGTTTGTGTGGGTTTCCTCCAGCTACTGCAGTTTACTCCAAAAGTCCAAAGCCATTCACATTTGGCAAATTGGCTGTTCCAGACTGCCCCTAGGTGTGAGTGGTTGTGAGTTGCCCAGTGATGGTCTGGATGAGATGGGCTCCAAGCTTCACCGGTTGATCGATTTATCACCTATCACGGACACTGGAGACTCCTTCCATTAGTGTTATGTGCATTAAGTCATCTGTTTATACTTCGTGTTCACCATGCATGTCCCTGTGTCTGTCGTTGCTATAGAAACAGTAGTTTATTAAAGAGAGCATTTCTGACCAATCAGAATCGAGAACTGAACCCTGATGATTTGTTTTTTGTCTCTGCCGTTCATCTCGCAGGGCGTTTTGAGGAGGAGTTTATTAAGATGCGTATGGAGAGACTTCAGGCCTGGATGTCCAGAATGTGCCGCCATCCCGTCGTCTCCTGCAGCGAGGTCTTCCAGCTGTTCCTCACCTACAGGGAGGAGAAGGTATGCAAATGAGTGTGAGGGATGTACCAGGGATTAAGTGTGTGTAGTGTTTTTATTTTATTTTTTAAGGGTGTGTGAACAGATTTGTTTTTCGTTCAGGACTGGAAAACAGGGAAGAGGAAAGCGGAAAAGGACGAGACGGTCGGGGTGATGATCTTCTCAACGATGGAGCCTGAAGGACTGCCAGATATGGAACTCCATGATGTGTAAGAGCACGGACGTCACACTGGTTGAGCACCTCGTGTCAGGTTTCCTTTAAACAGGAAATGTTTTGTTTTCTGGGCAGCGGTGGCCTGGTGGTAAAGGTCACTGATCCTAAGGTTGTGGGTTCAAACCCCACTCTCAACAGGTTCTCACTGTCCCCCCCAGTGCAGCTAACTGGGTTATCAAAGGTCGGCCGTGTCTCTCACTGTCTATGGTGGTGGTGGTGGTGGGGGGTTCATGTAAAAGAACCATTACTGACTTTCATCAAGAGTAGCCGCATAGCCGTCAGTGTGTTTCTGCCCTGCGATGGCCTGGAGAGCCGTCGCACGAAGTCGGCTGAGATGAGCACCAGTCTCCCCGCGACACTAATTAGGATGAAGTGGTTACAGAAAATGAATTGTTTGTTTTCTGTTTAGTAATTATGCTGTGATTTGGTTTTGACGGTTATGAGGCAGAATCTCGAAATTCCGGAAAAGTGACTTTCCACTTGTAGTCTTTTGATTTGTATTTTATTGACACCCCCCCCCCATTCTCTCCCCTAATTTATCATATCCAATTCCCACCTGTCAAGTGTCACCTCGCTGTCACATACAACCACCACCAACCCTCAGTGACATGCGATGCTGCCCCCTGCCTCTTTATGAACTGCTGCTCATGCATATTTAGAGGTGGCCGAACACACTAGGAGGGAAAGCGCTGTCCGCCCCCTTGGTAAGAATGAGCTTACAGATGTCCATTGATTGGCTGGTGATCACTGAGTGACAGGGGAGTGAGCGTATGCCATCTCTCCCTCCTGTGAGAGCTCGGCCAATTAGCAACCATGGGCTCTTGTGATCTGAATGACTTATTTTTATTATTATTATTACACAATTATTTCGTATTCCTGCTTACAGTGGTGCTCGAGTTTAACGCCGCTACACCGCTGTAATCGTACCGTTAGCTAGATATTGATACGTTTAAAATGTTTTCAGTGAGCAGAAGTGTGAGCAGTTCAGTCGCTTCACTAAGGCGATGGACGACGGCGTGAAGGACCTGCTGACTGTCGGACACGAGCACTGGAAACGCTGTACAGGCCGTGAGTGAGCAACTCCCACATCTCCTACCGGGATATTTTACAGTCTTCATCTCTAAAGATCTTCATTTCCTCCCACAGCTCTGCCAAAGGAGTACCAGCGGATCGGCAAAGGCTTCCAGAACCTGTCGTCCGTCTTCATCAGCAGTGGTTATGAGGGTCCGTTGATGCCCCGAGTTCTTTTCTCTGAATGTTTGGTTCCTGTGGGTTGGGTTTGAATCATGATGAAGAGCGGGAGGGTGAAGTTACGTGTGTGTGTGTGTGTGTGGTGTTTCTTGTAGGAGAAGCTACGCTCACTGATGCTCTCACAGCGGCAGGGAAGACCTACGAGGAGATCGCTCAGTTGGTTGCCGAGCAGGTACGCTGCAAATCACAGCATTGGGGCTAAAACCTGACCCCGGTTCTGTAAATAACACTCAGGGTCGTCGGTGTGGACCAGAAGGTTTCTGGTACCTTTACGGATGGATTAACTCCTGGGTTCTCATTTTGCTTGTGTGGGTTTCCTCCTGGTACACTGGTTTTCTTCCACAGTCTAAAAACATGCAGAATAGACTAATTCCACGTGACAGTGAGTGAATGTGTGTATATTGGCCCTACAATGGTCTGGTGAGCTGTTCAGGATGCACCCCACCCTCGCCCGGAGTCGGCCGAGAAATTCTCCAACCTCCCCGCGACCCTAATCAGGATTAAGTGACTTATAGAATGAAGGGATGAGGAATGAAGCACACGAGTTTCCGATGCAAACTGTCACGATCATTGCTGACTCCGCCCACTGCTGCTACATCTCTGGTTTAGCACTCAGGGACACCACCCCCACCCTCACCCCGTTATATTTTATATTCTATTCCAGCTCTGGACTTTTCTCTGCCTGGATTCGGTCCTCCACAAGCTCTGCTTAATATTTCTGTTTTGAAGGGTTTTGGGGTTTTGTACTTCCTGTATCAAGCGGAGAACTGATGATTGGCGTGCAGGAAGTGGTGTCGGGAATGTTGGTATGGGATGCTGGATGTACAGTCTGATGGTCGTGGTTTTCCTGTGCGTAGCTACACGTGTGTTTTCTTTAATCTTATCATGGAGTTAAAAAGAAAAGAAACACCGGTTCCAGTTTGGAAACTGGATTGTCGCTGATTTCCTTCTCGTCCTGTCAATCTCCGCTGCGTTACCGCCCTGTTTATTAACTCGGTCAACTGTCGTGTGTGTATTTATTTATTTCTACACACATGCGTGTACACACACAGTATGCGTGTATATTCATGAAAGTCGTTTGTCCCCATGAAGCCCACTAGACACTGATTGTGGAGGGGCGGAGCTTAAAGCCCATCTTTCCTATAATGTAGTAATGATGAGTTGTGTATGTTTAACACTTTTCTGAAGGGTTAATATACTAGTATATCATGTGTGATAAGGTGCTGGACTATGGATTCTGAGGTCAGAGGTTGAAGCCCCACTATCACCAGGTTGTCCTTGCTGTCCCCCCAGTGTACTAATTGGGTTATCGAATGCCGGCCGTGTCTGTCACTGCCTGTGGTGGGAGGTTCACGTAAAAGAACCATCGCTGACTTTCATAAAGAGGAGCTGCAGAGCCATCAGCGTGTTTCCGCCCTGCGATGGCCTGGCGAGCCATCCAGGGTGTAATTTGCCCTCGCCCAAAGTCGGCTGAGATGGACAGCAGCCTCCCTGTGACCCTAATTTAGGATTGAGCGGTTCAAAAACTAAATAAAAGGATGAATATCATGACAGAGGATCACAAGAAAGCAGAACTCCAATTATATGTGAATGAATACGGAAGTGTGTGTGTGTGTGTGTGTGTGTGTGTACTGTATAGTATAGCAAGCCTCAGCTGTGTGTGTGTGTGTGTGTGTGCGCGCGCTCCATTTTCAGCCTAAAAAAGATCTTCACTTCCTCATGGAGACCAATAACGAGTACAAAGGGCTTCTGGGATGCTTCCCCGACACCATCGGCGTTCATAAGGTACACGAATTGGAAAAGCACGGGGTGGTTTAAACCTGCCGATTGGATGATGTCATGTGTTTGATTTAATGTTGTTTACACACCATTCTGTTTGGACCCGTGCAGGCCGCCATCGAGAAAGTAAAAGAAGCGGACAAGCTGGTGGCAACCAGTAAGATCACCCCCGCAGAAAAGATTACAATGAGCAAACGAGTCAGCAGCATGTCGTACGTACTGCAAGGTGAGCACACGTAGCATGTCTGAGTATAGCACACGTTAAAGGGGCGGCTGGGAATAATAATAATAATAATAATAATAATAAAGCATTGAGATGATGATCAATGTTTGGATCCTGTCGTGTTGCTGGTGTATTCCGATCTGAACCCGGCTGTGTGATTCGGTCCTACAGCGGAGATGAACCATTTCCACAATAACCGCATCTACGACTACAACCGAGTGATGCAGCTGTACCTGGAGGAGCAAGCCAAATTCTACGAGACGGTAATCTCTTCTTCTGTTTATACGCGGACGGACGCGCCGCCAGATTATTAAGTGAGGGATTGAAGAGTATTTAAGTTGGAGGGGGTGTGATGTGGCCCGGATGGTCCAATGGCGTTACATCGTGGCGTGTGTTATTCTTTTCGTTGATCCCGTACACCTCACGTCTCAGTTTTTAGATGGTGTTGTGAAAATAAGACTTCAGATGTTTAGCTCAAAAGTGCCGGGGTTCGGTACCGCAGTACAAGAGGCAAAGAACCCGCTCAGCACGGCTCGGCTTCACAGAGGCGTCTTCTAATTGGATCAGGACTCATAGGTCGCTTGAGATCTTCTCTGATCTTCCTGAAGCCGATTGGTGGTCGAGTTCTCACCATTTTGGCTCTTCATCAATCAAGGTGTGCTGCTGTTCTGAACGATGTCTGAAATGACCCATTTGGCTCAGAATTTCAGAGAGAAATGTTTATAATCAGCAGGTACAACATTTCCCGCCTTCATTCCTTAAATAAGGACAATGATTGGCTCCTGTTTTTTTTAAAGAATGAATGACATCACTAATTGAACTCCACACTGATCTTACTTTGGACACGCCCCTTTCAATTCGTGATTCAGTTACACAGAATCAGCAGCATTTGGGTCAGGACTGTTGGATTCTATTCCTCTACTACACCTGATAGTACATTATTTTCCATGTAGAAACATCATTTCTACCAAAAGCACTGATGGATCAGGTTAGTGACGTCCGACGGAGATTATTTTGAACACGACTGTAGATACACACCCTCAGGGATAGGTCGGGAAGCTCAGCCAGCCAGGGAGAACTCGGGGTAGAACCCGCTGCTCCTCCGTGTCTAGAGGAGCCGGTCGGGGTTGTTCGGGCATCTGGTTCGACCGCCTCCCTGGTGTCATGTTTCGGGTCCGTCCAACCGGGAAGAGGCTCCGGGGTCGACCTAGAACACGCTGGAGGGGTATTATCACTTGGTTGGTCTGGGAATGCCTTGCTGTCCCCCGGAAGAGCTGGAGGAAGTGGTTGAGGGGAGGGATGTCGGGACCTCATTGCTTAGGCTACAACCCAACCCGGAATAAGTGGCGGAGGATGATGATGATGAGGAAATGAAAATAAAAGACTTCAGGATGTGCTGCTATTACAAATTGACCGACTTAATGTGTGTGCGCGCGCGCGAGTGTGTGTGTGTGTGTGTGTGTGTGTGTGCGCGTATGAGTAAAATAAAATTCTCTTTTTTGTATTTCCAGATTGCAGCAAAGCTGAGACACGCTCACAGTCAGTTCACTACTCTATAAACAAGAGGACTGCAGTGAATCTCTCTCTCTCTCTCTCTCGCACGCGCTCTCTCTGTTTTTTCTGTTCCTCTTTAAAATCTTGATCTGTCTGTGACCTCAGAGCCATAAAAAGATTGTTGATTTCAGACCAAAGCTGGTTTAAAATATTGCATCCTCTTTTTCAACACGAAGCATCCGCCTCTCGTTTTGTTTTCTTTTTTTATCCAAAGTCTTCATCCCAGAACGACCGAGGACGTAAAAGGTGCCAGAAGCACCATCTACACTTAATCCATTTAACACCAACAGCACCTGTTGTGTGTCGGTTCCGTCCCGTATATCCTCTTGGCTCGCGTCTCGTCCGTACAGACGGGATGATTTCTGCGCTGCGATGCGGTTCGGCCTGAGCCCCATTTAACACTTCCAGGTTTAGAATTTCGATCAAATCACGAAGTTGAATTCACCGGAAATGTAAAATGGTCTTCTTTACGACTCAAAATAATCAGACTCAGGAGGAACTTCCTGATTGGATTTTATTCACATTACAGAAACAAACAAAAAAAATGTTTCCAGCCAATCAGCAGCCAGGAAATAGTTTACGCGACCAAAAAGTATAAACCAAAGATGTGACGTGAACATTGGGGACTCGTGAAATATTCAGAGGTGTGAGAGGCAGGAAACCCCTACAGGGGGCTCCAGTGGAACGAGGAAAGGTGAGAAGGCGGGATACCCCTGAACAGGCCATTGCAGGGCAACATGCACGGTCGACTAATTGCTGGTTCCAGGTTCTAGGTGTACGTTTCTGAGATGGGAGGAAACCTGAGGGAACCCCACGCAAGCACAGGGAGGACAAAGAAATGCCCCGAGCCCGGGAATCGAACCCGGAACCTTCTTGCTGGGAGGCGCCCCGTGCTGCCCACCATAAGATAATTTAATTTATTTATTTAGATTTTTAATTCCACACAGTACACCCTGAACTTTTGGACGCACAGTTCTCGTGATGCCGTTCCACAGCTGCGCTCCGCCTCAAGCTGCGCAGGGTTTGTCAGGATACGAAACTCCTGAAAACGATGAATAAATAATAATGATCTCATTTGATTGTCCTTCTGTTCCCATGTTGTACTACAACAGTGTGCGCCGCAGGCTCAGGGGATGGTATCGGATACTGTTAGCACCGCCCACCTCGCTTTTGTTTCCGAAACAGTTGGATAAGATTGCGTCGTTGATATAGAAACTTTATCATCACACTACGGTTCCGCTCCTTCTTTTCTTTTTATATAATATAAGAGTCCCGCTGTCGGGAGGACCGACACGGCCGCGTATGAGAGGTTAGTCAAAGTCCCGATGTCGGACGCAGCGTGAGAAACAACCTTCTGTCCAAATTCGTCGGAAGTAAAAGCGAGTTCACCTCCAAACTCGTTTTTAACCGAATGAAATTTCAACGCAGTATTCCAGTGCCAAACCGTGTCATTTCCTGTCACACGGGGCTGGAATTCACGCCGAACGAAAAAGACTGACGAGGCGAACGAGTGTCTTACACGCTTTTATTTTTGTATTATTATTTTAGTTTGTTTTGTCGTTGAAGAGGTTCGAACCCTCGCCGCTGTGCCTTTACGTGCTGCAGTTCATTCGCACTTTTACATTCACGGTGCCAAAATACAACAAGCAAACCTTTATATACACCCCGCCCCCTCCATGTCCATCTCCAGCTCCCTCCCCCCTCGGCCCCTCTCTCCACAGCTCACTCTGTGTCTCTCTTACTCTCACTGTATGTCTCACTCTCTCTCGCGCATGCACACTTGCTCACAAGGCTTGTTTTCGAGCATCTGAAGGAGGGCTGGTCCTTTTTGCACACATGTTTATCCCACTTCATACAAAAATGTCCTTTTTTTTTTTTCCCTCCCGAGAAACTCACGTTTCTGTTCCTGTTCTCTCCAGCACTTCCTGTCCTCTTCTCCCGAGCGTATAACAGTATACTGTATATTGACAGATAGATTTATATACATGTCTATATCTCAATATATAGCACGATATATACGTGAACCGCTGCATGTGCTTCCTTTCCTGATATCTGTATAGTGATGTCCGCGATGTTATTTGAATGTTTTCCGAAGCCACAGAATTAATCCTGATCTGATTAAATAAACTTTGATTTGTATTCTCTCACTGTGGATTTCTTTCGGGAGGCGGATGGCGTGTGCGAGTCGAATGATAACGAGGACGGATGAACCGGCGTGTTGTTTTTGAGTCATGAATGTGGTTCGTGTTCTGCGGATGTATTTGTTAAACGTCGCAGAGCCCAGACGCTCTTCGCGGAGCACAGTCTACACGCCTGAGAAAGATTTCAAGACATTTAAAAGCCCGAGGACGGTCGCAGGTGAGGATTTCTTTAATCGTAATCGCGGCCCTTCCTCGTGTTTCCAACATTAAAACCAAAACTTTCACTTTACCCACATTACAGGAAATGCCACGGCCTCCTCTCTTTAAAATCAAGTCCACCGCACAGGAAGCGTACCGTCAGTTCTCCGACCGAGCGGTTATAGCAGGGGCCCTCAGGGGGACAGGTGTGGCCGGAAGGTGCGTGGTCGGATCATCATGTTGACCTTACGCAGGGAGTAATAGTCCGAGTCCTTCCAGGTGAACCAGACGATGCCGTTGGGTCCCAGCGCGTTTTTCCCTTTCGGAGAATAGCGTCCGCCCTGAGGAGCAAACAGGAATTTCCACATTATACGTAAAGTGCCTCGTCCGGCTCGTTGAATCATAATCATGCGAATAATTATGAACGACGGCTGAGGCCATTAACATACATAAAGTCGCACATGAACATCGTGACCAAAACGTGTGTACCGCCCGACGTCACGTGGTATACTGACTCGTAAAAGTTACTGCTCGCTTGTTCTGCTTAAACACGACCATGTCGTTCTCGACCAATCAGAACCGTTTACATCGTTCACGTCCAGAAAATTTCCAGACCTTCCTTCGAGACGGATAGAACCGGGACGCTCATGCTCAAGTTCTACGCTACGGCACAGCGGTTTATTCACCTTCTGATGTACTCGGGTAGCTTTCGCGCCAACTCCGTCGTGTAGCGTGAGAAACCGGCTGATGAACTGGTGATTTGTGTTTAGTTTTCTGTATCGAGTCGCCTGATTGGACGATAAATTCAGATCGGTTGCTTGGCGTGCCGTGTGCCACCAGAGGCAGGAACGGTGAAGAAAACCAAGTAGTGACAAGAAATCGAACCCTCGACTTAAAAGAAACAACTCCTGACCGTAGACGTTGAAGGGTTTACCTTGTGGTAGACGCCGTTTAGGTTGGAATAGAAACACTGGTTGTACCACCAGCCTGCGTGCGAGATCTCGGCACAGATGTTTCCCGTGTCTGGTGTGCTGAAGTCCTGCTTGTCGTGATACCAGCTGAACGAATCTTCGACTGTACCGCTAAAGCCGGAGACGTGAAGCCGGTACTGAGCCGCCTCGTCTTGGATCCTGCCCCCAACACGCACACACACAATCCAATCAGGACTATCGATCTTGAAGCAGTTCTGAAAGTTTTTTTCTTTAATTGCGGTTTTGTCCTCACCTGAAGCTCTGGTAAAGCGCGTGTTTGCGTTTACCGCTCCAGTCCTCCATGTCGATGCGCAGGGCGTAGTGTCCCTGAGTGGACAGGTCATGGATGTGCTGATTCCCGAGCCAGTACTCTCCGTGCAGGTCTCCGAAACCGTCCTTGTACTCTTTCCAGCCGCGGTCAAATTTCACCGAGCCATCCTGCCGGCGCTGAATCACGGTCCATCCACCACCTGAGAGAGAGAGAGAGAGAGAGAGGAACAACGATGCCGAGTCCAATACCAACAAATTCATAAAGAAAATCTCCACAAAAGACTCAACAGCATGGCGCTAGTCTGCGCCACGATTCCTAACGTTAACCTGATCTCCAGTGGTGCTCTGCACACCCATTACCGCAACCATGACCTCACCTTCTACTGGAAGGAGAATTCAAAATTCCGAGGTTCACAGACTTTCCCCTCAGATTTTATTCGACAGAAATGACATCAGTTCTACTGAAGTACCCGAATCGTCCGTCTGCTCGCATCCTCTCCCCTCTTACCCGAATTGAGACGAGTACCCGTCCCCCCGTTACACAGCAGCTGCAATGACGGAGGGTGAAGGCTAAGTACACGTTTCCTGTGAAATTATTTCAAACTGCGTCACAGTCCCAGCGGGAAGCGCTATCCGTCCTCTTCTGCATATGTGCACTCACAGACACTCAGGATTGGCTGGTGTCACCGTGATCGATTTTAAACAGCAATCAGGAAGCTGGACACTAATCCATTCGTTTTCTAAGACACTTCATCTTCATTAGGGTCACGGGGAAGCTGGCACTCATCTCAGCGCCAACATACAAACACAATCACTCACACTTACACCTCGGGCTGATTTAGACCGGCCAATTAACCTACAGTGCATGTTTTTGAACTGTGGGAGGAAACCCCATGAACCAATCCCAGGCCGTGTTGCGTTTGTGCCATCAGTGTGACAGGTATTAAATACAGTCGTCACTTTTTTCTTTTTTTTAAATAATATCTCAATAAAGTTGCAGTGGTGATGGATGGTTATAGTTCTGAGCTACAGACCAGATGATTGAGGGTCGAAACCCCATTACTGCCAATCTGAGTGACAGCCTGTGGTGATCCGGCCATTACCGTCTGTATCCATGTCGCAGTAGACCTCCACAGGCTTGGCTCCCAACGATGGTACCACGGTGTAGATGCCGGAGCGCCGCACGCCATTGTAGTAGATGGAGGCACAGTCGATGGGGCAGTTTCTGATATTCTGCATCTCTAAATATACAAAAACATCGAGGTGAAGTATATTACAGACGACACCCACTCCGCCCCCCCCAGCCGAGGATTTCCCAAGATATTCTTGCTATGTGCTAAACACGATGTCACCGTGTCACCATTAGGTAACAGCAAAAATTTATAATAATATGAATTAAATATTGCACTATTATATTTGTTTATATTTACACAGAATGGTGTGGAATATTTGAGTCCCGGACTATAGTCAGGGAATTTACGAATTTAGTTCGTTCCGAGGGTGAGATCGTAAGCAAAAATGTTCGTTAGATAAAACAATAATTCCCATAAGAAATACAGAAAACCAATTAATCCACTCCAACCCCCTCCCAAACACGTATATTTGACCTAATATATTAAAGATAAGCATGTAAAAACAAATATTTCATAATAATAATTCATTATTATTAAACAAGAAGTCAACTCACACTTCCAATCATCGAATTGCGGCAACGATGCCACGTTGACTCGTGAGCTCCCACAAGGCCAGTGCTTCTCAAATAGTGGGGCTCGTATGACCCTGGGGAACATGCTTCTTTGACATACTGTACTAGAATTAAGTGTAATTGCGCATCCTCTACAGTAGGTGGCAGTGGCGCTCTCACTGTGTTCAATATGGTGTAGGGGAAAAGCACCGAGCAAACTATATGAAGTGCAGTAAACAGTATTTATAATCGCACGGGGCACTAGGGGCAGGCATGAAATGGTTTTTTTTTTTCTTCATATAGGGGGCATAATCGAAAAGCACTGAAACAAGGCGTTCTCGGAGCGTGGAGGAATACACGCGGAAGAATATGCGGATAATCGGCCTGGAAAAGCCATTTCCCCAGCAGAGCTCGTAAATCAAAATTTTGCTGGTTGGATGGGGCGGATCAAAGCTCGTCTCATGGAAAATTCGTTATGAAAGTCCCTCATAGGTCAAAGTACCACTGTAATCATGTTCAGACCAATCAGAAATGAGATCACCAAAATTAATTAAAATGAAATCGTAGTGATAAAATTAATAGAATAATAATGTCACTATAACAAACAAACCTTGAACACATCCCAATTGAAAATATTTAAATTCTGTTCTATTCATGTACATGTGAGTGTGCCGCCTGGTGGCTGTTCTAAAGCAGTTCATCCCCATTTTGCACTGCATGTTCTGAAACACCCGAGTCAGTTCAGTGCTGTCGTCGTTACCGGTGTGCTGGGCGCTCTGCAGCGGGCTGGTACGCACGATGTTGATCATGCATCCTGGGTTTCGGCGAACTTTCTCCACCAGCATGGAGAGGTTATGGATCTGAGTCTGCAAGTTGGAGATGAGGGAACCCTGGACGTGGAGCAGCGTGGTGGCCTGAGCATAATGACCCTCCAGCTCACGGAAACGATGCTCCTGGGACGAGTTCAGACGAAGCTTTTCTTCACTCTGATGGCGACATGATGGCGCAATGTGTAAAAATCCAGAACGAAACAACATCAATCAATCCATCAGTCACATACAGTATATGGAGAAAAGGAGCTGTTTATTTGCAGCGATCTGGATTTTTATTTGCTGGATTAAGCAATAAAATATACTAAGGGAAAAAGCTGAAAGGAAATCTCTCTCTCTCTCTCTCTCTCTCATAAAATGGTGTATAAGGTGTTGAATACTAGTCCTTCTCAAAAAATTAGCATATTGTGATAAAGTTCATTATTTTCTGTAATGTACTGATAAAAATTAAACTTTCATATATTTTAGATTCATTGCACACCAACTGAAATATTTCAGGTCTTTTATTGTTTTAATTCTGATGATTTTGGCATACAGCTCATGAAAACCCAAAATTCCTATCTAAAAAAATTAGCATATCATGTTCAGGTATTCTAAACGAGCTATTAACCTAATCATCTGAATCAACCAATTAACTCTAAACACCTGCAAAAGATTCCTGAGGCTTTTAAAAACTCCCAGCCTGGTTCATTACTCAAAACCACAATCATGGGTAAGACTGCCGACCTGACTGCTGTCCAGAAGGCCATCATTGACACCCTCAAGCAAGAGGGTAAGACACAGAAAGAAATCTCTGAGCGAATAGGCTGTTCCCAGAGTGCTCTATCAAGCCACCTCAGTGGGACGTCTGTGGGAAGGAAAAAGTGTGGCAGAAAACGCTGCACAATCAGAAGAGGTGACCGGACCCTGAGGAAGATTGTGGAGAAGGGCCGATTCCAGACCTTGGGGGACCTGTGGAAGCAGTGGACTGGGCTACAGGTGCCGCATTCCCCGGGTCAAGCCACTTTTGAACCAGAAACGGCAGCAGAAGCGGCTGACCTGGGCTACAGAGAAGCAGCACTGGACTGTTGCTCAGTGGTCCAAAGTACTTTTTTCGGATGAAAGCAAATTTTGCATGTCATTCGGAAATCAAGGTGCCAGAGTCTGGAGGAAGACTGGGGACAAGGAAATGCCAAAATGCCTGAAGTCCAGTGTCAAGTACCCACAGTCGGTGATGGTCTGGGGTGCCATGTCAGCTGCTGGTGTTGGTCCACTGTGTTTTATCAAGGGCGGGGTCAATGCAGCTAGCTATCAGGAGATTTTGGAGCACTTCATGCTTCCATCTGCTGAAAAGCTTTATGGAGATGAAGATTTCATTTTTCAGCACGACCTGGCACCTGCTCACAGTGCCAAAACCACTGCTAAATGGTTTACTGACCATGGTATTACTGTGCTCAATTGGCCTGCCAACTCTCCTGACCTGAAGCCCATAGAGAATCTGTGGGATATTGTGAAGAGAAAGTTGAGAGACACCAGACCCAACACTGTGGATGAGCTTCAGGCCGCTATCGAAGCATCCTGGGCCTCCGTAACACCTCAGCAGTGCCACAGGCTGATTGGCTCCATGCCACGCCCGCATTGAAGCAGTCATTTCTGCAAAAGGAGACCCTGATACGCTGCGGAGGAATCTCGCATCACCCTGAAAGGGTTTATGTCTTGATAACCACTATGTCTTTGGACTGTAGGAGGAAACCGGCGTGCCTGGAAGAAACCCACGCAAGCACGGGGAGAACACGTCAACTCCAGACACACGTGCCTGAACCTGGAACACAAACCCAGGACCGGAATCTCACTGCTACACCATTGAATTTAAAACGGATTAGGACATTTTCTTTCATTGCTTTTTCTAAACTCGGGAGTTTAATATTCCAGAAATTTCTATCAGAACTTAAGGTGGGGAATTGTGGAAATATTCCTAGCAAGTTCCTAATGGGAAAACGGAAATTCCTAGAAGAGTCAACTATGAATGTGGGATGATTTATACAAACTACTGTATATCAGACATGCATGCAAACACTTTTTTCAAAAAATTACATGACTTTTATTTATTTATTATTACTTGATTTGATTTATTAACGCAGGACTGAAATTCATAGAAATTCAATTTGCATTAAATTTGGTTGTTTTCCCCAAAGTTTTGCTGCAAGTTGTTTTTTCCTGCCACATTTCAGTACAGTACTTATTAAACCTGCAAGTTTACAAATTCCCATTTTATTTCCATCAAATTTAAAGTTTCCAACTTGAAAAAAATGAAGCGCTCCATCGCAACGCTCTGTTACTTAATACTTAACATCGATGTACTATAAAGAAATAATAAACCAATGAATACTGTAATTAACCAATCAGAATCGAGTAGTTAAATGACCAGATTAATAAAGAATATTAATGAACACCTTCTGACCAATCCCCGTTTGACCCCCACCAGGTGACAAGTCCTGGGAAAGGTTTAAACCACAGGTGTGCCTCTGTCCACCGAGCACTACAAAAGGGTCCAAGTAAAAGTACTGGGATGGTAAACCCATGATGTACTGGCAACCCATCCAGAAGCAGTTACGCTCCAAGTCGCTTCACACTCCAGAAGCCAGGATAAGCTCCAGCTGTCAGCTCAGCAGTCAAAATCTCAACAGACTTCCGACCAATCAGAACTGATGACTCAGCGCTGCCTTGGGATATCGTGATCTGTGTTTCTTCAGTTTATCGTAGAAAACTTTTAAATAATACAGGTTTCATTTAGTTTTTTCATTTGGAACCAATAAACAGAGGTGTGTGTGTGGGCATGAGCTGTGTACTGAGCTGTGTTGTGTTATTAAGCTGTTAGCACACGGTGACGAGATTACGACAACGGATACGAGGCCAAGTAGGCGGGGTCAAGGTCATCCATTAATCCTGTTAGCGTTCAGGGTCAAAGAGAATCGAGAAAAGAAACAAAGAACCGAGGTCAGTGTGAACACTGGGAGGAAAAAAAACCACCATGGCAATGGGAAATAAATAATAAATAAATAAACAAATAACAACAATAATCGAGGTTTATGTAACATTTCAGGACAAACACTGCTGTCTGTATGAGATCACTTGTATAGAAACATGGAGCAGTTTCATTGAGGCATTTCATGTTTATCCGGCACTGGATTTCTGATGATTAATAAACCTGAAGTGGCGTCAATCAAACCCCAGTCAAATTATTTCACATCTGAGAATGTTTATTATCGGTTGCCATAGCCACCGGACCCATGTACCATGTTAATGTTTTCTGTTCAGAGGACTGAAACCCCCTGGTGGAACATGTTGTTTTGGACAAACATCCATTCTACTCACACTCACTCCTGTCGGCGGAGTCAAAATGGAGTCCAGACTACATCCTCAGGGGAAGGTCACACTCGAGATACAATAGAAACCCGACAGTTCGGAAAGGCAATTCGAGGCTGTCACTTTTCAGTGTTACATTTTGTGGGTGTGGCATTGTATTTTTGGTCGCCTAGTCATGAAATGGCAAAACATTTCAAAATGTGGTTGAAATTTCCACAAATGTCGCAAAGCGAGACTTCCACACGGAACGTTTGAAATTTGCTTGCATCCGCCATATTCTGCATTTTTTGTGAACAGTTACATTATATTTTATTCTCGGTTTGTTTTAGCGCAAAAGTAGTGCAGAAAAAAGTGAATGGTTTGAGAACAATAAGCGAAAAAAACAGAACTCATTTACTTCAACCACATCTGCATTCCATTCTTTATCAAATATCCAAAGTCTGACCATCTACATGTAGACCATACAAGGTCCTTCTTGAATTCTGCTGCACTAGCTTCAGTACCTGTGATGCAAACATTAGTATTGCTCGAGCCTCCGCCCTGATTGTCATATGACTTGTACTGACCTGCAGCTCCAGTACCTTCACCCTGTGTCGATGGTTGCGCAGTTCCTCCTTTAGCTCAGAGATGGTCTCGTGCAGTGCCAGAATCTGCTGCTTGCGCTCTTCGTTCTCATGGAGCCAGTAGGACACCTCATCAGTGCAGCGGAACAAGTCGGGACAGCGCTGGTCATCCAGCTGGGGTAGTGTGGCTACAAGCTTGCACGTACCGTCCTTCATGACCTGGTTGCTGTATTCACCACACTGAGACGTACTGACATGGTGCTCTGAACGGTCATCCTCATTTGCGCCGGCGCTTAAGAGAACCACCAAGATGGTCAAAAGAGGAACAACCTCCATCAGTCGACCCAGAGGACAATTTCTGGAAGGATCGGCGTGGTTCAGAGCAGCATGATGTTTAACTTTTAACCTTCAGTCTCAATGAAGTGTAAGTGAAGATGTCTGAAGGATCCGCCCTTCTTCCCATGAGGACTATCGACAAGGTAGTTCTTTTATTTATTCTACAAAACAAATCAGGACAGCGATCAACTGACAACACAATCTATTGACACACATCCAGTGGACTGAGTAAGAAGTAAAGAAATTGATTATTTTTCTAAATTATAATCATATAATTGTGTACAATCATAATGAAATGTCTCCCCCTATTGGGCATCTGATGAACGTTTTGTCTAATATTGAAGAATAGTAATTTTTCTGTATTTGGGAATACAGTAGGCCCTTGACTATTCGTGGTTTTGCACCCACAATTTGCATATTCGCGGACTGCCAAGCGACACGTCATTCAATTTCAGCCAATGGCTGTCCTCCTTCCTGCTGATTAGTTGAGATGATGTAAAGCTCCTTTTTCCTCATTCGCGCACAAGTTGTCAAATTTTTTAGTGTTTTAATTACCAGTTAAGCTCTATGATGCCACTCAAAAACTGTTCGTCTCCTCTGGTTAAGCGATAGAAAAGGTTCTAACATGGATCTTTCAAGTGCAAAAGTGCAAGTGCGCAAGTGCACTTGCACAATTGAAAGATCCAGATAAGCTGCACTTTGTCTCACAAGCTCCATTTGTCACCTGCAACAAACGCCTCACATTCAAAGGGGAAGAACTTCAGAAGCGTGCTTTAATTGAGGTGAACGTGCGATTTGTGTTTATAGGGAGTAAATGAGATGACTTCAGTCCGAGCAGCTCAGCCATGCCCCTCAGCCGGAGCGGGAGAAAGCAGACACACACAAACATTCTAAACATTAACTTAGGTACTGTACTGGAATAATAATTGAAAAAGACTTTAATACTCCAGCTTTACAACAGTTCAGATGATTATTCCTCTTTGGGCACTTCAAAGGAAACTGTCGTTTCTTCAGGAGAAAGTCTTATTTCTTCAGAAGGGACGGTACTTAGCCAGAGTTTGAGTGGCATCATAGAGCTTAACTGGATAATACGTATATTATACATACAAAATGAAACCATATACATACTGTATATATATATATATATATATATATAGAGAGAGAGAGAGAGAGTGATAGTTAGATAGATATAAAGTATGCTGTATAATTTTTAGATATTTTATTAATACATACCACAGTACAAAATTTAAAGGTTTTTCTTAATTATTACTATATTTTACGACATTAATACTGTATTAATGAGTTAGACTGTCTATCGAATGTGTTTAAGAAGCATATTTTAGTGCATGTAATAGATACACAGTATTCTTACTTCCGGTTGATCATTCGAGCATGTAATATGATACATGAGGTTTTACTTCCAGGTACAAAACTCGCGGATTATCTTCATTTGCGGGAGGGGCCAGAACCAAACCCCCGCGAATAACAAGGGCCGACTGTAATAATAATAATAATAATAAAAAAAGATTCTATTCATGGATGACCTACAAAATGTAATGGTTTGTTGCTTGTTCCACAACCAACTCTCAGAAAAAGTCCATCAAAGTCCATGCATAACCTTTTGAGTTATGTTGCTCACAAGCAAAAAAACCCACCCAGATAATAAAAGAGAAGTACAGAATAGAAGAATAAAGAAAAAGAGAAGTACAGGTACAGAAGTAGAGAAGTACAGGTACAGTATACCTCGATTTAAGTCATTCTCGATTATATGTCTGTTTTCAAAAAATATATGGAAAAATATTGTAAATATGAAATTTTTTCATAATGTTTTTAAATAAGTCCAGCTTCTCAATTATTTTCTGTGACGCCCCCTCTAGGAAGAAAAAAAAACAACAACATTTCATGCCCCCCAGCGACTAAAAATAAAAAAGCATTAAATAACTAAAAAAAAAAAAAAAAAAAAAAAAAAAAAAAAATTAACTCCTGGTGGCCCTGTTGTGATCCAGTCAAGCAGAATTTTAACATTTATAGAATTTTAAATCAGCAGGATCTTTATCTCTGGGAGCCCGGGACTCAAACCACTGACCTTTTTCTGTGAGGCAGGTGTGCTGACCCCCTACACCACCGAGCCGCCGTTTTTTAATGACACATTTTTAATCCATTCGTTGTTAGTCACGTAGTCATTAGGCGCAACCAACGGATTCAAATTAGCTGTTACCATGGAAACAGCTTGGTTGGAATAAGTGACGGAACGACAAAAAATATCAACTTCTTCAGAATCATGAATTTAAAAGATCTTTGAACATGAAGTTCATGGTTTCTGTGTGAGCGCAGACATTCTTCAGATTCAACAATATAAAAAAATTAAAGAATAGCAGTAGGCAGAGAGACGGAGCGCTATGTAGTAGCGATTATATTACTCATCTTCCATCATAAACACACATTACAGCACTATAACCTACCGGCGTCCTTGCTGTGAGTGACCTGAGGACAGCGCTCTGGGTTCGCCGCATGATGCTGGTGCTTACGTTTACAACATTAGAGAGCAGCTCCTACATCCTTCCTGATTAATATCTCCGGCCTGACCATTACCGCGCCATCCGCTGAACGAATCACCGTGACGGATGAGGGGGCCCAGACGCCTTTGGGTGTCACTCTGACACTTTTATGAGACTGAGAGGATTCGTTCTTTTATTTCGGGGACATGTTCCTCACGCGTATGACAGAAAATCGGCCCTCGGAGACGGCACGCGGTGACAAACAAACCGTTGCATTTGGGTTTAATTGAGTTACTGTGGGACTCTCCGTTAATAAACTCTGGGCTTTGCAACCTGCACGTCTCCACGTAAACAAAAAACAACAAGTTTACACAATAATAAAAAAAATGGAACAGATTCATAATTACCTGTCAATGAGGGGGTTGGGGTTTTTTTTTTGCTCGTGGACCTGTAGCAGGTCGTTACATCACCTTCATTCGCTCGGTCTTTTCTTCTGTCCTTCCGCTGTAATGGGGGACAGGGACTGTCAGCAGGCATGTTATCCCGGTAATCCTTCCTAATAGGATTCGTAATTAAAAAGGGGGGGGGGGGGGAGAAGAGAATTCAGAAAGAATAAGGGAGAGACTGAGAGAAAGTGATGGAGACAAAGCAAGATCATTATAAATTACATATACGTACTTGTAATGCCAGAAAAAGCAACTAAACTGAATTCGAGAGAGAGAGAGAGAGAGAGAGAGAAACTGTGTGTGAGAAAGAATGAGGGAGAGATGAGAGAAGGATATGGACAGCGATAGAGAAATAATGGAGGGAGAGTATGAGAGAGACAGAGAGTGAGACTGAAACAGACAGACAGACACTTTAGACAGACTACTTGTTTATGGATGGACAGATAGATATGTGAGAGAGAGACAGAGTGATACTGAAACTGTGAGAGAGAGAAAGGGAGATTGAGGTAACAAGATAGAGAGAGACAGAGAACTGAGAGGGAAAGAGACAAAAAGACAGAAATTGAGACAGAGAAAACAAGAGACAGATAAATGAACAGAGAGAAATAGTCCATATGCACTGTGATGTACAGACAGACAGACAGACAGACAGACGGACATTTTATTAATCCCTGAGGGAAATTCTGTTCAGCCAGAAGTCAGACGCCTTGTCCGTGTAGCGGATACGTACACATCACAACGTCGGTGAGAAAAAGGCGAGGTTCAGATGGAGAAGTAAAATTGGTTTCCCATTTCAAGTAGATTGCGTTTGGGCCGGATTCAGTGTTTGATGACCTCACCTTAGTCACCCACAGCAGACTTCCCCAGGTCCGGCAGAAATGAGTCAGGCCCCGTCCATAAAGGTAAAGGACTCAGGCGTGCATCTGTCAATTTTCTCTTACATGGAAACACTCGGTTTATGAAAAAAAAATGTTGTGATGTGGGCCCGCTGATGACCTGGCGAGCTGTCCAGGGTGTACTCCACCCTCAACCAGTCGGTTGTGCTGGGTGCCGGCCTTCCCGTAATGTGAATCAGAATTAAGCTACTGAAAAAAGGAATGAATGCCGGCGATGTGGATGTCAGGGCACCCGAACTTCGTGTTCCTGGTACTTTCATTGGAGGACCTGAAAACCTGGAGGGCGTGGCTTGCACTCTTAAAGTTTGTCCGGCCTGTCGTAATTTCTTTCCTCTATCTATCTTTTCCCCCAGAATAGCCCCGGTAGCCCCAGTTTTGATGAATTAGCCAGCCAGGTGTGATGTTTCCATGAACCGCCTCAGATCCTCAGGTTTCAGTCGCAGGTGTTCAGATGGACGCAGCAACTACCTGTTAATCCTCCATCGCTTTCTTCTGGTCTGTCAAGACGTGTGAACACTTATCCGGGGTTGGGTGGTGTGGGGGGGGTTCAAGCTGTTACATTTGCTAATTGTTTTTCCCTGCACATCCTTATCGCCCACCCCCTCCCATCCACCACCATCACTATCGACCCCCCACCCCCGACGTCTCACACCCTCCTCCTTACCCGACCTCATCACAGCATGGCCTTGAGGGGCTGCCGAGCACCTGGGAGTATAAATACGGGAGCGGATCTCCTTCAGGAGAAGCGGAGAAGCGCAGCGAGACGAGACGCACGGAGCCGACCAGGGAACAGGACGAACAGAGCGGAACTCAGCACCACACCGACGAAGGTGAGCAGATTCCTTTTATCATTTCTATCTCACAAGGAAAGTCTTGAAATTCATTCTTGTTCAGTGTAACATAAAATACGCACAACGGATAATATATTGTATGATTGCTCTGTAATTTATCTTTAAAAGAAGCCCTTGTTATTACTGGTTGTTAATAGCAGTTATTACTCATTAATAACACATTAATAAAGCACCGGCAGTGCGTTCATGATGACATCATTCACAAATCATATATTTCTATCATTTTATGTTTAGGCAGCACGGTGGTGTAGTGCTCCACACGTCCGCCCCACAGCAAGAAGGTCCTGGGTTCGATTCCCAGATCGGGCGTTTCTGTGTGGAGTTCGCATGTTCTCCCCGCGCTTGCGTGGGTTTCCTCCGGGTAATCCGGTTTCCTCCCACAGTCCAAAAATATGCACAGTAGCTTAATTGGCTGTTCCAAGTCTCCCCTATGTCTGAACGTTTGTGTGAGTGTTTGCTCTGCAATGGCCTAGCGAGCTGTCCAGGGTGTACCCCGCCCTCACTTGGAATCAGCTTAGATGGGCACCAGCCTCCCGGTGACCCCAGTGAGGATTAATTTTATAGTTTAAAAAAAAAAAAAACACTTAATATTGTTTTCTTTTTATTTTTAGTACGGCTGTGCAATCTGCATTTACACACGAAATTATTACCTTTAAATCTCCAGTTTCATATTGACTCATCATAATATTCAAAATCACACACACACACTCTCGCTCTCTATCTCTCTTTCTGTGTCATTGACTCATCAAACCATTTAGTCTAATTGAGATCTCAGAGAGACTGGAGCCTATCTCAGCCAACTTTGGGTGAGTTTAGAGCACACCTTAAACAATTGGATTATATTATATATGCACTGGTGCTGATTTGGAGCAACCTAATGTACATGTCTTCAGACTGTAGGAGGAAACCAGAGTACCCAGAGGAAACCCACACGAGCAGAGAGAACATACAAACCTGACACCAAAACACCTGAGCTCAGGATTTCAACCCAAGACCTTCTTTTTGCCTTGAGGTGGACGCACTGACCACTCTGCCAACATGTCAGCTGCAAGTAACACTTTAACAGCAAATAAGGTTCATGTAAAGCAGCCGAAGCAGCGCGTGAACCACCGAGATCTGTTCGATGTGTGTGAGTGTGTTAAAGACTTAACCCTTTAACGCCCAGCAGGACCATATGGTTCTCTTTCAAAAAACGCCGGTGGTGTCGCCTGATGCAACACAGCTTGGTCCCACGTGCCTCAGTCAGCTGTGAGACGACCTCGAGTGCACAGGATTGGGTTGTTCACAAATTTGAGAGTGTTATTACTATGATATTATTATGTTATTATTATTACTGTTATTATCATTTTGTTGAAAGAAATGTGTTCGGATTGTTTCCTGAGGATTTTTATCAGGAAAAACTCGTGGTTCCTTTTTTTAACTGCAAAAAATAATTCAGGCCTGAAAGGGTTAAGTATTTTAAGTATAAGACTTTTGATCAAAACTCGTGGCTCATGGTAACAATTTTTCTACCGTTTTTCCAGCCTCATTTACATATTTTTAAACCGGCTCACACCAAGACGGACTGAGCCCGAGATCAGTTACAAAAGGTTTTATTGGCGTTGACCTTTCAGCTCGTGAACCTGTCCGACAGCTAGGAATGGCTCCGAGCACTGCTCATTCCGAGTTGACTGACTATACGTCTTTTTTAGCTCATTAGAATATGACTGTCTGATAATTCAACTATAAAAATGAAAGATCAGAACCTTCCTGGCCAGTCAGAAGGGAGACTTCGACAGGACGTCCTGAAGGGACGGAGCAGAGAGTATTAAAGTCACGACTGTAGTTCTTCCTGAAAAACCTTTATTGCGTGTTGCACATATGATCAAAAGCTTGTGGTGACACGCAGGGAGACTGAATGCTGACTGAAAGGTCCGTGCATGACGTGAAGGAATGACGTGAGTGGGTGGTTACAGCACTTTCTAACGTGTGAATGAGGTTGGGTTGTACAGCAGCTCACATACACACAACCTGAAAGGAAAAAAAAAAGCGTGTTGCTAGGTTTTTGAGCGCTGGAGGTGTGAATAACCAAGGACGCACGCTTCATTGCGTTTATGAGGGTTGAAGTAGCTCGGCTGGTGAATCATAGATGTTTTCAAGGTCAAAATAAAATGGAATAAAAATCTGAGTGCTTTCTCAGCGAGAGACTTATCTGCGAGCTGGTGTTAAGGTTTCAACCCGTTCTTGTCGTCTCTCTTTTCCTGCAGATGCAGCACGTTGTCTGGCTCTCGGCCGCACTCGCCCTTTGTGTGTTTGGATCGGCGGTAGAGGGACGGTGCTGGGACCCTGCTGACTGCAACGACCTCGACTCGCAGGATGATACAATAGTAAAAACATTTTAAATGTCTTCATCAAACACTGTTTCATTTAATACTATTCACTGGGTATTAAAACCAAGTACAGCGGTGCCTTGACTTACGAAATCAATCCGCTCCGAGGGCGAGCTCGCAAGTCAGATAAAAATTCCCATCGGAAATAATAGAAAACCAATTAATCCGTTCCAACCCCTCCCAAACTCATATAACCTGATACAAACACGCATATTTCACCTAATATTTTAAAGATAAGCATGTAAAAACAATACATATTTAATAATAATAAAAAAATGTACATTAACAATAATAAATAATAACAAAACAAGAATAAACAATAAGTTAACTAACCCTTCCAATCATCAACTGTGGCGAAGATGTCACGTGGGCAGGCAGGAGGTGGTGCATAACAGAGGAGGAGGAGGAGAATTTTGTGCATGTGCACGCTACGAATGCCAGCAAGGAAAGGCTTGTGGTGAGCTCCCACAAGGCCAGTGCTTCTCAAATGGTGTGACGCACCCCCGGTGTGATGCCAGGGGTTGTGTAGGACCCTGGGGAACATGCTTTTTTGCCATACTGTACTAGAATTGAGTGTAGTTGCGTGTCATCTACAGTAGGTGGCAGTGGTGTTGTCACGTCTATGGTGTAGGGGAAAAGCACCAAGCAAACAACATGAAGTGCAGTAAACACTTTATAGTCACGCGCGGGGCACTGGGGGGGGTGGGGGTGGGGGGGCAAAAAAAAAAATCCCTTCCTATAGGGGGCCTCACAGAAAATAATTGAGACACACTCCACAAGGCATTCTCAGACCGCAGAAGAATATGAGGCGAATCAGCCCGGAAAAGCCATTTCCCCAGCAGAGCTTGTAATTCAAAATTTTGCTGGTTGGATGGGGCAGATTTTTGGTGGATTGACGCTTGTCTCATTGCAAATTCATCATAAAAGACACTCAGAAGTCAAGGGACCACTGTATTAAGGATTTATTTGTGATGCTCGTCTTTGTTTCTTCATGCTTTGGGAAAAAAACGTAAATTATTTTTCGTTCCTAGCTGTGCATCTGGCAGTGCACGGTGAAACAGCTGGTGAGAAACACAGAACGCCAGCTTCCCAATCAGCAAAAGAGCAGCGAGGAAGACGATGGTGTTGAAACGGAGGAAGACCGCTCGAGTCACAGTATACTGCTTTCTGCCCTGGCAACATCTGATGCTTCTCTTGAACAGCTGCCCAGTGTGAGACCTCAGCGCAGTGACGAGAGACCCCCATACTCCATGCAGCATTTCCGCTGGGGGAAGCCCATGAGCCGCAAGCGCCGGCCGGTCAAAGTTCACACGTCCATCTCAATGGATGACGAAGATCACGAGGAACCTTCTGTAGAGACGCCGTTCCTTTCACTTAACAAGCGCCAGCTGGAGACCAGCAAGGAACACGCGCGAAAGAACGCAAACACAAAGAATACCACAAAATACCGCATAACCCATTTCCGTTGGAGCGCACCCCATGCCGCCAAACGCTACGGCGGCTTCATGAAGACCTGGTCCGAGCCGTCCCACAAAGCCCTGCTCACGCTGTTCCGCAATATCATGATTAAAAATGGACAATGAGCCGGAGAAGAGCGACGGAAGGAACCGGTGCTGTTTAATGTGGGTCCAAATTTGTTGAATCATTCCCTGCTGTAGTTTCCGCGGCTCAACGGGACGTCATGCCGCCATCGGGGATCCGCGATATGAAGCGAGATCTTCTGCTCTCAGTCCATTTCCATCATGTTTCACCAACCGATTGAAACACAAGCTGAAAACTTCCATCTCACACAATCTGAACTGGTCTAAATGATGTCAGGTCATTTATTTCTGGTGTCGTTTACAGTATCGAATTCTGCCCTTCTGAGTAAAGATTAAAAAAATTAATAAATACATTTTTTGCATCCTTCAGCACCTGTCGAATTATTAAAGAATAACAATGTAAATAACACGACTTGTGAGGTTACAAGCAGGGATGCACAGCGACAGGCAAGAAACAAACGACTCGGAAATAAACAAAGAGGAAACAAAGGAAAAGAAAGAAAGGAAAAATATCAAAGAGAACAAAATAAAGAGAAAAATGGATTAAAAAATAAAGAGCAAGAAAGAGAACTCAAAGAAATCAAGTTCAAAAATATGAAAAACAACAAAAGTAAAAAGAAAAGAAAATGAATAAAAGAAAAAGGATAAAGTAGTAAACAAAAATTCAAGTAAAAGACAACAAAGGAAAAAAAGGTTAAAGAAAAAATGAGGGGGGGAAAAGGAGAGAAAGGAGAGAGTGAAAAAAGTGACAGAAAACAAGAAAATGAAAGGAATAAAAAATAAAAGAGTTATGAGACAAAGAAAGGGCTGAAAGAATGAAAGAAGGAGAGAGAGGCAGAGCGAGAGGTGAAGCTTTGTGCCTCTTCTCAGTTTTCGGGGAGAAGGACACTTTCAGAAACGGAGGGAACGAGCGCTGGTCAGTCGAGAACTTCTATCAGTGACGTCAGGAGAAGAAAAAAAAACAATCCTTTAAAAAATAAAAAAGGAGAAAAATTCCACAAATTAAATCTAACCTGGGGTTATCTGACGAAGGTAACGTGATGAAAATGATGGAAAGGGGCATCAGTGTAATAATAGATTTCTGATGATGATGATGATGAAGAAAAGCAGTCACGAGTCATCACTGAAGAAGTTTTTATTGATCAGCTGGAGAACGGATGAGTAAAAACAAAGAGTACAAGATCAGCGACGAGACACAGACATGAGCTTCACTTCCATCTGTAACAATTACACCACACACACACACACACACACACACACACACACACACACACACACACACACACACACACACACCCCCTGCAGTGTGTCATCAACATTCCCAGATACTGAACCTCGCAGTGCTGCAGGAATACCGGCAACAATTATGAATTGGTAAAATACCTGGTGTAGTTTGAAAATATTAATTTATCGTTAATAAAAATCTAATAAAGAAAACAACACACTACTGTAGCGTGCAAAAACAACAACAATAACAACAACAACATCAGATTAAAAGGCCATCTCAAGTTGATTTGGCATCTGCAGTCATCTTATTAATTATTTCAATTATTTCAATTATAATATCTGAATTTGTTTTTACATTTTGTTTCCCACCTCAAATTAAATTCTGAACTGAAACTGATTTATAATGAATTTTAAACCCCCTGAATTCAATCCTGACGCACGTGAGAACATTTACAATGAAGGTAATCTGTTTAGAAAGCACATTCTGCACCGACGTTCATTTCAATTCGTCAGTAACATGGAGGCTGCAGATAAAAACCCCTCCCGAATTAATATTCATCGAATTAACATAAGAAATTCAATCCGTTTTATATTCCCCTCAAATCATCACAAGACCTTCACCTTGAATTTTAAACACTCAATCGCTGCCACGTTAAAATTCTCGGTTTCAGTTCAGAATTATTTACATCCACATTAAACGGTTTTAAAGCACAACATTTAAATTCAGATTTATACATTTCAGAATTCAGGTCAGATGAAGTCGGACGGAGAAATTTGTGCTGCTAGAATTTAGATATTAAATGGTGTAAAACTGAATTATAATAAAAACAATTCATGAAATTATTAGAACCAAATTCAGATTCCAATTACGGCCTCAAGTCCAGAAATCGATTTAAACCCACATTTAATCCAAGAATAAATCAAATCAAATGTTCATGTAAACACCGAGTCCAAGTTTATTCTAGAACTCTGAACTTTAACAAAGAAATGGGTCAAAGGTCAGAGGTGATATGCTCGGGGTTGTGAATACAAGTTTGCAGTCATGGTTTACTTGTAAAACAGGCACACACACACACACACACACACACACACACTAACAGGAGAGACGTTGGTAACGAGACTATGTGAACCAGACGACCACAGGAACATACGCCGTCATGGCAATAAAATACTCGCACGGGGGGGAAAAAACCCAGAAAAAAAAAGTTTTTTTGAAACCCTTCAGGATCAGCTGATGATTTACTTCAACACCACCGTGTAGGAGAGGATTCCTTCAGCTTCTTAAACACAGCCTGAGGATGAGCAACACTGCCAAACGCACAACTCCGAAAGGAAATGTTAGAAAAAAAAAACCAACCAAAAAAAAAAACTGCACGTTATTCACAATTGACTGTCGTCGGTGATTAATAGTTATAAACATGTGTTAGATGTGACCACAAGGGGGCGATGTGTGGCGGTCATTTTAGGTATGTTAGATCCCCTTTACTTCATAACCTGTCGATCGTTCTCCGCCATAAATTCCTGATGGTTATGGCGGTCATCTCATGCTGGTTAGTTCTTCACGGAAGCGCACCGTGGTCACGGCGTGAGCATCACTCGTGCGTGCCGTGAGAAAAATTGAGTGCGGTCTAAAACTAGGATTGTTCATTACAGCCGCAGACATGGCGTTCTGAGAGTGTTACGATATAATGCATGTCACTGTATGCAACACTAAACATAAATAAAGTTGCTTATGGAGGCTTTAAAAACAATCATACACACGCAGCACATTCACAAAGCCCATCATGTCGTGGATTGAAATTTATTCCAGTGCAATTTATTAATTTACTTATAGCCCTGTATACGCCAAAAAACAGACATGCCCAGGCATACCCATCGCTAAATACCGCAACGTGCTAATCTTTCATCGACAGAACCACAGAGACGGACAGATTTATAGTATTTCTGTTTTATGTATTCTGTTTGTGTCTCGAGAAAAGCTTGAGTCATTCATCAAGATGTAGCTCACGCGGTAAGAATGTTAATCAGATATCCGGCAACGTCGTCGCACAAGAATGTCAGTAACGTGAACTGCGAGGTTCCAAAACGGAAATGAACCAAAAGTAGCACCGATAAGGATGTAACTGTTAAAAATGGTTAAAACAAACAAAACCGCTGAAGCGATTTTTCTAAAAGCACGTGACTGAAATTGCGCGAACGATGCTATCAGACATCCTGACGATTTAAACACTGAAACTGAAATTAAACGAGCTGGCATTCGAGGAAACTGCACATGCACTTCCTCGTGATTAAAAATACACACACACATATATATATATATATAATATATCCAGGACACGAGGCGAACGTTAAACATGGCAGGCGACACAACCGGATACGGGCGGAGGCTGCCGAGCAAAAGTATCGGCACATCACAGGCTTTTTCGCTTCATGGTCGCGTCCGTGTCAGTCACAGTGCAAACACGATGCACTGGAGGTCTGCCTGTGAGGAACAACAACAAAGAGGATTGGGTAATAACACCTGTGTGTATATACATACACACACGCACACACACACACGGTCATCGCTGCTGCGTTATCCGAGCCCCTTTTTCGCTCAGTGCTAATACACACACAAGTCAGGGAACTTCATCTCGTAGATGGGGACGGAGCGGGTCTGGGTTTGGCCGTAGTTTGCTGTGATGGTGCCTGATGGACTGGGTGGAGGCCTGCAGCACAAACAAGATAAGAACCCACATCCAGTTAGAACCTGACAGGAGTGATATCACAAGCTCCGCCCCCAAAATGCACAGGAAGCCTGATGTGTGCTTTTCCAGCCACAAGGCTCAGGATCTTTAATAACATAACCATTCTGTCTTTCTTTCTATCTATCTGTCCATCTTTCTATTTACCAAGCCATTCAACTATACATCCACCCGCATATATCTGTCTATTAATGTATCTTCTATCGATCCACCCATTCCGCTATGTAGCCATCCATATAGCCATCAATTAATCCATCCATTCAACAACACATCCATCCATCCATCCTGTCCACTTATCCATCCATTCAACTATCCATCTATATACAGGTAGACCTCGGCTTATGTCGTTAATTGGTTCCAGGAGAGACGACGCAAGTCAAAAACGACTTGACTCAAATTAGCTTGTCTCTCGGCTAGTTTAGGCTTCGCCAAATTTACTTGTACAATGCAGGTATACCTCGGCTTAAGTCGTTTCAAGTTAAGTCGTTCTCGATTATATGTCAGTTTTCAAAAAAGTATAGAAAAATTTAAAAAAAATAAAAATAAAGGGTTTTTTTTTTATTTTATTTGTTATGGTCTGTGCTGGCTGGAGGCGTTAACTCTCTCTTCATTCATTGCAAGCGCTGGCGAGGGGTGTGACTGCTACCTGCAGGTGAGGTCCAGAGGGCGCACCTGTTTGCATTCAGCAATCTGCGAGCTATAAATAGGAGCGGCGCGCTTCCCTCTGACGTAAGAAGATTGTCCTTCCCAGTGATTCCGTTTCCCTGCTATCTCTCTGACTCCTGGTTTCCTGCTTCGGGCTCGACCAGTTTTCATCGATTAATTATTTCCAGGGAATTAGATTTTACAAAGTGCAAAATAAAATCATTGAATCTTCTTACATGGTCTCCTGCATCTTTGGGTCCGACGCATATGCTCCAGGCACAACATTATTAACCATATTGAAAATTGCATTCATGAATAAATTAAAGAATGAGGAATGGTTATTTGCTGTTTAGTCTAGACAAGTAAATTAGACTCGCATAGAGACAAGCTAATTCGACTTAAGTACTTAATATATATATTTTATAAATATATATATATATATATATATATATATATATATTTTTTTTTTTTTTTTTTTTTTTAATATAGTAAATATACACAAAGCCCTCATTACTCGCGGGGGTTACGTTTCTGATCGGAATTATTTTTAAAACACGGATCTTACACTGAGTCAATTTAAATATTTGAGATTTTTTTTTTAATTCACATGCATCTCCACACTACCACTTCCTCCTCAGAAGCTTTGGGATGCTGCTGTCACCCACCTGATTGTGATTTCAAAGATCTGACTGAGTTTGTTCTGTAACATCGTGGCCTGAGGAGAAACAGAAACATGTGACCGATGAGCCAGAGACTGAATTAAACATGATGATGAAACTGACTGTAAAAATCATCCTCACTCGAGCCCCGCAGTGGGCGGCGATCTCCTCGAATGGGGCCTTCTGAAACTTCTCCACCACCTGCCTCCTCCGCTCTCGCTCCTGCTCCTCCATCCCTACACTGTCCACTGTAGAACATAAACACACACAACGTGCACAAAAACAACACCAACCACCTGTCAATCAAATAACATACGTGAATAATCTTTCCAGCAGTTCACAGTCATTCAGCGCAAGTATTGACACCCCTCGATTCCATCATCCAATCCCTGTTAAGTTATTCTAAACACTCCATGTTACTACTGCTTTACTATTATTTTTCTAATTCCTTCTTTTTCTATTTACAAAGGCACGTAAAGTTGAGAAAGGCCCCAACTCGAGTTTTCCGGCAATCACGACCAAAAAAAAAAAAACCCTTCCAATTCTCTCGATTTTTATGGGAAGACCTCGCAAGTGACATCACTGAATGAATAGCTGGCTTTCGCTGAGGAACACAGAAGTGCGAACCGGACCACATCGTGTATGGAGACGTACGAGGAACACTCGGCAGTTCGGAGCCTCCTCGTCCAATTAGTTCCATCACACGCGCTCCAATTCACTTCTCTGCTGTGCTATTGGTGACCATATCCCCTCAGTGATCGATTTAATTCCTTTTTTATTTTCAGAACATTTCTTTCTTAAGATCATATGTATCTGATTTTTTTTCTTGGTGATCTGTCACTCATTGACTTCTTTTACTGCTTTACTCATTCAATCCTCTTGTTTCAAAGATAAAAAAATTCAACAAGTAACAAGTAGAGACCACAGCCAAAAAAATACTTTTAAAAAAGTCACTCAGTGATTGGTGATCCACACCGTCACTCAAATGACCAGTTGAAAGAGGGCGGGGTTTGGGCCCTGCTCAGTTCTGAAGTATGCGTGATTAACAACAACGAATGGCTTGCGTTGCTGATATTCACAAACAGAACATGACTCGTTCCAGTTCTCCATTTCGCTTTTAATTCCCCTTCATTATTCTGCGATGTGATTGGCTGAGGGGAACACCAGTACAAGCAAATGGTACCCAGGATATCCATTGTTAGAAGATTGGTAGATAATGCATTACGTGGTATTTTACGTATAGAAACACTGAAACAAGTTGAAATAAAAAAAAAAAAAAAACAAAAAAAAAAAAAAAATGGACACTACTGTGTGTGTGTGTGTGTGTGTGTGTGTAACTGAACACAAACAAACAGTCCACATATCCCAGTTCACCTACTAATACGTGATATTTCGAGTGCATCAGTCTCTGCTGTGATCTTGATTATGTATAATAGAAGCGGCAGGACCACCAACCTGTTGTCAGCCAGTAAGAGGACGACACGGCGTCAGCGCTGACTGTGATTCAATTTCAACATAGTATAAACAACCCATGCTGATAAACAAAAAACAATTTAAAACACATTCGTGCTTTTCTGAGCTGATGGAAAGCAGTTAGATTATTTTTTTTTTGCATGTCAAACACTGCACTCATCATCCACAGCAGAACCAAGACACCAGGTTTTCCAGCCATCAGCATCATCATCTCCATCACGGGGAAAGAAAAAAAAAAAAAAAACAACAACCAAAGGTGACAGGAAGTGAGGGGGGAAAAAAGTGATTTAATAAGCAGTCACGTGGCAGTACTGGGAGGATATGCAGAGGAGGGGTACCAATACTTTTGCTCAAGTGAATGCAGTTCGGATGCTGTCAGCGACTCACCGATGGCGTTCTTCAGAGCCTCGAATGTGATTTCCTCAGCTGGTGTTCTCTGTGGAGAAGGATAAATATCTCAGGATGCGTGTTGGTGTTACTGTACGTGTGTGTGTGTGTGTGTGTGTGTTTTGGGCAGGAGCTTCTGACCTCCTCTTTCTCTGGACTGTTCCTGGACTCAACCTCCACCTGGAGAGAGATGGTTTCTCCGATGCTTTTTCTCTTCGACAGACGGTCTTCATCTTAAAGTAAAATAAATACATTTAATAAAAAGCAATGCTACTGTCAATTCGAGTCGTAAGTTCCATCACTTTAAAAAAAAAAAAAGGTGTCACCATAACAAACAAACAAAAAAAGGAGGAGATGAAGGGAAGTATACTCTGCACATCTCGGTGCTCAGTGCTCGCACCAATGAACTGCTCTTACAGGAGGTTCATTTAAGTGCTTGTTTATTTGAACCAAGAGAACATTGTGTGTGTGTGTGTGTGATTTCTGCCTGGTTGTGATCCTGTCGTAAAGCATTTAAAATAATCTATTTATTTATATTTTTACAGTTCAATTAAATTTGCCTTCCTCAAACTCGAGTAGTCTATGCTAACATGTTATCATGGCTCAGCTCTAATTTCCAACAATGTACCTGTGAATTGCGGGATGTACGGCGTGGCGAGTCTCTCTGTGTTATAACCGCTTCCTCCCAGCACCTCGGCGATTTTGGCCTGTTGGAACAGCACTTCTGCTGCTGGTTTCTCGAGCGTCTTCGGAACCCTGCCACATCAATACAGGGGCCCAAAATCACCGCACAAATAAGGTCACGGCTTCACCGCTAAAAAAAACGCAGAGTCAACGTTTCTTTCTGAGTGAGTGCAGACTGAATCGGCGCTCATCTCTGAAGGTCAGAGAGGCTTCTCTCGTGACTCGCAGGAGCAGAGGGACGCGGCATAATTGAGCGTTTCTAAAAGCGAGACCGAGTGACTCATGGGCTCTTTAATGCCAGTCTGATACAAACAATAAACATGCACGCATGCACACACACACACACACACACACACACACACACACACACCATCAGTCACTCTCACACTTGCATTCGCACACACACACACATCCTTTCTTTCATTATTCCGTCCTTTATGTTCCATCATTTCTTTCCTTATAATTTTATGCTTCTCTTCATTTTTTTTCTACTTCCTCCTCTGTCCTTTGTTCTCCCGTCTTCCTTTCTCTCATGACATTCCTCCTTATGCCTCTTTATTCTTTACTTCAGTCCATCACTCCACCCATCATTATTTCTTTTTCCTGCTCTCTTATTCCTTGCACATTTTTTCCTTTAGCCGATCACTGCCCCAGACAGACACTTACTTTGGACTTTCGATAAAGACGTCTTCAGGTAAAAGAAACGGGGATTCCTTCTGTCTCATCTCGATCACCTGCAACATACCAGACAAAACCACAAAAACTCCAAAATAGATTTGACTTGGGGAATTGATTGGATTAAATAATCGTGGAAGTGGAGGGGTGTGGACGTGTTGGTGGAGGTGGGGAAAGACCTGCTGGTGGAAGTGCAGGAAGTGTAGGAGGTGATGCACGTGTTGGTGGAGGTGAGGGAGACATGTTGGTGCAGGAGACGTGTTGGTGGAGACCTGAGTAATGATACTGACCTCGTGGACATGCTGGCAGAAGGTGGGCAGAGTAGTGAGCTGAGAGATGAGGTTGAGGTAGGCAGCGGCGAGAGCATGAACAGCACAACGGTTAAACACTGCCAACGTCTCTTCACTGACTAAAGCCAAGTCCTACACACACACACACACACACACACACACACACACACACACACACACGAATAAAGACAGAACATCAAAGTATTACATCACATCCACAAAACAACTTTTTGCCCAGTGTTTACTTCGCCTTAAATAAATTTCTGATATTTGCCAAACCACACGGCTGCCATCATCCAATCAGCTTTCATCTGGGTTACAATTAATCTACGGTCACAAAAACTGAACAACATATTCCTGTGTGGCGTCAACGGTACATCTTCGTGAGAGCCACATACTGAAGGTGCTGCATAAGAAGAGTGGTTGGTGGGCGGGGATCGCGGCTTGCAGTGATGTTCGTTATTATTTATGATGTGGAGGTGGAGATTTTTAATCAACTGTCCATTAAGGTACAACCATTCAATAATTCGCCAGTTAATGATGCCAGGCATCAAGATTCCCAGATTCCAGCTTACACTGCAATGCAATGCTGACGGGCTCGTGAGTGCCGTGATGCTGATTGGCTGTTTAGCATCACAATGCTAATTATCCCTTATGCATTCATTCATTCATATTCTGAACCGCTTAATCCCAATTTGGGTAACGGGGACTCTAGGTGAGGGCAGAGTACACCCCGGACGGCTCGCCAGGCCATCGCAGGGCAGAAACACACTGACTATGCAGGTACTCTTGATGACGGTCAACAATGTTTGTTTTACATGATCCTCCCACTACAGACAGTACTGACGCGGCCGGCCTTTGAGAACCCAGTTAGATGCATTTGGGGGGACGGCCACAACCCGTTGAGGGTGGGGCTTGAACCCCCAACCTTGGGACCAGTGATCATTATGCTTATTGGTAGGTGTGCATTGCGATGCTGATTGACTCAAACACTGATGTTGAGCGGCTGTTATACATCTTGAAGCTGATTGGTTGTTAAGCATCGCGATGCTAATTAGCCCTTATGCATCGTGAGGCTGTTTTGTTTAGTGAAGCCGATTGGCTGCTCACTCTTTGGCACTAACTTGATGCTGCAGATGCCTTTTTTTCTGTATCATCAAAGCAGCGACAAATTACAATTATTTATTTCCTATTTTTGGCAACACTTCGCTGATTTTTCCGGAGAACACGCTTAAACCTTTAAAACATGAATAAATAATTATTCACAGAAATGAAACGAGGAGCTTTTGTACCACTGTATTACATCTATTGTAACAATATATTATTTAATTTATCATCTCCAAATCTGCCCCACCCTCTTCCCAGGTCACCTGCAAGGCCAGAGCAAGACGAATCAGATCCACCACCACCTCTTCGTTAGCGAGCTCCATGCTGATCAGAGCCAGGAGAGAGTAGAGCAACTCGAAGTGCGACTGCACGCTGCTCTGCTCCTTACACGACAGGTAGATGTGTCTGTAGAGCTGTTGGGCATGCTACACACACACACACACACACACACACACACACACACACACACACACACACACACACGACCTTACTGAGCTACATTATAAGTTATTTACAAATAAAAGCCAAAGAATCATCGGTTAAGCCAGACAGCGAATGGTCGCGAGGTGAGAGGCGTACCTTCTTCATGAAGAGGTTATCCTGACGGGAACATTTCTCCATCTTCAGTTTCAGCACAGAAATATCCGAGATGATGCTGCACAAGAACCCACCATACATTAACTGCTATTTCCATAGCAACAGCACACCGCTGTCGCACCACATAAACGAATCATCAATTATACATCTTCCTCGAGGTGTCATTAATTTAACAGTGACGGAAGGAGTCTCCAGCGTTAGCGCACTAGCGTTACCGCTCGGGGTTTACACTATCCGGTTTCTCAGTAACGCAAACACAATGGGAAGAGGATCATGTACACGAACCTGACGGTGGACAGCTTGGGAAGGTTGTCATGGCGATCGATGAGACTGATCAGGATTTCGAGGACGAGCAGGCGGATGTGCGCGTCCTCCAGCAGAGCGAAGGACAGGAGCGGGTCCAGGAAGGAGCTGGGTAGGGCGGTGAGCATGTTGGTGCTCTGGAAACCGCACGTCACCTGCACGGCAGAGCGGCGTCAGCCTCGCGGAGTCGCTACAGTGTACCTTAATTACACTTTTTAGAGATCGTACCTGTCTTAAAGACTTCAGTAGCATGACCTGGATCATCCGGTCACCTTCAGATCTGAAATACACCGGCAAGGGGATGGGGCAGGGCGGGGGGGGGTCAGAAAAGAAAAAGTAAGTTTTACAGAATAAAATAATTTTTAGAAAACAAATAAATTTTACGATGAAAGCTTATTAAAAATTTTTTTGTTTTATTTTCATTTAATCTGTTCAATTTCTGAATCACTTAAATCCAAATTAGGGTCATGGGGAGGCTGGCGCCCATCCCAGCCGACTCCGGGCGAGGGCAGAGTACACACTGGACGGCTCACCAGGCCATCACAGGGCAGAAACGCTGATGGCTCTGCAGCTCCTCCTTACAAAAGGCAGCAATGATTCTTTTACATGAACCTCACACCACAGACAGCGAGAGACACGACCGGCCTTGCGTAACCCAGTTAATGCGCCATATACGTTTTGAAAACCGGCGTGTAATGAACGACTGAACTCGAAACGACTAAACTCGAGGTCTGCCTAAACTCAGTGGAGATGTTTATTTCATTATTTATGTTTTTACTATACATACTGTACACAAATTCATGGCCACATTTAAAAATAAATATGAACAAGGATGCATAAACATTTCTCCCTGAATAATATTCAAAAATTCAGAAATAAACAAACAAACAAAAAAAAGAATAAATGTATCCGGGAATGTTGTCAAATATCCGAAGTGTGAAGGATTTATTTGGCCTCGGCGCTGCTTGTTCCTGCTGCTTCATTTTTTTACACTCTTCTTCTTTTCTTTTTTTTGGAACTTTCTCCCATTTTCTTCGTAATTTATTCGTATCCAATTCACACCCATCAGGCTTTCCCTTTCCTATCACACAATCACCACTGACCAGGGAGGGGCGAAAACATGCACACTCCGCCTCTGTGACATGCCCTGCTAGCGACCCGCCTTTTTGCAAACTGCAGCACATGCGTATTTAGTTGCGGTCTAACGCATTCTGAGGGAAACCGCTATCCGCCCACTCATACAGACGAGCTCACAGACACCCGTGATTGACTGGCGATCACTGCGAGTGACAGGGAAGTGAGTGTATGCAGTCCCTCCCGCCCGTGAGAGCTCGGCCAATTCGCTCCCATGGACCCCCGGTGACCGACGGCTATGGCATTAACCCGGATTCGAACTTGCGCTCTCCGGGTTAAATGTTTTACACACTTCTGACGAGCTGGATCTTCTGGATATTTCAGAGGCTGCAGTACCCACCCACAGCCTGTAGGTGGCAATGTAAGGTGCACTCCAGGAATCGGGATCTTCCCCATGATGAAGAGCATCACCTCAGAGCGCTGGTACGTTGGTAGAGTGCTGGCAAAGGAACCTGAAACCCCAAACAACACAAAATAACATGAAGCAAAACCAAGATGAAATGTAATACAGTAATCCGGAGAGTAAGTTTACAGTCCCATCACAACCAGATACACAATATGTGATCCAGGGTTCAGGTCCCTGGCTGCACCATACGAATTAATTAGCAACATCATGATTCAATTCATCTCTTGATCTCGTTTTCTTGATTTGATTCACTGTCCTGGTGTCATGATTCGATTCATTTCATGATCCCAGTTTCACAATTTGATTCAGTTTTACGACGCCGGCGTCATGATTCAAACTGATTCATAATCCAGATCATAAAATTCGATGCTGTGTTCAAATCTGAATTCATGATTCAATTCGATTCACAAGTCCAGCTTCACAAGTAAATTCATCATCTGTTGCGCCATTCGCCAACTTATATTTACATGCACTCGCTAACACGGCATCTTTATATACACAGGAATGCTAACATTCACAGTTTGTGTGCATGCACACGCACGCACGCACGCACGCACGCACGCACGCACGCACGCACGCACGCACGCACACACGCACGCACGCACGCACGCACGCACACACGCACGCACGCACCTATGGTTTTAATAACCGCTTCTTGGAGCTGCCTCTCCCCATGCTCATTGACGGTTTTGTTGCTGGTTGTGGTGGCATCGTAAAATCCGCTGAGTTCGTAGTCCACGCTGAGCTTCAGATGCCTGAGGAGCGTGTTAAAAACCTCCAGTACAGTCGGGCCTGAAATACACACACAGATCATACACGAATCATATAATAATAATTATACCGTTATACATGCAGGTGATATAAACTCAACGGAATTCTCATTCTGCATCAAGGTTTATTTCTACTCAAAAATACAAACGCAGAATCATCACAAAGAAGAATTACAGATTCTTACAGAAAAAAACTGCAAAGACAAAAATCCTGTTTGTGTCAGGCTTCATTTTCCTACTGAAACGTGATTGGATTGCATAATCTATGATGCAATAACGCCTGATTTTCATATTCTTTGAGCAAAAGTATGTCCTTCCATTAATAACAGACAAATCTCCACTTCCTGTTTCTATATATGCTAATCTCTTATTCTTACAGAAAATTTAAAGAGTAAATTCCTGCAGAGTGGCTGTAGTTAACTGGGTGTGGAAATGGCTCCCTCTACTGGATCATATGAGAGAAGCAGGTTCATGTCCAAGAATCCAACATAAAGTGTGAACTTTTAATATCAGCAAAAAACATCAGTCAATCCTTCCGTCCACCAACATCAGTCAATCCACCGTGAGGCCGGATCCTATCTCAGCCAATACTGGGCGAAGGAGGGATACATCCTGAACAGCTCACAACACCACTGCAGGACGGACACACACACACTATGGTTTTGGAATGTAGGAGGAAACCAGAGTATGCAGAGGAAACACATGTAAGCACGGGGAGAACATGGAAACTCCACACATATACACACACACGTCTGGGACTCAAACTCAGGACCTTCTTACTGTGAGATGGATGCACTAACCTAATCTCTTTTTAAAATTGCATCTTTGGCCATATTTTTCACAAAGGTGCAAGGCCCCACCCCTTCCGTACAGCGCCAAGCCTTCTGAATACTGAGTACGCCATTTTTTTAACATACACCACAGTCTCAAGTACACAAATCCAGACACATTCTGTAGCGTAAATGCTAACGGCTATAACAGGAAAAATAGGTGGAGCTTGATCTGGTGATGAAGTGCACGGGAAAGCGGGCGGTTATTTGTTCCTGTTCTCCGAGTTCACTTCTGCTAAACACATTTGGCGCTTCTCTGGTTACTAGGAAACAGACACAGTGTCCTGTGACGAACTATTGGACACCCTGGAGACATGCGAGCCACGCAGGTGGAAATGGCGGTGTCTCCTGGAGCCCCTCTCTCTGAGCGCACACTGGCAGCAAACCTCACCTGCAGTGAAAATCTTTACCTATAGAGCCGCTGGCTGCTATGGTAGCGGCCTCCAGGAGAACCTCCACGATCCCAGCACGCACCGTCGCCGACGTCTTACTGTTAGCGTCCAGGTGACCCAGGAGCTGCTGGATAACCAGGTGAGAGTGCTGAGACTGACAAGACACACACACACACACACACACACACACACACACACACACACACACACACACACACACACACACACACACAACAAAAATGTAGTTATTCGGGGTGATCGTCAAAAATACTTCAGGAGTAATCTGGGACGGGCTGAGCGATAGCGATCCCGAAAGCGCAGTAATCAAATGTATGTCAACGTATGTCTCGCATTCTTCATAAACCAGATTTCCATTATTAATGATTGTATCTTGTGCAATAAACACATTTATGATATCTATTTATAATATGTTATTTTATTTAAAACAGCCGTGACACTGCCCTGCGATGACCTGGCGAGCTGTCCAGGGCGTACTCTGCCCTCCCCCTTTAATCGCCTCCCAACTTGAAGCCTGATTGCACTGAAAACATTGAAAAAAGAAAACGATGAGCAATAAATAAATCAATAAAAATGAATCTGCATTCACATGTCGCTGAAAATGAAGCATCGGCCACATGGAGAAGTTGTGAATTTTAACAAGGTGAACGATCGGCAGCCCTGAGCAACGGTTCACTTGTTTTTTGTTTTTTTTGATGAAAACAATCCCAAGCCTTCCGGCTTGATCATGTTCTCTGTTTCATTCTCAACCAGAGAAAGCGTTGAGCATCCCGGAGCAGAGGTTCTCACCTGAATAGAGTACATGATGATCTTAAAGCAGCGCACTGCGAATGATTTTCCCTCCCACAGAGAGTGATTATCGAGATGCCTGCAGGGAAAAGCAGAGCGAGAGAGCGAGAGAGAGAGAGAGAGAGAGAGAGAGAGAAATAAACAGAACTTAAAAACAAAACAAAACCAAGAACCTGATAAACACTCGGATAGAAATAGGAAACGATTGAGCACAGAAACAGAAGTATTTCTTTACATGAGAACGGGAGTGACCGCGTTCTTGATGTTGCCATAGGCGGCGCGACCCAGCAGCTCCCGGAAACAGCGCTCTGTCAGGTCGGCTGGGCTCTCCTTCTCCTTCTCAGTGGCCTGCAGTGGAGAGGGGGAACGGCTACACACACACACACACACACACACACACACACACACACACTCAAGTTAAAGAAATTAATCATAAAAACCCAACTCATATTTTGCTCAAATCTTTAAGACTGATACTAATTACAATGTTAATGTATAAATATTTTTTTTTCTTTTTTACCAATTTCCTTTTTCCCCCCAGAAATACCACAAATTTATATATGGTGAGCTAAAACAAGCTCATGTCATATATGTACAGTGGACTTACGAGTGTCACTTATAATGAATTTTCCATGATACGAGCTTCGATCCACCAAAAATCTGCCCCATCCAAACAGCAAAATTTGGATTTATGAGCCCTGCTGGGGAAATGGCTTTTCTGGGCCGATTAGCCTCGTATTCTTCCGCGTGTATTCCTCCATGCTCTGAGAACGCCTAGTGCAGTGCTTCTCAATTATTTTCTGTGACGTCCCCTCTCGGAAGGAAAAAAAAAAATTCACGCCCCCTCCAGTGCCCCGTGGCAACTATAAATAGTGTTTACTGCACTTCATATCATTTGCTCGAGGTTTTTTCCCTCCACCACAGTGCAACAATGAGAGCACCACTACCGCCTAACGTAGAGGATGCGCAATTACACTTAATTCTTGTATAGTATGGCAAAAAAGCACATTCCCCAGGGTTATAGCTATTCATACAAGTTGCAAATATCCCTTTCCCCTCAGAGGCTGTTAATCTGCCGCTGAATATGCATGCAGAGTGGTAAGTAAAGATGTGGGTGCTTCCCTTCAGACCATGTGGAGGCAATAATTTATGGGTAAGAACTGTCTACGATTAAATGAGGTGAGGAAAAACTGTGGGAAAATCCAACAAACAAATAAATAAAGTGTTTAAAATTTCAGTACACAAAAAGGAGCTCAAACATGCTTCAAATGTACATGTTTCGAACCGTGGAGTTGCACTGCGTCATCTGGTGGACAAACCATGTAATGACAGCACTCAATACATGGAAGAAGTATCCATCTTCTGCTTTGTCTTCTGATTTGTGTTGTTTTTTTTCCACAAGTTCAAGCCCCGAGTGATGCGCACAGTCATCCATGTCAACAGGTGAGCGAGGCAGGGACTACATACACTCTCGTCCCCGTCACAGGCAACACCACTCAATCGTGTACAACTGGCAGCTCATGCGTGTTATACGGAGTGTATTACGCCACTCCTGGTTATGTGTTTGGCTGGCATTACATGCGTGTCTTTGTCCTCCCTGGTTAAAAAGTTAGGCGCAATCATATCTAAAAACTGGGGAAATCCTAGCAGCTTGGTTATAAATGCTGAATGCTGATCATCAGCCATTAGTTCAAATCAGTCGATAATCTCGATTTATTCATCAGATTCTACACACTACATTGAGAATATATCTACTCTTTATTTTATGCTATGATAGAAGTTCAGGGTTTTAATTAAAGCTGATAATTAGAGCTAGGTTTCCTCAGCATGAGCTCACAGCATCTTCCTGTCTGTGCTCAGAAGGTCTCGCCAATTTTCCATCATTTATTCAGCAGCCTATTCTTGTCTCTGCTCACTTCCTCAACTCAGAACCGTGTCCTGCTGCTTCCACCTGCCACAGCTGGTGCTATAGAAAGGGCTGAAGCACACAATAAGAGAAAGAACTGAGTAAAGTCTCTTTTCAATGCAACAGTGAATAATGTCACGAGCGGAAGCCGAGGCGAACTCGGTCTGATTGTAACGGAAAACGATTCGACTCTGAATCGACTCGTGTGGATCACAAATGCTGTCGGTGACATGTGACTGCTTCACATCTGGCTGTTATAAAGCGCAGATGCTGGAGACTCTTTCCCCTCAAAGCTACATTTGTGGAGATATCCTAATCAACCAATCATGTCGCAGCAACGGAAAAACAATCATGTGATCCTTGTGATGTCACATGGTCATTTATGCCAGATGTATTTGGCTTGAGTGTGTCTGAAGAACAACACATTCGAGAGTTTATACAGAATGCTGCAAACAAACAAAAAAACAAACAAAAAAAACACTCATCCCAGGATCTACGGACTGCACCACAAACTCAAATGAAATCTCCAGCAACTCAAATGATCACGCTTTATAGCAGTATTGAGCAGAAAAGAGTCTCAAAATAGAAAATATAGACCACACGGGTTGAGACGCTCCCGCCGAAAGGACTTCTTAATAATAATCCAGTATAGAACAAGCACAGCGAGATTGAAAGCACCAGTTTCAGCGTGGTGAGTAAATGTCTGGAAGCCAAATGAACAGTTATGCCTCTGTGACCTTGAAAAGTACATCAAGGTCACCCACACACAAATTCATCCTAGCACTAATAGTAGTGATCCAGCATACCAAGTTTGAAAGCCCGGCTTCAGCATGCGGCAAGTCAATGTGTGACAGACAGATGGACGGCGCCCGTCCCTATAGCGCCGATGGGTGGGTGTTAACAATCAGCGGTTAAGACTCTGCTCTGAATCTGTATAACGGACAGTTCTGCTGCCACACCTAACCAACCACCTGCAAGAAACCAGGTCTCCAGGCGCTTAGATGAAAATACTGTGAACAGTCTCCATTACAAGCAACCAATCAGAATCGAGAATTTATCAGCGCCGTAGAATGTTTTTCAGAATGTGATCTCAAATCTGCTTCAATTAACAGACAGAACTGACAGTAAAAAAACAAATAAAATAAAAATACACTGTCTGACTGTACACCGTAGGCGTCAATGTAAATCGTGGCCAAGAGTGTCACGATGCCCAATGAGAAACCGCGTCGTGTCCTGGTGAGCATGTACAGGCTGCGTCAGAAACCGTGTTTGAGACTCGCTGCAGTGAAGTGAACCACGGCCTCTCGTTCCATCCTCTGTTCCGCCGATAATGATGGCCGAGGGGGAGTTAATCATGGGCTGCCATTTACAGTAAGCGCTAATTAGCACTTCAAACAGCACAACAGGAGTAATTAACGTCTTCTCCAGTGCTGTAATTAGGTCTGTCGGTGGTCATGTCGATTGGGAAAACGCAGTGGGACAGCGGAACACGTGAGAAAAGAGCCAAACCTCTATTAAACTCCACACATCAGTGCATCAGCGCATCAGTACAAGACCACAAATCTGTCCCACTCTCCCCTCTCTCTCTCTCATACCAATTACTTCCAGAACTCTCCACCTGATGTGCTTTCAGTATTCCCGTCAGAACCTAGCGGCCGTGCATAATCATCGCTAATCCTTATTTTTAGCATAGCTGCAAGATCGTTTAAAATTCAAACACCAGCTAGGTTTCATGATTAGCTCTGATAGCAGCAGAGTCTCTTCTCATTCACTGTTTTCCAGTGACATTGAAGCCCCATAATGCAGTGGGGCTACAGCTACATGATGCTAGGTCTTGTGGTTTGTGCAGCCGTATGCTTTGCATGCCGCCATTTTCCTGCCGACACAGCTCACCACTAGCCAATAATGTGTTAGCTTGAACTGATAGGCCAAAAAATAAAAAATAAAAAAAAGAAAGAGTTCATATCTCTACCAGGTCTGGAGCTGCCAACATGTCGCTCTGCATGCATGGTAACAGCGGCAGTGGGGCAGCACTTGCCCGTACTTGCCAAGAAGTAAGAACTGACATTGCCTGAAAGAACCGCTGATGATCGCTTTAGAACACGAGTAATACAAATTTACGACAGGTACACTTTATTAACCATTTATTAAAGCTCCGTCCACTGGAAGGTAGAAGGACCTTATGGGTCATGTAGGAAACCTTTAAATCATGGCATGTTAATGAAAGTTTTTTTGAAGGTGACGTCAGGATTATGTAGATATGCTACAGCTCTGTGGACAGATCGAAGAAGATAAAATCAAGTAGATTAAAGAACATTTGGATTATAAAGGTGAGTTGACATGATACAGCTCCTTCAAAATCAAAGAAGGACTCACACATGTATAAAGACAGCATTTAGACGTGACCGAGCCGTGACCTCTCACCTCTCAGTGCCTTCTTCAGACTGCAGGTTAAACAAGAGAGATGGTACGATTTTATCCATGTGCTGAGGATCCCAGATGTTCGCCTGCAGCTCGTCGTTGACCGTCTTCCTCACCACCCCCTGCAGTCCTTTTATACCAGCCATGCGAATCCTGTGACACGGGGATGTTCAGGGGGTCAAAACTCCTCATAAACCCAAACTAGTTTCTGACTGAGTCCCTTCAGCAGTCTAGTCAGTTTATTAATTATCACATTAATGATCCTTATTACAGTGAAAATTGGTTAATGATAAACCTCTGAATATAAAACATTTACACAACATGTCTATAACATCAATGGATATAATCCACATGATATAGAAGGTCACTGCACTTAACAAGTCATACGTGTATAACAGGACCGAATGGTAATAACTGTGTTATTATATCCACATTCATTTGATTATGACAAACAAGGCATTGCTTGCTCGGTTATTTATCTCCGTTACAAACCACTTTAGTTTTTATTAGGGTCATGAGAAGGCTGGAGCCTAGCTTCGCTGAGTCTGGGCTACTGCAGGGTACAAGCTTGCCAAACCATTGCCAACACACACACACACACACACACACACACTGTATGTACAAACCGGATTCCAAAAAAGTTGGCACACGATACAAATTGTGAATAAAAACTGAATGCAATGATGTGGAAGTGCCAAATTCCAGTATTTTATTCTAAATAGAACATAGATGATAGCTCAAAAGTTTAAACTGAGAAAATGTATCATTTTAAGAAAAAATATGTTGATTTTAAATTTCATGGTCTCAACAAATCTCAGAACAGTTGGGACAGGTAGCAATAAGAGGCTGGAAAAGTCAATTGCACTTATAACGACCAACTGGAAGACCAATTACCACTAATGAGGTCCATTGGCAATATAACTGAGTATAAAAAGAGCTTCTCAGAGTAGCAGTGTCTCTCAGAAGCAAAGATGGGTAGAGGATCTGCAATTCCCCCAATGTTGTGCAGAAACAACTTTTTGATATTGCCCCAGTGAAAAATTTCAAAGAGCTTGAAGTTATCATAATCTACAGTGCATGACATTATCCAAAGATTCAGAAAATCTGAAACATTAACCTTTTTTGGAATCTGGGTTGTATATACTGTAATATTATAATTATATATATATAAAATAATATAAAAATAAGTGTGTGTGTGTGTGTGTGTGCAGTATCTACATACACGATATACAGACACACACACACACACAACTATAATTATAGAACAATCACATGCTATGAAACCTGATGACTGATGTTTAAAGGCAATTTCATTTTCAAAGTTTAAAATAAAAAAAAAAAAAACACAATCATCTAAAGTTCTGACATCATTATTGAACAACTCTGTAATGATCGTATGATTTCTCACGTTCAGGTTTCAGAACGTTTGTGACGTGCTCCGCGGTCTCACCTAGTGCGGATATCTGGATCCTCGAAGCTGGAGTGACACATCTCGCTGAAGCGCGACACAAAGAAATCATAACTGCGATGGTACGAGGGCGTGTCCTCTTCAATGTTGGCGAACTTGACAAACTGAGGAATGACAGATGTCACAATAAACAAATAAATAATAAAGTCAGACGACAATTCCTTTTACCCATAAAGTGAAATTTTAAAACGCTTATATTGCCTTTAACATTAATCCGGGCAGAGAACCATCGGTTCCTGTCTGAGCCGCAGCAAAAATGCTTCATGTTTTATTGCCTGGTTTTAAAAGGAATCACAAGGAGCACCAAACATATAAAGTAAAACGTATTGATTTATTTGCAGAACGTAAGCTTTGATCACCGCCCTCATCGGTATAAGAACACAGTCCATATCTGAGCATGAAATTCATTTTTACTGAAGGGAAATAATAAAAAACCTTAGTGTGCAATTTCCTGTCTGAGAATATAAACAGCTGTCTATGATGAACAGGTTCCGATCACATGAGTCACTTCAGTCTGTAAACATATGGACTAAAACCCCCACACCCTCGACTCAATTACATTCCCTGATAACCGACCTCCTCACTTAAGGTTGACGTATGTAACTGTCTGAGCATCGATCCGGAAACAAGCCAAGGAATATACAGTCACATCCAAAAATGATTCTGCCCCATCCCATCTGATCTTGGAACCTTAGGTAAGGGTCAGGCCGACTTAGTACAACCTACCTGTAGAGTAATAAATCCTTGTACAGGGATACCATAGATCTCTGAAAAACAGGTGGAAGTGAGATCGGATAACTGTGTGAAGTGATGCCTGCTATGAGCAGCACGCCGTTGAACCATGGAGGCAAATCTCATAGTTACCCACAGCATCCTACATAATAGTATAAATTCCATCCGCAACCCAGATGTTCAATATTTGTACAGCTCTCTAATGTAGAACAGGTCCAGAAAGAGCACTGACAAATGGGTCAATCTCTAAAACGTACTCGCATATATGCGCTCATATACATGTTAGTCCAGAGGTTTACAGGTTTACATCTGATTTATCAGTTTAATATCTGTATAATGTTATTATTGTCGGCATCTTGTCTAATTGGATCTGACACATTCTCACGATTTCGCCATCTCGGGTGAGTGAAGCGAGCTACGATGGACACATTTTTCAAACAGGACAAAAACAAACTCATGCATTTCAGAAATGTGCGACTTTGTAAATGCAACTAAAAACTACCTGATAATGAGTTTGTGCATAATTTCTATGGAACAGGAAGTCAGGAGCGTGGAGGGCTTTTCTTTCATTTCCTTTTAAACAACAGATTCTGTGCTGCTGTTCCGTGATGTCAGGGTGCCAATCACTTTTGAAACCAACTTACGTTGCACACTATGAATAAGACTTACCGAGTTGGTTCCCAGTATCTGCAGGTTGGGTTTGTCGGCCTCCAGCAGTTTGCGCACCATCTTTAAAAAGCTCTCCACGAACAGGTTAATGCTCTGACAGTGACACGCCATCAGCAGCTGATCCAGAGCCTCCATCGCAATACACACGTAACTGATACAGAGAGAGGCGGGTAACTAAGTGAGACATTCCCATATATACACAGCAAAAAGTTTCCAATCCCCTTTTCCTACCCATATCGGTGTCTAGCCACATCGCGGCACAGTCTCTCAGACAGGTAGGCTCCGATTCGATCCAGCTTCTCCGGAGCGGACAGAGCATAGAACGTCAGCTTCTCCATGTTGGCCTTTACCAACCCGTCCTAGACATACATCATGAGTTAATTAATCATAAAGTAATCCTGACTATGCAAAAAAACATTAGAATTTGATTAAATCAGTTATAATTAAATGATAAATAGGACACTGGTCATCATTACAAATGATCTCACACAGCTCGTTTGAATACTCAATTCTGATTGGTCAGAAGAGGTATTTGCATTCTTGTCTTTAGCACTTTTTTATAGCACATCATTGGTAAGTATAACAAATTGTTTCTCTGTTGTGCGTCATTAGTAGAAACAATAACATTATTCATTAAAAAATAAGATGTTATAAATATTGTGTCATTCTTCTTCTTCTTCTTTTACTTTCGGCTGCTCCCTTCAGGGGTCGCCACAGCAAATCATCCGCCTCCACCTCACCCTGTCCTCCGCATCTTCTTTTCTGACTCCAACGACCTTCATGTCTTCCTTCACCACATCCATAAATCTCTTCTTCGGTCTTCCTCGAGGCCTTCTGCCTGGTAGTTCCAACCTCAGCATCCTACTGCCAATATACTCACTAGACCTCCTCTGTACATGTCCAAACCATCTCAATCTAGCCTCTCTGACTTTGTCTCCAAAACATCTTACGTGGGCTGTCCCTCTGATATACTCATTTCTGATCCTATCCATCCTCGTTACTCCCAGGGAGAACCTCAACATTTTCATCTCCGCTACCTCCAGCTCTGCCTCCTGCCTTTTCCTCAGCGCCACTGTTTCTAAGCCATACAACATCGCTGGCCTCACCACCGTCTTGTACACTTTTCCCTTCATTCTTGCTGACACTCTCCTATCGCACATCACACCGGATACTTTTCTCCAACCATTCCAGCCTGCCTGCACACGCTTCTTCACCTCTTTTCCACACTCTCCATTGCTCTGGATTGTTGAGCCTAAGTACTTAAAATCCTCCACCTTCGTTATCTCTGCTCCCTGTAACATCACCGTTCCTCCTGGGTCCTTCTCATTCACACACATGTATTCTGATTTTCTGAGGCTAACCTTCATTCCTCTCCTTTCCAGGGCATACCTCCACCTCTCTAGATTTTCCTGCACTTGTTCTCTGCTCTCACTACAGATCACGATGTCATCTGCAAACATCATAGTCCATGGAGATTCTTGTCTCACCTCGCCTGTCAGCCTGTCCATCACCATAGCAGACAAGAAGGGGCTCAGAGCTGACCCTTGATGCAGTCCCACCTCAACCTTGAATTAAATCGGTCACACCGACAGCACACCTCACCACTGTCTTACATCTCTCATACATGTCCTGCACCACTCTAACATACTTCTCTGCCACTCCAGACTTCCTCATGCAATACCACAGTTCTTCTCTTGGCACCCTGTCATATGCTTTTCCAGATCCACAAAGGCACAATGTAGCTCCCTCTGACCTTCTCTGTACTTCTCTATTAACATCCTCAAGGCAAACATTGCATCTGTGGTGCTCTTTCTTGGCATGAAACCAAACTGTTGTTCACAAATGCTGACCTCTGCCCTTAGTCTAGCTTCCACTATTCTTTCCCATAACTTCATCGTATGGCTCATCAACTTTATCCCTCTGTAGTTGTTGCAACTCTGCACGCCTCCCTTGTTCTTAAAAATGGGCACCAGCACACTTCTCCTCCACTCCTCCGGCATCTGCTCACTCTCTAGTACCGTGTTGAATGTTCTTGTCAGAAAATCTACTGCTACCTCTCCTAGACACTTCCATACCTCCACAGGTATATCATCAGGACCAACTGCCTTTCCATTCTTCATCCTCTTCAATGCCCTTCTCACTTCACCCTTACTGATCTTTGCTACATCCTGCCCCTCAATGGTTACCTCTTCTACTCTTTTTCTCTCTCATTTTCCTCATTCATCAGCTCTTCAAAGTACTCTTTCCATCTTCCCAGCACACTTCTGTCATTAGTCAATAGAGTTCCCTCTCTGTCCTTTATCAATCTAACTTGCTGCACGTCCTTCCCATCTCTATTTCTCTGCTGTGCCAACCTGTATAGATCATTTTCTCCCTCTTTACTATCCAACCTATCATACAAGTCATCATATGCCCTCTGTTTGGCCTTAGCCACTGCTACTTTCGCCTTATGCTGTGTCTCCCTGTACTCCTGTTTACTCTCTTCGGTCCTCTCAATGTCCCACTTCTTCTTGGCTAACCTCTTCCTTTGTACACACTCCTGCACTTCCTCATTCCACCACCAAGTCTCCTTATCTACTTTCCTTCCAGAGGACACACCAAGTACTCTCCTACCTGTGTCCCTGATCACATTTGCTGTGGATGTCCAGTCATTTGGAAGCCCTTCCTGGCCACCCAAAGTCTGTTTCAACTCCTCTTTGAAGACAACACGACACTCTTCCTTTTTCAGCTTCCACCACCTTGTCTTCTGCTCTGCCTTTGCCTTTTTCACCTTTCTCACCATCAGAGTCATCCTGCACACCACCATCCTATGCTGTTTGGCAACACTCTCACCCACGATGACTTTGCAGTCACTGACTTCCTTCAAATTACATCGCCTACACAAGATGTAGTCTACCTGTGTGCGCCTACCTCCGCTTTCATAAGTCACCCTATGCTCCTGTTTCTTCTCAAAGAAAGTATTCACCACAGCCATTTCCATCCTTTTTGCAAAATCTATCAACATCTGTCCTTCTGCGTTCCTGTCCTGGATACCAAACCTGCCCATCACTTCCTCGTCCCCTCTGTTGCCTGCCCCAACATGTCCATTGAAGTCTGCACCTATGACCACTCTTTCACCTCTGGGGGTACTCTGCGTGTCATTATATCCATTTTTTAAAAATAAGTAATTGCCGCATAATAAGCAAAACAGCGGCTAGCAAGCCGGTCGTGAGTGCAGTGTAGATGTGTCGGGGTGGTGATCTCTGCGTCAGAGTTTACTGCTTAAAAATGACCTGGACAAATATTATTGCTTCTGTTTACTGAAACCCTGACAGGAGAATCAAGACTTTTAATCAACCCGAAGGGATTTATTACACAATTATAAGAATCGGCTTGCTTTACATTATCTGGCTTACACAGCTGCTTACAAAGTATTGATACAAAAATTGTTTTTTGAATCAAGCAAAAGCTGTAAATGGATTTAATAATTAACGCTTGAGTGCAGATGCTGTGCTAAAAATGTGTCGAGGTCTTTCGAAGCCAGAAATAAACGATAGTACAGGAAAAGAGGGTTTTCTCTCCCGGTGTGTTGTGGGGGAAAAAAAAAATCTTTGATTCATGATGTGCTGATCAGGGAACAGGGGCGTCTCTCACCTCGGGATCCTCAGGAAAAATGTTGTCAACAAGTCTCTTGTACCGGGGCCTGAAAGCCCCACAACAGCAACCACACACCCCTGAGAGAGAGAGAGAGAGAGAGAGAGATTTGAGAATGGAAAACCACCAGGCAATTATCAAACCCTTAGAGAAAACCTCTCCAGAGCATATCAGACCAAAATTTAAAAATAAATAAATAAATAAATAAATAATTGGTTGGTATTACAACAACAATTAAACAGAATTAATAGACAAACACCTTATTTTAATGTCTGCTCTGGATGGTTTCTAAAGTCTCCTGCCAATCATAATATCTTTAGCGATTTCTGTCTATCTTGGAATACGTTCTGGGGCCGGTTGTTCAAAACACGGTTATTTTTTAACCACTGGTTAAGTAGTGTTAACCGACCGTTAAATTTAACGCTGCCGTTATCTTTTTGTTCAAAACTGGGTTAACTTTAATCGAGTGTTAACTTAACGTTAAAGTTAACACACCTAAGGACCGCCGTTAAATTTTTAACAGTGTGGTTAACTTGCAAGATGGCGTTCATGGCTAACGCTGCATTCATGATGCCGAATCGGCGGGGGTGGATTATTATAAATATTATTAATATTATAGTTCAACCAAAAACATTCTCAAATATATTTCAAACTACATGTGTTAACTACAGTTACAAATTGAGCTAAAGTTATTTATCTATTCTAAGGCACAAACAAATAGTAATCATATTTACAGCACAAAAACATACTATTAATTTTATAAAAGTACTGAGCATAAGGCTGCAGATCCAGGCTGGATGGATTATGATTATTTTATCCATTTATTCCCTGTGCGTCAATGTTTGTGTTCTAACACACGTGCAGGATCCGGAGGCGGGACTAACAAACTGTGCTTTATTCTCACACTCTGTTTGATTGACAGTGTTCAGCTATTATTGCTTACTGATAATATTATGTTTGTTGATTGGTCAGCTCGGGCGTGCACATGCGCAGTGCCGGTTACACACTAACTTCCGGTTTACTTCCTGACTCTAGTCATGCGGAACTTATCTCCGACTTTCTCTTCAATAACACTCATTAAGTTTATTTATAAGATTGTGAATACACATCATTTCTTGTCCAGCGGAACTCAACTCCTGCTGTGGGGGGGGGTGCACGTGCACCCTGTGCACCCCCCCAGCCTACGCCCTTGATCAGCTGCCTTCTGATGGTTCAGCAGCTGATCCCGGGTTGGGTAGTACTGTACTGTACTGTATTCATTGCAGACTTTGCAGATATGCAACACCGCAGGTGGCTGGTGAATTGCGCATTGAGAGTTTCAAACGTACACGCACAAAAAAATAAAAATTATATACCATATATATATATATATATATATATATATATATATATATATATATATATATATACCATATATATATATATATATATATATATATATATATATATATATATATATATATATATATATATATATATATTCACGAGCGCATGTATTATTGTTGATCGACATTTTTATATTATTAAAAAGCGTACACAGACATCTTACCCCCCTCCCCCCTAGCGTATGTTTTGTACACTTAAAAAAATGTTGAAAATGTTGAATGAGCCCTTCGTGCTAACCAGTAACGTTACGTTAACCACACTGTTAACTTTGAGGGCAACGTTAACTAACGACGTGACTTAACCATGCTTTGAACAACGCAGATTTAATGGTCGGTTAGCTAACAGCGGGTTAAAAATTTAACCAGCCGTTATGGGTTAACCAGTGGTTAAAATAACCGTGTTTTGAATAATCGGCCCCTGGTCTCTGTGATCTTGACTCATATTTTGAGGAGAAACGAGATTCTGTAATCCAGTCCAGTCTGATTCTAAAGCCTTTCACAACAGAATCTGGAAGTTTAAAGGTGAATATCTGACGTAGTTTATCTTCCGTCATCAGTTCATTTTGAATAAATATAATGGTGTCGTAGATGAAACCAGACCGGTGTTCAGCCTTAGTATCTCATTCTGTTCTACATCTAGTATTTAGTTCTGTATCTGTTTACGATAACAAGATCACATGATTGGAGCAATCTTTTGCCTGCATGATAACTTGGCAGTGCCACACTATTCCATAGAAAGTGGAAAAAATTCCGGGCTAAAGTGTTAGGAAACAAAAGAAGGGATACAATTTCAAGAGACATAATACCAAAAAAAAAAAATCAATAATAATAATAACCAATAATAATAACCATCATCATAATAATCATAATGAAGACAAAGATCCCGATGTTTATGAATATCAAGGCTGGGGTCGTACGAGAGTAATATAATGGTTTCAGAAAGTCAATGTGGCCGATATCATTTCATTTCCCACATTTAACACTGCATTTCTTCTTTATTTAATATCCCCAGAGAGTAAATAATCCTCTTTAAAAGGTCTCCGACATCACACAGCTCATCATCTCTCCATTCACTACAACTCTATTACAGGATGTACACTTAACGTCTAAAACAACAATAAATGTATTCATATAACACAACAAATGACTGCCGTGCTATTGTACTCAAGCACGGTTTCCCTCTTCATGGTCCATGCTTCCACTGGGAAATATTACAGCTCACTTTTCATTGTTATACCCATTATGTTCAAGTCCATCTCCTTTTAAAACCCAGCACTGTTCGCAGTGGATCATCAATCAGGGGTTTTATCAGCCGGATGACTAACAGACTTCTGTAATTAAATGCAAGCCTGTCTGCCTCATCCAAATCCAACACACATAATACTATCACTGCGGTACAGGTCCCTGAGGTTTCATTATTCTGGCAGATTCAAAATCTGAACTAAAGGATAACAACCGTGGACTTGGTGCTTGACATGGCAAAACTCTGGCTTTAGTTTTGTATTCATACGAACACTGTTCCATAACAAAATCACATGCCGGTGTCGAGCTCACATTCACTGATGCCACAGACTTTGATCTGTGTCGCTGTATTCGTGCTATGATTTCAGGAGTGTTTTTCCATTTTCTTTTTTTTGCCAGTACAGTAAGTCCCTGCCCATTCGCGGTTCATCGTTCGTGGCTCCACATACTCACAGATTTTGCTCTCAAAGGCTTTTTTCATAATGTTTACCACAGTGCTTCTCAATTATTTTCTGTGACACTCCTCTAGGAAGAAAAAAATGTTCTCGCCCCACGCGCGGATATAAATAGTATTATTTGTCTATAAAATTTTTATTAATACGCCTCTGCATAACACTGCATCTTTAACTTTAAAAATAACAAAAGCAGTAAATAATAAAAAACACTTAATTCTAGTACAGTATGGCAAAAAAGCATGTTCCCCAGGATCATACACACTCCCCCTGGCCATAGCCTAAGGCCCAAGGGGGGCGCACCCCACTATTTGAGAAGCACTGAATTAGCGGCAGCCCCGGCAAATTCTACATATGCATCATCACGACATTACTGGCACGTGATTCAAATTTAGCCAATGGCTGAGAGCTTTTGTTTCTCCACCCTGCTGATTGGTTGCAGATGATGTGTATGCCTCTTTTTTCTCCTTCGCAGACACGTTATCAATGTGATTGCCTGAATTACGAATTCACGTTTTTTTTCATGCGTTTTTAATTATTATTTAAGCCCTACGATGCCACTCAAATGCCCTGCACCATCTCTCACTTCTTGTAAGGAGCATAAGCACACCACATCAATTATTCATGGCTTTTCAGGATCCGCTGGTGGGGGAGGAACATGACCCCTGCGAATAATGGGGGCTTTCTGTAATCACACCTGAATTCCTGAGGTGTAACTAAATCACAGGTGATTCAAAGCGCTAAAGCTTAAAGTGTGCAGTTTAAATCAGTGGTTAAACTTGTTGCATATACACCTAGAATGGAATTTTGACTCAGATGAGGTGCCTTTCACTGCTCTGACTCATCAGCAGTTAGCATTCATGTAACGTAAAAACTCTATGACTTGGTACTTAAAGCTACTAAAGTTAATTCTGGAAACTTTGACATGACGCTACATGTGACTTTCAACTGTGCCGTAGTGTCTGCTATACATAGTTTTCCGGTGACGTCACACATAATCAATAATGAAAGTGTCCGCCATCTTGGAGGTAAACAACGCCCTTTAGCTATTCATATGTAAATTAGATGTCAAAATGGTGAATTACTGTGCGATTATTGGTTGTACACGGACAGGAGGGAAGGACAATGTGTCTTTCTATCGGCTGCCGGCGGTTATTATGAATCAAGGAGACAAAACCAAAGAAATGTCTGAAAAACGACGAACACTATGGCTGTCTCGTATCAGCCGTTCTGACCTGCAGCAATCATCTTACCCTTATCTGAGGATTTGATCGGATCATTTTGTAAAAGGTAAGTTTTGTTGATGTTTTACGTAAATCATGCTGTATGTTTTTTTTTACCGGTAAACCTGGAAGGAAGATTTCATTGATGTTTAAAAGTTTGTCACTGTGTTCCTTAAAACGTACACCGTGCATTTTTTAAGTGTAAACATTGGACTAACAGTCAACAAATACAACCTAGCCAAATATAATACAAAAATAAGATTTTAGATTAAAGTATTCTGATTAAAATTGCCTTAGTTATTTGAAAAATTGAAATGCAGCATGTGTGAAGTCAAATCATTCATTTACATATTTTTACAATGAAGCAAGTTAGTGCTTACATGTGCAGCTTTACAATACACATGATACAGGTAAATGTCTACCTTTCAATTGAATATATCTGCATACATGTACATGAACCATAGCTATTGATTAACTTAATATTAATTTTTGAACAGTAATTGACTGTTATCTTTCTGTTTTACAGGAAAGCCATCACCTCTGTACCCAGAAGGCGACGTAGATTGGGCACCATCTTTAAAACTTGGCCATCAGAAGCATGAACCATCTAAGACACCAGTTCCAGAGCGTGGCTTAAGGCTCAAAGAGAGACAACAAAAGAGGAAAAGAGTTGAGGCAGCACAGTCTTTAATTACACTTTTCAACACCGCAGAGACAAATGAGGAGGAGGCATCAACAGAGACCGACAACAACATATCTGCTGAGGATGAGGACAACAACAAAACAGTACAGACCGAGCTTACAACTCCTATTGTCATCGGTATGGAAGCAGAACTTAACAGACTGACTGTTGAAAATGTCACGTTGAAGGAAAAATTGGCAAACTTGACCATTTCAGAAGAAACAATTAAGAATGATGATGAAAAAGTAAAATTGTATACTGGTTTACCATCATATGCAGTTCTGATGATAGTCTTTAACTTCATAGAGCCAGCCATAACACAATCACACAACAGCTCACTTACCAAATTTCAGAAAGTGATTTTAGTGTTACTCCGTCTAAAATTGAACTTATCTGTGCAATATCTAGCTGATAAATTTAGTGTTTCTCAAGGAACAATCTCGAAATCATTCCAAAGTACCCTTCACATCATGTTCATCAAACTACAACCTCTGGTATACTGGCCGACCAAAGATGAGCGTGTGGCAACTATGCCAATGGAGTTCCGAAAATATTTTGGATTAAAAGTTGCAGTGATTATTGACTGTTTCGAGATTTTCACAGAAAGACCGTCCAACCTGAAAGCCAGAGCACAGACATGGTCGTCCTACAAACACCATAATACAGCAAAGTGTTTGATAGGGATATCTCCACAAGGAAGTGTATGCTACATCAGCCCAGGTTATGGTGGTAGAGCATCGGACAAGTTTATGACCAATAACTGTGGTTTTTTAGATAAACTAGAGTATGGAGATGTGGTATTAGCAGACAGGGGTTTTGACATTGCCGAAAGTGTAGCCCAAGCTAGTTGTGAGGTGTTAATACCCGCATTTACCAAAGGAAGATCACAGCTCTCCCCTGTTGAAGTGGAAAAAACTCGTAAACTAGCCCATTTGAGGATTCATGTAGAGAGGGTTATAGGTCTTGTACGCAACAAATACATTATATTGCAAGACACACTTCCTTTAGACTTTTTGATTTCAACAGATGGATCTACACCAACCATTGACAAGATAGTGACTGTTTGCTGTGCATTGACAAATTTGTGCAAATCTGTTGTGTCCTTTGATTGATGAAATTATTAAAATGTGAAACAGTCTTGACTGAGTTACAATGTATGCTGTATATAAATGTGAATATGTTCATGTTTTGAAATTGAAAAAAACAGGGAAAAAAACTGTCGTGGTAGCCATAAGGCCACCTGATGAGTAAGGCCTAATAATTAAATACATAATTTTACATGTATATTTTCTTGTGCTGTTGAAAGAACTTAAACATGTTCAAGTATGAAAAATTTGGTCTAGACACTACACCTGTTACCTTATTTGTTAGATGTTGATTCCTTTTTCATATCATGTTCTGTTAAAAAATATTGTCCGCGGACAACTCTTTTCCTTTTCATCCATCTTTCAACAAAAATAGGTATTTAAATGCCTTGTTTACAAACAAAATTGTGATCGATAAGTAGGTTAGTGTCGCTCCACCTCCAATATGGCGGACTTCGTCAGAAATGTCACGTGATCGAAAACTATGTATAGGCACAGACCTGGGGAGAGTCAACTCTGAGATCTCACCCTTTCATTTCTGTTTATGATGTTATCTTCTGTGAGACTTGAGCAATAAGACTTAGTTTAGTTTAGCCAAGCTAGCAAATAGCTACGATTGAAATGAGAACACCACCCGCCCCCACCCCCAGCCATTTCCAGCATTTACATATTCACGAGCTCGCTGGCAGATTGGTTGGCATGTCTGCCTACGGGCTTGGCGAGGGCGATTCTCTGTGGAGTTTGCATGTACTACCTGCTCTTCCGTGGATTTCCTCTGGTCACTTTGGTTTCTCCCAACAGTCAAAAGACATGCACATTAGGCTACGTGGCAGTTTCAAATGTACCCCTAGTGTGAGTGGTTGGATGGATGTGTGTGTTGGCCATGTAATGGACTGGTAAACTATTCAGGGTGTTCACAGTCATTGCCCCGAGTCAGACGAGACAGAATCCTGCCTCCCTGTGACCGCTTTAGGATTAAGCAGTTCGGAAAATTAATGAACAAATCTAGCGAGTTCGTTTATCAATCCCGCGGGCTCATATCCCTTTCTTCCATCGGCTGGTACAAACCAGTATTGATGAGTCAGGTTTGACCTAGACTGTCTCGCAGCACAACATCAGACAGCTAAACAGCACAACGGTTCGATCTATCTCCATTCAGAAAAAAATTCATGACAGAGTGCATGAGTACAGCGTCTTCGGGAACAGATCAAACACCGACTGAGGTCTACAATCTTCTCTCAAAGCGACGTCACTAAGGGGGACCCAGAGGAAAAGACCACAAAAGCCTGCGTCTGCTGTTCTATTTTCATCCTGAGGACAAAAAGTTCCCCTTCTTACCCCACTTCCTTCACCTACTTCTCATCTCTGTCGAGCTTCTTATATCTCCACTTAGAAACAGACTCATGCGTATCACACACACACACACACACACCTTTTCATTGCTACATATTCCATAATACCCCATTATATTATTTTCAGGAATTTATGTCACCTATTTTAGCCGTCTTGTCTTAACCAGTCCCCCATCCCCCTTCTTAATTCATATGCATTACTTGTTAATCCTCCTCCTAATGAAGGAAGAAGAATAAGAAGATTTTATGAGAGCAGTTGGAGGATTAGTAAAATCTTTCTCAGAGATCATCAAGATTTTTGTGCTTGGGAATCTAACCGCATGCTTCATTCGCCTCTCTGCAGAACATCTGGTAGATTTTCAAGCTCGTTTCTCCCGTCATTTAAATCAGCTTCGTGTAACGTCCGAAAAAACCCACAACATAAATAATCAACCAGTAATTATGAATATTCAGCTAGACATCAATTTTATTTATCAGCTCCTGAAAATGCAGTAGACTGAAATCTGAAGTCGACAGCTGTGTGTGTGTGTGTGTGTGTGTGTGTGTGTGTGTGTGTGTGTGATGTTTTTCCAGGCTGATAATGACCCAGAATTTGAAGCATCACCGTCAGACTCCGGTGACAGCCACCCTCGTAGATGGCCTGAGTGGGCCTGGAGCTTGACAAGAAAGCAGTCGGACAAAAATACACATAGATCGAGTCATGATGGGATTCGGTGAAATCACAAGCCTTGGTAGAGATTTCACATTTTCTAGATGTGTATAAATTTCTAGTCTAAAAACCTCGAGAGGAAAAAAGAAACAAGAAAAACAATTCTATTTCCCTTCAACTGTACAAGATGGGCCGCCTGGTCTTTCCCTGACAGACTCTATGCCAGCTTCACTTGTAATATTAAATCTCACCATGATCACCCATATCTGACCATGTGACCACAGCTCCATCACTACACCATGCATGGTGTTTTTGGGATAAAGTTCATACTGATTGAAGGATGAGTTGACAGATAGATGAACGAACGTAAGGAATTTCTGCTCAGATTCGGCTCTATCGATTAATATAATCAAGCGTGTCCAGTATTTACATCATATTGTTTGGCTGTATGGACAGAGAGCTCAGTGGATGGATACATGAGTGAGTGGGTGAATGAATCAGAGTGGATGGATGGATGGATGGATAGATAATATGGACCAACGGATGGGAGAATGGATGGATAAATAAGTGGAAACATCAAGGTATGTATGAACGGGTCAGTGAAAGAGGAAGTAAAGGACTGAGTGGATAGATGGTTGGATAAATGAAATGAAAGTGGATGGATGAGAAAGTGAATGAAGAGATGGTTGGAGGAGTAGATGAAAGAATGGTTGGTAGTTCAGTTGGCAAAGTGGGTAAAGGGATGTTTGGATGGATGGAGGAGTGGATGAGGGGATGCTTGGATGGATGGAGGAGTGGATGAGGGGATGTTTGGAAGGATGGAGGAGTGGATGAGGGGATGTTTGGAAGGATGGAGGAGTGGATGAGGGATGTTTGGAAGGATGGAGGAGTGGATGAGGGGATGCTTGGAAGGATGGAGGAGTGGATGAGGGGATGCTTGGATGGATGGAGGAGTGGATAAAGGGATGTTTGGATGGATGGAGGAGTGGATGAGGGGATGCTTGGATGGATGGATGGAGGAGTGGATGAGGGGATGTTTGGAAGGATGGAGGAGTGGATGAGGGGATGTTTGGATGGATGGAGGAGTGGATGAGGGGATGTTTGGAAGGATGGAGGAGTGGATAAAGGGACGTTTGGATGGATAGAGGAGTAGACGAAGGGATGACTGGGGGAGTGGATGACAGATGAAAAAAATAAATGGATGAATGAATGGAAGAAAGCAGCGATGAAAGGAGAGGTGAATAAAAATGTGGACTGATGGACGAATTCAACAAGTGATGAAAAGACGGACAAATAGATGGATGGATGGATGGAAGGGTGGATGGATGGAATGATTGACGGATAGATAGAAGGGAGCCTGAATGAATGGACAGATGGAGAACATATTTCAGTTCCAAGCTTTGTAAATGCTTAGCTACGTCCATGCAGAATTACACTGCAATGCAGGGACATAAATTTATAAATTTTAAAATTCAGAAGAGAACCTGCATGATAAAACACGCCCACATCGGCCACCACGCCCACACCAGATGCCAGCTGTACTCATCGCTTTACTAAACACTGAGACAGTGACAGCTAGATAGAGCGAAAGAGAAAACACAGTGTGCGAATGAGTGAATGTGTGTGTGTGTGTGTGTGTGTGTGTGTGTGTGTTACTGGGGACAGGGGTGTCCTATGACTAATACAGTCATGTATGTGCTGTGAATTCATCTCCAATCTGGTTGACAATGAGGACAGATACAGGATGGCTGTGTATCTGTGGGTGTTGTGCTACACCAAACCACCTGGAGAGAGAAAACAGGATGATGGGAGAAGAACTAAAAAGAGATCAAGCGAGAGATCGAGAGAGAGAGAGAGAGAGAGAGATAGAGCGGCCACAGAATGGTAAAATTAGTGTTGTTTGCACAGTAACACCTCGATTAATTCGGTACTTGTTATAGAATGCAGCATCTTTGGGGGGAAAATGTACTTGAGAGCATGAACTTCACATTACGATGCTCTTTTCTGGTCATTACCGAACGACCTGCAGTAACGACAACCCAGATAAAGATGGGGCGCCAATACTTTAGTGATAATGCTGACGATACAGACGTTGGCACTGGGGTGGGTGGCATACATACGTTTTCTAATCTTAAATCTGAAAGGAGTTCGGCACAGTGGTGTAGTGATTCGAACATCCGCCTTTCTGCAAGAAAGTCATGGGATCGAGTCTCGCGCTAGTTGAGGTCGTTTCCACGTGGAAATTCCGCATGTTCTCCCTGTGCTTGTTTGGGTTTACTTCAGATACTCTGGTTTCCTCCGACAGTATTTTGCGTATATTGTGTAGAAAGCATGCCGTGCACGAGTCCGTCGTGGTGAAGCGGAAGCTGAATGCAAAGCAAAGCCACACCAATAGTCACGAGCTTTGCGTAGGGACTGAAAGAACAAGATGGCGGATACAAGCGGCTGAAATGCACTTCCGTCACAAGGTGGCAGGGCTCTCCCTTAGCGATTGGTTAGGACGCCACCTGGCCAATATTATAAATTAAATTAAATTAAAATGTGATGAGTAATCTGGAGACTTACTGGAAAACATGTTGCTCCAAACCGACACATCACCCGGGATGTTTTTCTGTGACTGTTTTTGTTGACCAATCACAGAGCAGCACTGTCTGCCTCAGCGTCGTTTGATAACCAGCTCTCGCTTATAATATATGATTCGTCATTCCCTGTGTGATAACGAGAACCTGCGAGTGAGAACAAGACGGTTTATGCTTTCAGCTTCACGGCTGGCAGCCTCTGCAGATGTGAGCCAATAAATTCAATGACTATAATGTTGCTTTTATTGCCTGCATAAATTCTGTCGTGTGTGTGTGTGTGTGTGTGTGTGTGTGTGTGTTCTGAGTTTAATTTAAATCCAGTGCTGATTTCTCTTGTCGTGTTTAACCTGAATACCAGCTCAGCAACACAGGATGCAGAAGAACTGCAGGACTGATTTCCCCCCATTATGAAGTTACTGCATCGTGCTGAACGTGAACCGGTCGGATGATGTCACCCAGTAAAACTCAATATAAAGTCCACGCATACTCATGAATAAACCAGAACTGAGAGAGAATCCTTGAGAGGATAGAACGGCGTTCTTGCTACATCTACAACACGAGATGAACTTGGTTATACATACGGCACGGCTGCGCTGCGAATGCAAATCTGACTTGCTGCCTCATTCCCGTCTCTGCACGAGCCAAAAGCGCCCTCATCAATCAGCAGTTTTCTTAGTATTGCTGCACCATTATCCCAAAATTAATCCAGATGAAAGGATCACGGTGATGCGATATCAGCAAGCTTGAGATTAGCTCAACGCTAATGCGAGATGTGGATTTTTTTTTTTTTTTAACAGCTTCTTTTTTACCATTTGGCTTAATTTGCTTGAAAACAGGGTGTTACGGCAGCGCAGTGGTTACTACATCCATCTCACTGTAAGAAGGTCCTGGGTCCGAGTCCTAAGCTCAGACGCCTCCGTATGAAGTTTGTATGTTCTCCCTGTGCTTGTACGAGTTTCTTCCTGGTACTACGGTTTCCTCCCACAGTCAAAAAAACAAAACAAAACAAAAACATTAACATTAGGCTAACTGGTTCAATGACCTCAATATTTTGTTTATAACAAGATGCGTAATAGTGTTATCTTTTCATCAGGACTCGTATTCTCATCAACATCCAAAAAAAAAAAAAAAAAAAAACTTATATGTGAAATTGTTTGATTTTTCAGCTAACTCTCGCCATGTCACAAGTCTGAAGTCAAATCAACTGCCTTCAGTGAAATAATGCCAACCTTAAAAATATCTTTGTTGGCGGTAACACGGCTGGTTGGGCCGAAATTGTTGATAAAAACCCCACCTGAGCATTCACAGACGCAAAAATTTAAATATATAAAAATATACTGTCCGGTTGTGTTGAAAAAAAAAAACGCATGTCTCCTATCATACACCATACTAAAAAAATGACCAAAGCAAAACCAGCCTCAACCGCACCTTGTGATTGGTCAATTTAACCAGTTTGGTTGAAACAGCGATTCCCATTGGCCAGTACTGTCTTAACAACAAAGGCGGAAAGCATGATGGAAGGGGACCATAATGAGAAAAAAAAACAAGTTCTCTGTCACTATGAAAGGTCCCAACATGAATTCATTGTCCTTCCACTAGGTGGCAGCAGCCTACTTAAAGTAAACAGCTAGTCATTCGCGACTTGAGAAAAATCCCAAGCTTGTCGCTGTCATGTTTTGTTTGGAATGAAAAGTGAATAAAGGAAAATTGAACAAATGTCTGGACTGTTAATTCTGCCGGGCAGATTTCACGGGTTTCTCTTTCTAAATAGTTATTTAACAACAAAGCTTCAGGTAGCTAATTACAGTGTCTAAGACAGAATTGTGATCATGGAGCGTTAAAGCTTGATTACTGAGAGAACTCAGTGTGTGAAGGCTGTTTTTTTTTTTGTTTGTTTTTTTAAATAACCTCCCACCCGCTCACCTGCTGTCCTAGTTTCACGTCTGTTGCTCTAATAAACTCCTTATTGTGGACTGTTTCCTTCAAGCCTTTCTCCTCAGAATCGGTGTGTACCCCCCGACAAAAAAAAAAACCCACCAACTCATAAATCTACAGTCGGAATCGGCAGTGTGAATACATTAGTGAGATTAAATCACATCTGGAGCAAGATGGAGTGGGGTGGGGTGGGGTAGGATGGGGTGGGGATTATACGGTGCCCTTCAGTGTGGTTACATAAGAGGCATCCTGAGCCCATTTTTTTGTTATTTTTACATGAAAGTGTAGATGAGCAGCAGCAGCAGGTTCATCCCAAACATTATTTATTCATTAAAAAATCTTAACCAGCTGATAATAATCCTGAGCAAAACCGTTCTCTGTCGAAAACCCGTGTATGGTTCAACCTTGTATTATAACAGTTGCTCTGTTAGTATCGACTCTGTTTTTCTCCAAAGTTTGAAGCTAATAAAACAAGAAAGTCATCCGTCCAGATATCTGATGATTCCCGCACAGAAAAATTCAATTCCAAGTTTTATTTTTGGAAACCTATTACTCATATACACTGAACGAGAACTACACGATCTGATTGGTTCGGTATCCCAAGATACACCAAGGTAGAAACTGGAGGGAACTCACTCGTTCGCCAATATGCTTAATCCTACTCGGGTCACAGGGAGGCAGGGACATACCTCAGCCAACACCGGGCGAAAGCAGGGTACACCCTAAACTGCTTGCCAGACCATCGCAGGGCCAACACACCTCAAGACGTGGATTGTGATGTCAGGAAACGTGGATTGTGATGTCAGATACGAATCATTGCATAATACAACAAGTTTGACCAATCATAGCAGTCCCTGTCATGAACATCGACATTGAACGCCTCATTTTACCGTTACAGAGACTGATTGAATAAAACTGGTAAGTTTGATCTACGATTTTGCTCCCAGTACGCATGGGCGGTTATTAGAAGCAAGATAAAAAAAAATAAAAATAAATAAATAAATAAATCTTTGGGGGGGGGGGGGTGCCTTATTGGAGCAGGGCATATATGTAATATGATCAAGTAAAAACTTTCTAATTTTATAACATAATATTTATTGATTTTATCAGTTATCAATAAATATCACAGTACAAAATTTGAAAGTTTTTACTTAATTACTACATTTTACTACATTAATAAGTAAGGTTCTATGGAATGTGTTTAAAAAGCATATTTTAGCACATAATTTGATACATAGGGTTTTACTTCCGGGTACAGAACTCACGGATTATCTTGATTCGCGGGAGGGGCCAGAACCGAACCCCCGCGAATAATGGCGGCCTACTGTACCTCACATTATTACCAGAAAATAAATAATTTGTGGAGATTTATGGACAAAAATAGAATCGCATTAGTCGAGATACAAAAAACACGAAGGCTGGTTACAGTGATGTGAGCAATACAACAAAAATACCACAGGGCACCTGCTACCCTTTAAAAAAAATTATGTAATGTTTTGAAAATAACAAAGGAAAAACACTACAAAGATGTTTTACTAAACAAAATGAATAAACATTTATAATTTTTTAAAATGCACGATTCATGGCTGTAGTGAAGCAGGACATGAAGGTAGCTGGTATAAGAGAAGAAGATGTAAAGGATAGGGTGAGATGGAGGCAGATGATTCGCTGTGGCGACCCCTGAAGGGAAAAGCGGAAAGGAAAAGAAGAAAGGAACAATTTTTAAAAATGCACAAATATTTTACATATTAACAAATAAATTTGTTATTTTAAAATAAAATTCTAATGCATAAATTCTTTTTAATAATTTCTCACACAATATGAGGCAGCCTGTGGACATCGAACAGCAACCTGACTCTCACGCGAACAAAACCGTAACACGCTACGCAGCATCCTGCTACGTCGGCGTTCAAGATCATAGCGTTTCCGGACATTGTACGACTCATAACAGGACACGGTGAACCTGCTGAGTCAGTTACAGCTCTGAAACACCGGCTGATGCTCGGACAAATCGATACCGACCCACGTATGGTGCTGTACGTCAGCCCGGAGCATGACCAATCACGTCATCCGGAGCAAAGTTCTTTCAGTGTGGTTTCCTGCAGAGCCAGAGAGTGTAAATACACTAATGTCTCGGAGGGATTTCATCAGAGAGAAGCTCCATCACCGGGACCCTGCAGCTTCCTCGTGGAAACCAATGATACAGTGACAGAATGTGAAGGACACCAAAGCAAAAAGGTCTGTGGCCAGAGATGACCTTGTGCATATCAATAGGATCATTAATCCTCACACTCAAACAGAGAGAGAGAGAGAGAGAGAAATAAAGAACTGCCGTCCTTACCGTACATGGACAGAGGAATCTGTAAAGGTGCTCTTTCCTCTTCCGAGCCTGCAGCTACTCTGATGCAGTTACAGCTGCACTCACATACACGGCAGAAATAAATAAATAAATAAATAAAAATCTCACGCTCAGACACTCCAAATCGTGCAGAAGCAACGCATCATGACCTTGGCTTTCCCTGCCTGCGCTCCCAAGTGCTGAAAAAAAATTGCTGATTGTCCTCCGGGCAGCATACACTTCCTGTACACCAATCAGCTCTCAAGGGGAAGCAAGAAAGGGTGGGGTCATGTGTTCCGAAAACAGAAGCTCCTCCTACTTTCAGAGCTATTCCTGCCCCCCTCAGCCTCTTTTTTCTCTCTCTCTCACTCACTGATTCTCACGAAGCATCATTTCTTACCCTTCATTACTCATCCTCCATCTCTCCCTCGCTCTCTCTCTCTCTCTCTCTCTCATATCCTCTCACACACACATCCTGCAACCCCAACGAAGCATCCCTATGGTATCCCGATATATATATCCATTAATAAATCTAATGCATATAATTCATGTAATCTTACACTCTAACTTACTCAACAGCCAATGGGAAGCAGTCTGGGGATTTTTAAAATCGGTTTTCCCCTCACAGAGACCAGCCAAATGTCCTGAGAGGGTCAGAACTGTTATTTAACACGGACATCTGGTCTTCGTCAACCTATAAATCCATATTCACACATATACAAGAAGGTTATTATATGCAGTAAACCATAGCATGGATGGACAAGATCTGGAAAAATGGAGATTTCAATTTAAAAAAATTAATAAATAAAAATAAAAAATAAAAAAATAAATAAACACAGTGGTACCTCGTCTAACGAGTGTCCCTTATAACGAGTTTTCCATGATACGAGCTTCGATCCCACCAAAAATCTGCCCCATCCAACGAGCAAAAACACTTTAAAATTCACTTTACGAGCTCTCTTCGAAATGGCTCTTCCGAGCCAATTAGCCTCGCATTCTTCTATGTGTATTATTCCGCACTCTGAGAACGTCTTGTGCGGTGCTTCTCCGTTATTTTCTGTGATGCCCCCTATAGGAAGAAAAGTAAACATTTCATGCCCCCTTCAGCGCCCCGCACGTGACTATAAATAGTGTTTACTGCACTTAATATAGTTTGCTGGGTGGGTACACCATAGGGAACACAGTCAGAGCACCACAGCTACCGACTGTAGAGGATGTGCAATTACATTTAATTCTAGTACAGTATGGCAAAAAAGCATGTTCTCCAGGGTCAGGACACCCCGCCCCACATCACACTGTGCCCCCCAAGAAGGCCACTGCCCACTATTTGAGAAGCACTGGCATTGTGGGAGCTCACCACGAGCCTTTCCTAGCAGGCATTCGAAGCGTGCACACGCACAAATTTCTCCTCATCCTGTTACGCACCACCTCATGCCTGTTCACGTGACATCTTCATGCCCACGCATGAATATTATTAATGTTAATGTACAGGTATTATTATTATTATGAAATATTTGTTTTACTCATTTATCTTTAATATATAGTCAAATATATGCATTTGTGGCAGGTTATATAAGTTTGGCTGGGGGTTGAAACGAATTAATTGGTTTTCTGTTATTTCTCATGGGAATAATTGTTTCATCTAACAAACTTTTCGGCTTATGAGTTCGCCTTTGGAACGGTTTAAATTCATTAGCTGAGGTATCACTAGAATTTAAACTTGAACTGGCTCAGTCTGCTGCACAGTCTTATGACAGCGAGTCATGGATCATCCCCAAGAAAGAGGTGAACAAAATCAATGCCTTTAAGATGTGGAGCTTTATACTACTGCTGCGAGTCTCCTGGAGAGACGAGCGTACCAACCAGGGGGTGATTTGACAACTGACAACAAAGAGGATGCTCTTCAAATAGAAAACTGAAATTCTTTTTTTTTTTCGTTTTGATTATACTGTATTAATCTCACAAAGAACATTGTTGAATCAGCATTTAACCCAACCAAAGTGAGCACACTCAAAGCAGTGGGCTACCACACACATTGGAGGCACCTGGAGCACAGTTGGGAGTTTGGTGCCATGAAGTTGGAGGAAGGGGAGGTGCAGCTCACTCCCCCAAAGCCACACATTTTTCCCACTGGTTCGGGAATCAAACCGGTGACCTTTTGGTCTCAAGGCGGCTTCTCTAATCATTCAGATACAGCTGCTCCCAGATTCTTTGGCCATGATGTACAACAAAACGGCACTGATAAATCCATCATTTAGAGCAAAGGAGAAGCCGCCCACAGTAGGGGAAGATCAAGAAGACCATAGCCCTCAGACATTGAGCAATAGCTGGGATGTAGTCTGCATCTGGCATGAAAAACTGGCACAGAACCAGGTTCAATAGTGTGTGTCATCGAAGGCTAAAGCAGCTCATCAAGACTAACATGTAAAAAATTAAAATAAAAAAATAGCAGAGAGCAGCACAAGTCAAGTACCGTTTGGGCCATAATTATAACTGACATGCTCAACTTTTCAGACACCACTTGGGAAAAGTGTCCAGAGAACTACCTTATGGGGCAGATATGAACCTGGTTTGCCTCCTCAAATACAGGTGGAGTTAAGGAAAAAAAAAAAAAAAACGGTGTATATTTGTTTTGGTTTTGTGTTCACAGTGACACGTTTGTGTATGTACACAACTATCTGCATCAAGAAGGTCGTAAACATACTCACGCGCACACACTACACGTTACTGGAAGATTCCACCAGGGGCAGATATGGACACACAACTTTCCTTCTACACTTTCTGCTTTTTTTATTTTTATGTCGGTACTGATCATGAGGCTCAGGTCGCATCCCATACACTGCCCGTACCATTCATGTGCATACAGCATCTTGCGTGTGTGTTGTAATCATTGCTGAGGATGTGCACAAATGCACCAAATGGACACAGCCAGCGAAAAACATAGTTATAAGCAGGTATATCTCTGGTCTTTGCTTATTGAAAAAGGTCGGTGAGGTCCAGCACCACCTAATGGACCTGTGGAGCATCTCTTCATGCATGTCTATATAAACCGTCATCCTGTTAATAATAATAATAATAATAATCTCTTAATTTTAGATTTCAGAAGATGCTTGATTTTAAAAATAAACAAATTTAAAGCTTAGAAATTTTAAAACAAAAACATCAGATAAGGACTAACATGCCCTGATTCTTTAACATTTGGTGTCAGAAAATGAAACTGGTATTATGCCATTTCTAATATTAGCCTTGTGTCGTATGTTTGGTTTGCTGGGACCAAATATCCCTACAAAAAGAAGAATATCTGAAAGTTATGGCCCTTATGGAGACCAAAAAGACAAAAAGCAGCAAATCAGGTTTCCTTCAAGACGATGAATTTAAGATTAGGCATAAATTTATTTGTAGGTGTTGATATAACTGAGGAAACAAGGTCCTCACAAGGTTAGTTATGAAAAGATGTGTGTGTGTGTGTGTGTGTGTGTTTGTGTGAGAGTGTGAGAAAGAAACAAGTGAACAAAGCTCCAAAACACAAAGGCACTCTCACCACGGGCCTGGCGATGATCCAACCAGCTCCGGCAATCCAGTGCCAGTCTGTGTGAGGTTTGAGGCTCAAGAGCGGGCGTTGGCGCAAGCATCCTGAAGTTTTACACTTCAATCACTCACATATCCATCTGAAAATCACAACTGGAGCAGGTTCATGCACCTGCATAAACCAAACGTCTTGTAGCAGGTGTGTGAACTGACAGAAATCCAGACAGTTCAAACTTTTCCAAAAAAAAAACCACAGCTGATCCACAGACTGTCCCACTGCTAACCCTGATGTAAAAAACTTTTCAGTCTCGAGGAAGAGCAGCTTTGTAGAGAGAAATCTATATCTCATACAGGGGCTTTAAACTTCTCCTCCGTCGTTCTCTTTCACTTTTTCTCACTGCTGAAGCACACAATGCGAGAGGTGGCGCAGTGAACGGCATTGTGTCAGTGAGATGTTTGTTAATTAGGGGCGGGCGAGAAACATACAGAGAGTGAGAGTGTGAGAGAGAGAGACAGAGAGTCCAGGGTGTGCAGATACACTAAAAGACTGTTAAAAAGCAAAGTCGTAAAAGTAAACTAACTTTTATGAGGTTCAGCCCGAGAAGAAACACACACCGCAAAACAAACTTCAAACCTGTAGAGAAACTAAGTAAGCAAAGTATTTACTAATTTATTTTAAATACAGTGGTACCTTGACTTATGAGTGTTTTTCATAACGAATTTTCCGTGATACGAGCTTCAATCCCATCAAAAATCTGCCCAATTCAAACAGCCAATTTTGATTTACAAGCTCTGCTGGGGAAATGGCTTTTCCGGGCCAATTAGCCTCGTATTCTTCCACGTTTATTCCTCTGCACTCCGAGAATGCCTTGTGCAGTGCTTCTCAATTATTTTCTGTGATGCCCCCTATAGGAAGATTAAAAAAACATTTCATGCCCCCAGCACGTGACTATAAATACTGCTTACTACACTTCATATCATTTGCTTGGTGCTTTTTCCCTACACCATAGGGAACGCAGTGAGAGCACCACTGCCACCTACTGTAGAGGATGCACAACTGCACTTAATTCAAGTACAGTATGGCAAAAAAGCATGCTCCCCAGGGTCATATGCACTCCCGCTGGCATCAGGGGGCGCACCCGACTATTTGAGAAGCACTGACCTTGTGGAAGCTCACCATGAGCCTTTCCTCGCTGGCATTCGTAGCGTGTACTGTACATGCACAAAATTGTCCTCCTCCTCCTCCTCCTCTGTTATGCACCACCTCATGCCCGCCCATGTGACATCTTCGTCACAGTCGATGATCGAAAGGGTTAGTTGACTTCTTGTTTAATTATTTATTATTAATGTATGTTTATTATGAAATATTTATTGTTTTTACATGTTTATCTTTAATATATTATGTGAAATATACGTGTTTGTGCCAGGTTATATGAGTTTGGGAGGGGGTTGGAACAGATTAACTGGTTTTCTATTATTTCCGATGGGAATTTTTGTTTTATCTAACCAACATTTTGACTTACAAGCTTGCCCTCGTAACGGATTAATTTTGTAAGTCAAGGTATCGCCGTACTTCAATATATATATTTTTTAATTATTATTTTTCCCCCAGTCACAATTATAGGTTTCCAGGTATCCAGGGTGTACCGCTCCCATGCCCAGAGTCAGCTGACATGGGTGCCATTGTGACCCTTATATTAAGCTGCTTAGAAAATGAACAGCGACAAAGAATATTTTAACAGCACAAACAAATGACAGTGCCATTTTAAATTTTTTAGAAAGTGAGGGAGCCCATTTCCCACTTGCAAAAACCAAGGGAAAAGAAACTTTACACCTCCAGTACACAATCACATGACATTACTACTGCAAAATAACATTTGAATAATGAGTCTGTTTTTTGATAAGTTGGAAAATGTTCTAAATCAATTTTGGTTTTATTCACTAAATGCTCAAAGCTGTTCCTTAACCTTAATAGGCCAGTCAGTACTTTAGGGTGTTTTGCATTCTACATCTTCAATGAAAGATATTTTAAATGTAAATAATCCTCAAAAAGGGGGTGAAAACATGCATTAAGGTGTGAATTTACCTGCCATTATGTCTTCACTCCCACAGTGTCCCGTGTTGTAGTCCAGCACAGGGAAGCTTGGCTGCTCCTCCGCTTTTCACTCGCGCTGCCCGCTGTTCTTGCGCTTCTCTTCGGCTTACTCACAGCAATAAAATCCCAGGCTGACATCCGGGCCTAAGATAACAATTCGTTGGAAAATGACTTAATTCACCCTCTATTTGTGTTAAATCACATTTAAGTCATTTTAAAGTCCTCAGTCAATAAACGTGTCCTATTATGTCGTTAATTAATTTGAAATGTTTGTTAGTTCGATAGCACCAGAACCAAGGAAACAAGCTAGGTCTTTGTCCACGGGTTAGCAGGCTGGATAGCTTAGCCATAAAATTTTAATATATAATTTCACAGATTTTTTTTTTAATATCACAAACAAAAAATGTATTTCAAGAAGTAAACCGCTTATATCTTTTTTTATATCGTAAGTACATTTCTGGTTAATTCGTTAACTTAGCGTGAGTTAGCTTAGCATGACAGAAGATTAGCCTGTTTCTGGCTGTGCTTTGGTTTGGACAGTTATTCACGTTGTTTGCATGCAGAATGTTTATAAATACGGATTAATTACTACCTCCGTGACTAACGTCTGACTCAACCATGAAGAAAAAAAATCATGTATTTATATCTGAACAAAAATAAGTCAGCATTGTTAATAACTAATTTTCTAAAGTGTTCCACGGAGACCCGGGAAGCCTGCTCTCAGTTACGCTCCCCGGTTTTACATCACTTCTCCTGGGAGTCTCCCCCCAGACTATCACCTCCAACATGGGAGTCTCTCCCCAGACTATCACATCCAACATGAAACAAATACAGTAATGATTATTTTTATTTTCTTTTTTTTTTTTTTTACTCTGTTGATTCTTTATCATTTTATAAGGGGAAAAAATAAGTCCATTGTTATGTCATCAATCAAGTTTACCAATTTTTCTTGCGATCTTTAATTTAAATTAAATTATGTATTATTTTAAATATTTTAAAAACATAATCGACAGGTTTCGAAACTCATCTCTTAATTTTATATATATATATATATATATATATATATATATATATATATATATATATATACTGTATATATATCATTTTTCTTTTTTTTTTTTTTGCAAAAGTCTCAGTCATCTTATTTTTCAGCACAGATTTTTTATATCATGTTATTGTGGCCCCCTAGTGCACTAACCGATTATCCAAGGCCAGCCGGTCGCGTCTCTCCGTTTTTCTTTCTTCCTTTCGGCTTTTTCCCTTTTTCTCAGGAGTTGCCACAGCGAATCATCTGATTGGCACTTTTTGATTTGGCAGAGGTTTTTACGACGGATGCCCTTCCAGTCACAACCCGCTAATAAGGGACAGAAACACGCTGACGACTTTGCAGCCTACTCTGTACGAAAGTCAGCAATGGTTCTTTTACACGAACCTGTCATCATAGACAGTGAGAGACATGGCCCGCCTTTGATAACCCAGTTAGCTGCACTGGGGGGACAGTGACAACCTTGTGGGGACTTGAACCCCCAACCTTAGGATCAGTGATCCTGCGCCCTATCCACTAGACCACCACTGCCCACGGCCGTGTCTCTCTGTCCACTCTGTCTGTGATGAGAATTTCATCGAAAAGAACCACTGCTGACTTTCATACAGAGGAGCTGTATAACGGTCGGCATGTTTCTGCCCTGCGACGGCCTGGCAAGACATCCAGGGTGTACTCTGCTCTCGACTGGAGTCGGCTGAGGTAAGCGCCAGCCTCCCCACGACCCGAATTAGGATTAAGCGGTTGAGAGAATGAATGATTGAATGTTTGTTAGGCTACCTAAACCGTCCTGCAGCCCAAGTCCACCTCTCATGGCAGCAATGGTAGTGACCACCTTCAGAAGGACAATGCACCCTGGCATACAAAACTGTCCAGGAATGGTGTAGAGGGACGCCCACACAATACTGATCATGATTCCAAGTTGCCCCGATCACATTCCAATGTTACATTGAAGAAAATCAGAGTACATCGGAAGACATTGTCGAATTTGGGATGAAACGGTGAAATATTTTGGGAGTGTTGGAAATTTTGGTGGTGTTTTTTTTTTTTTGTATTCAGAGTACATTGGGAAACTGGGGGAGAAAATCGGAGTAACATCGGTACAAATTGGTGAGTATCGCTAAACATCGGTATACTTTAGTAGTGATCAGTGTAACACTGGTATAAAATCATGAAAAAATGCGAGCAACATCAGGACAAATCAATGACGTTGGTATAGATGGTAATAACATCTGATAAAACAACAGAATAATATCGGTGTTCATCAGAGAACACTAGTACGTATCGGAACAAAATCCGCTGAAACACCAGACAAACATTGGAATCACATCGGAATATGATCAGCTCAATGTGGGCCCATGATCAGTATCATGTGAGCGCGCCTTTCAGAACACAATAAAGAGCTCATGGTGGTGATGTCATCGACTAATTTCCCTGATCTCAATTCAATCAAGCATCTCTGGGATGTGCTGGATAAACAAGTCCAAACCATGAAGAACAAACTTACAGTTGTGACATCTTAATTACTCTCAGCTACCACTACACACCTTAACAGGTCTTATACGGTCCATGGCTTAAAGGATCAGACCTGGTTTAGTGGCACAAGGTGGACCTGCATAATATCAGGCACAGAAGGTTTAATGTTTGTGCTGATCAGTGCGGTGCGTTGGTCAATCAAATTCTAATCAAAGTAATATAATGTGGTGGCACCGCAGGTGTCCACAGGATGGCAGTAGCACATCATGGCATCCATCCTTCCACCCATCCATCCATTCATCCATCCATCCATCTGTAGTACCACTCATCTGTTAGGAAGCTGCCAGGCTGCAGAGTGGAGTTGTGGTTAGCATGTCCGCCTCACAGCAAGCAGTTCCTGGGGTGGAGTACAAACCTCGGTGAAGACGTTTCTGTCGGAAATTTGCACTGGTTTCCACTGGGTACTCTGGTTTTCTCCATCAGTTCAAAGACATGTACCTAAGGATAGTGGGATATTCTCTCTCCCCTATTTGTGAATGTGTGTTGACCCTGTGATGGTCTGTGAAGTGCTGTTCAGGGTGCACCCGCGCCCGAAGTCGGCTGGAATAGGGTCCAGCGGTCATGCGACTCTAATAAAGTATAAAGTGGATCAGAAAATGAAATGAGATGAATCATGTGACAGCTTTCAGAACAGTTGTTCCAGATCTTCCGTATATTTTCTGCTCTGCTGCTTCTTGTGCTTTGTTGCTGACTTTCTTTGCGGTCATGTTTTTATACTTTGTTTTATTTAATTCACGCATTCATTTTCTAAACCGCTGAATCCTTATTTGGGTCACAGGGAGACTGGTGCCCATCTCAACTGACTCCGGACACAGCCTGAACAGTCCCCCAGTTCATCACAGGGCCAAAACTCACAAAAACATTCTACCTCACAATGATGGGTGATTTGGAACAGCCAGTTACGCCACTGTGCACATTTTTGGACTGTAGGAGGAAACCGGATTCCCCGGAGAACTCACACAAGCCCGGGGACAGATCATGCAAACTACACATAGAAACTCCTGAGCTGCGAATTGAACCCAGGACCTTCTTGCTAAGAGACTGACGGGTAACTACTGCATCACCGTGCCACCTATTATATTTTAACATTAATTATAAATAAAACTCCGCTGTTATTCACCGCCACATCACAATATCAATAAAGTGATGAAATATTTACAGAGTGAATTTAGTTTTCCTCTTCCATTGATCTTGAGGAAATTCAGATCATGTCTATGAACTTCCTGTGAAACAGGAAGTAGCTTGTGGGAAGCATTCCATATATGTGTATAAAGGTGGATATAATCAGGTTAAAGGGGTTATAACACATTAAAATCATGACAGATGACACGCGCAGTGGTGTTGAATAAATTGACATACGAATGAAAAAAAAAATACTGTTTTCTATGTGTTGTGTCAGTACTCAGCGAGATCAATCCTGAATCAACCCTGTAAATTAGCTGACAAACTGGAATCCCATTAGCGACAAACTAGCATAATACCAAATCCCTCGTGAGCGGGGATATCAGAGACAAGTACCAGAGGGACACAAGGCGCTGCAGACCTTAATGCCTGTCCTGCTTTGGCACACGTGGTTGGCCACAAAAGATGATTATTCAGCTGCCTGGGTTCTGTGCTGTACCATGCTGTCCTGTCGCTGTGCTTTACACCAGAAAATGTTCCTTCTGTGACTTTATTTGCTAAGATTTACCAAATCTTAGCTTCAAGATTCCCTCCCTTTCGATGACTGAATCACTCTGGCCGACTGTAGGAACTCGGTGGTGAAAGATGGCGGCCTCTATGGGGGGGTTCCCTGCTCCCCTGCTCCCCATATATGTGCATGCTATCTTATTTATGGACGATCAAAAATGTTACACAATGTACCTTTAATTTGTAAATTTAAAAACATTTTTTTCATTAAAAAAATAAAAGTCATTAATTCATTATTTACTTGTCCAAACCATTTTATTCTTGTAGGGCTGCTGGGAACCAAGAGGGCTGACTCTGCGAGGGTTACACCCTGAACAATTCGCCAGTCCATCGCAGAGCTAACACACACACACACACACAGGCACAATTTGGAAAAGCTACTCACCTCTAAGGGCAAGTTGGAACAGCCAATTACTATTCATCCATTCATTCATTTTTTGAACTGCTTAATCCAAAATGGGGTCGTGGGGAGGCTGGTGCACATCTCAGCTGACTCCCGGCGTGGGCGTTATACACCCTGAACAGCTCGACAGGCCATCACAAGGCCAACACTTGCACAACTATTCCCACCTAGCGGAGATTTGCAATAGCCAATCAACCAACTTTTTAAATTTATTTTTGGACTGTGGGAGGAAACCGGAGTACCCCGATTAAACTTGTGCAAGCATGGGGAGAACATATAAACTCCACACAGAAACGCTCGAGGTGGGAATCAAACCCAGGACCTTCTTGCTGTGAGGTGGACGTGCTAACCACTGCCCCACCCTGCTGCCGATCAATGACACAACACAATTTTTCCTTTAAATCTTTCATGTAAACATTCCTGATGCCACATGATCTAACTGCTGCTTTTCTCATTTGCTGAAAAGCATAATCCTATTTGGGTCGCAGGTAGGCTGGAGCCGAGCTCAGTCGACTGTGCGAAAACAGGGGTGCACCCTGAACAACGGGTCCAACACACCCAACCATTCACACTTACACTCAGACCTAGGGGCAATTTGGAACAGCCAGTTAGTCCATGTGGGAGGAAATCAGAGTCCCTGTAGTAAACACAGAGCGTTTACATGCACCTTTTAGGTTTGGGTTCGGTAATGTACAATATTGTTGCATGTTTTGTTGTATAATCTTGTCACATGTTATATACAGAGTTCTCTTTGTAATCATGAAGGCTGTGTGTGTGTGTGTGTGTGTGTGTGTGTGTGTGTGTGTGTGTGTGTGTGTGTGTGTCGCTCAAAAAGTAATCCCGTCATACCAACACTTTCCAGTGACATCTGCCATAAGCGCCCTGCAGACCGAGAGCATCACAGCTGAGTATGTAATCCTATTTGTTTCTATCTGTTTACCTTCTGTCTCCTCGACTACCTCCACATCTGATGCTCCTCACATCAACAAATTATTTCTTTCTCGATCACATGTCTTTTATTTCTTCAGAATGTTTATTTCATGACATATAATTCAAGAGATTTTTGTTTGTATGTTTGTTGTCCTCATAATGCAGCAAGAAAACATTCTGGAATACAACACAGCATGAGGGATATTACGGAAAATCATCCTGAACGGAAATGTGGAGATGGAAAATAAATACAGACATTATGGTAAGTATATTCATCTTGTGGTTCTTCAACTTTCTCTCACACACACACACACACACACACACACACACACACACCGCACATTATGAAAGACCCAACAAACGAAAAATCCAAGTTACGAAACGCATTTACCTAAAATTTAAGTCTCTGGATACAAAAAAAATTCACGTTACGAAACGCTCCATCTCAAAAATTCAAACAATGCGCGAGTTGCTCTCCCATTGGCCATCTCCCAACACCCCGCCCCGCTGGTCTCCCATTGGCTAGGAGGGAGCTGCATGTCCATAATACCCATGATGCTTTTCGTGTGCCTTCGACCCATTGTTCGTCACAGAGTTCTAACACGCGTAAAGGACAGAGTTACTGTTGTTTCGTTAGTTTTTCGAGTATGCTCATTGCAACTTTATTTTTCGTCATTCACCATGGGCGCCAAGAAAGTAATTCCCGGTGCGAGTGAAAAGAAGAAGCGGGCTCGTGGCATGCGGTTGAATGATATCACAAAGGGATATGGCCGAAACCCGTCTACCATCGGTACGATATTGAAGCCGAAGGAGGCCTTAAAAGGTATACTTTTATCATTTTTAAAGGGTTTCGGGGGTAGTATTGGGGGCCTTGGAAAGAATCACGCGTTTTCCATGTAAAATGCGGCTCAACTTATGAAAAAAATCAGGTTACAAACCCACTTCTGGTACGGATTCATTTCGTAAGGTGAGGTATCACTGTATATATAAATATATATATATTTGTAGATGAGAGAGAGAGAGAGAAAGTTTGTTTGCATCCATTCATTTTTTTTTAAAGCCACTTCATCTTAATTAGGCTTGTAGGGAGGCTGGCACCCATCTCAGCCGACTCTGTGCAAGGGCTTGAAACACCCTGAACAGCTGCTCAGTCCCTCACAGGGCTAACACACACATACACACAACCTTGCATACTGCACTCATTCTCTTAACTAAAGGCAATGTGGAATAGCCAGTTAGCATAAAGTGCATGTGTTTAGCCTGTGGGAGGAAACCAAAGTACCCTGAGGTTGCTCTGCACTGGTCTGATGAGCTATTCAGGGTGTACCCCGCCTTTGCTCAGAGTCGGCTGAGATGAGTGCCAGCCTCCCTGCGACCATAATGAGGATTAAGTGGCTTAGAAAATGAATGAATGAATATTTTTGCCTTATTCCCACTGGTCCTGGGATAGTCTCCTGCTCCGATATTACACTGAACAAGGGTAAAGTGATTACTATGGATAAAATGATTGGCGGCCCATTCGAGGTGGACCCCGCCTCTCATTAGATGAGACTGCCTCCGACTTCCACTTCAACCCTGAAGGATATACAGTAATGGATGAACTTCTCATGATATTTGTCTCACGATCATTGTGTTCCTGTGCAGGTACCGCCGCCTCTTTTAACTGAAGGAACCAGCGGATTATTAAAGTTGTTATGATGATGTTGGGAGGGAACATGCAGAAGGTGCAGATACCGTCCCATCTCGCTCCATCCTTGTCTCCAGGTTTGCGGCGCAAACAGCTGATGTGGAAGAACGCTGCCAAACACATCATCATCCAGCCCGAGCTTAAGGAGCAGTACGGTGCCGAGCCAGCACGCAAGATTTATGTCACTGACGTCTGCATCGAGGAAATCAACCGACAGATACGCAGCAAGACGTCCCGTGGTTGTACCAAACGGCGCTCCTCTGTAGTCCGGGTTCATCCATCCTTCTTCAGAGAGCAAAGCTGTTCCAAAAGCACGCAGTCCGGTCTAACGGCTGAGTTTGCCAGCGACTCTGATTTTTTTGTGCGCTGGGGTTATATTATTCATGGTGTCCATGTCCCAACTCTGAGACACACCTTCAAATCTCGCGACCTGGAAAAGCTCTACCAGCGGCACTCTTCACACACTAGACGTACCTCACTGGTGGTCACAAACATTATAGACGCCGTAGTAAAGCTGCACTTGCTGGTCCTATATCTGGCCCTCGCCCCAGACGGAACAGACCCAGTGCATGCCTGGATTACGAGCTTTTTCATGGCTTTTGCGCTATTGCTCTGTGTTCTTGTGTTCGCCTGCAAGCGCTCTCATTTTCCACAGTGGCTCCATTATGCCGGCATGGCCAGCTGGCTGTCACAGACAGCCCAGGTGCTGGTTGGACTCGGATACGGGTTAGAGAGCGATCCATCCTGGTATGTCCTGTTCACCTTGTTTGCCACATACACACTTCTGCCATTACCACTGCTGTGGGCCATGGGGGCTGGTTCGCTAACCTCAGCGCTGCACCTCACTGCAGAGACCGTACATCACTTCAGTGAAGCAGGTCTGCTGAGAAAGGTGAGAGAGGCTATCGCAGGGCCAACACTCACACAACCATTCATAGTCATGCTCACACCTAGGGGTGGTTCAGAAAGCCAATTAGCCTACCGTGCATGTTTTTGGACGGTGGGAGGAAACCGGAGTACCCGGAGGAAACCCATGCAAGCACAGAGAGAACATGCAAGCGCCACACAGAAACGCCCGAGCTGGGAATCGAACCCAGGACCTTCTTGCTGTGAGGCGGACGTACTAACCACTACGCCAGTGTACCGCCACATCCAAAAACTACACAAACTATTGTAAGACAAACCCACATGTAATTAATTAAAGTGTACCTGGGCCAAATTAGTGTTACTAAAAATTAAAAACAACACGATCCATCCCGATATCCCCTATTCCATTTCACCCGATAGTGACATGAACTCGTTGGATTGGTTGGGCTGCATCTCTAAGCACCGTGCATCATAACACATTATTGTCTGATGCTGATCTGCACAAACCAAAAGCGCAGAAATCACGGAAAACATTCTTTTTATCTCCAAACTAACCGATGACATGAAAACTATTTTGGGTTTAGCGTCACACTCATGGCTGGCGGCGTTCTTGTCCTTAGAGGCACAAGAATGTGATGTCTCACTGCCTCCACAAGAGACTCCTCCCTCTCTGGGTTAAATAGGTCACCATTTACACCTGTTTCTAGCCATAGTTGCTTCTGGAACACGTTTTGTTTTTTTTTTGTTTTGTCTTGTTTTTTTAATCACCTAAAAAGCTATTTGCTGAAAATATCTACTTGTTAACTTGCGCTGGGTAAAATGGACCAATAGGTGAACGTCACTTAAGGGGAAAACTGACGACTAATTTTTCCAGCACTGCTAGTAATTCACAAGGAAAAAATTCCCATTTTTTTGTGCTTATTATGGTCATTCATGTTAAAATAAACATCAGCATCACTTAAATGTGGTACACACACAGATTATGCTGTATGGACTAACAATACCGGTACTCTTTAACGGCAGTACTCATATAGAGCAGATCATCCAGGTTCTCCATACTTGATATCTCTATGTTCGTTTCCCACCCCCAGATTCTTGCAAAAGCTTTGCTGTATATCAGTATGAACACAGCGGGGCTATTCATCCATTATCTGATAGACCGAGCTCAGAGACAGGCCTTCCTCGAAACCCGGCGCTGCATTGAAGGCCACATGAAGCTCGAAATGGAAAACAAAAGACAGGCAAGGACTCATGTTGTGCTCTCAGGAGTCAGGAGTCATACACTGTGCTGACTGATTCTGACGGCCGAGAAACCGTAATGTTTATTTCTTCACTCAGGAACGTTTGGTGTTGTCTATACTGCCTCGGTTTGTTGCCTTGGAGATGATTGCTGATATGACTTCCCTGGATGAAGAACTGCTGCCGCAGCAGTTTCATAAGGTTTACATCCATCGGTATACTGATGTCAGGTACGAAACACTTTCATCTTCTCTGGCTTCATGATCTCACTGTTGATGTTTTCTATCCAAGAAATGTTCAGACCAGATTTATACAGGCGGTCCTCGACTTACGTGGTTCTCGACTTACGACGTTTCGACTTTACGACGCCACTAAATATACTACAGTGCTACATGGTGCTACGTGGTCATCAGCATCGTCCATTTTGTCTCAAGGCGCGTCATAGTGTAGATTGTCTGTGTTTGTGCTCCTTTTTCGCATCATGGCCACAAAAAAGAAAGCAGGATCTTCTGGCAAAGCTGGTCCAGCCAAGAGAAAAGCCATTACGATGGAAACAAATCTGGATATTATTAAAAGGTCGGAGAAAGGCGAGACGCCAATGAACATTGTTCAGGTGGAGAGGCCAGTAGAACCCGTACCTTCACTTGCTAACCCGACCACCTCATCGGATAATCCTGATAGTTATAGGATAGTTATTTAGAGATTTAGGGGGATTTAGGGATAAAAATCCGACTTACATGGAATTCCGGGTTACGACGCGTCATAGGACCGGAACTCGTTTGTAACTCGAGGAACGCTTGTATTTAGGGATTGCCCTTAGATTGCTTGCTGGCATGTCTCCCTGATAAATATAGAGAAGAAAATTATTATTATTTAAAATTTTTCTTTCCAGCATCCTGTTTGCTGATATCAAGGGATTCACGCTGTTGTCCATGACCATGTCTGCACGGGAGTTGGTGTGCGCCCTGAATGAGCTCTTCTGTCGTTTTGATCGCTTGGCAGAGGTATTAAAAAAAAAAAAAAAGAAGAGGTTTAAAAAAACCTGAAGCACATGACTATGTCATTCCACGATAGTTCACTTTCATCCCCAAATCAACCAGTTCATACGAGGTAATAATTATTCTGCACATCTGTACACACAGGAACACCACTGCATGAGGATAAAGATCTTGGGGGACTGTTACTACTGTGTGTCTGGAGTCCCAGAACCACAGAGAGCACACGCTCGGTGCTGTGTAGAGATGGGTCTGGCTATGATCATCACTATACGGTATACAACCAGAACTCTGGATCCTATTGATCTCACTGTGCTTTGTCATCCATTACAAACTTGTTGTTACATGTCGCCTGTCCGCCTCACAGCAAGAAGGTCCTGGGTTTGATTCCCAGGTTCAGGTGTATCGGTGTGTGGTTTGCATGTGATCCCCATGCTTGCTTCTGATTCCCTCAACAGTCAAAAGACATGCACTTTGGGTTCATCTGATGTTTCAAATTGTCCCTCAGTGTGTGTGTGTGTGTGTGTGTGTGTGTGTGTGTGTGTGTGTGTCTGTGTGCGTGCGTGCTGGCTTTGCAGTGGTCAGCTGAGCTGTTTAAGGTGCATGTTGCATTCACCCAGTGTCAGATGAGATTGGCTCTAGCCTCCCCACGACCCTGGTAGAATTGAGCGTTAGTTGCAAATGAGTAAGCGACGAGTGAGTGAGTGAGACATAACATGACCTTGTTTTTGTCGTAGAAATGTACGTAAGCAGTTAAACCATGACATGGACATGAGGATCGGAATCCATTCTGGCTCGGTTCTGTGCGGAGTTCTGGGTCTGCAAAAGTGGCAGTTTGATGTGTGGTCCTGGGATGTCGGCGTAGCTAACATGCTAGAAGCAGGTGGTGTCCCTGGGTGAGCAATGAAGGAAGAATACTTTAAATAAAAGATGATGCTGCTCAACACACACTGATGATCAGCCAATCAGATTTTTTGATGCTGGATTTCTCCTGTATGTGATTAGTCGTATCCATATCTCCCGCGCCACTCTGGACTGCCTGGAGGGGAGCTATGAAACCGAAGACGGTCACGGCTATGAACGCAGCGAGTTTCTGCGCAAACACAACATCGACACTTACCTCATCTGCCCCAAGAAGGAGGAGATTGCTCTTGAGGTGGAACCTACGAGAATACGTATGACCATTCATACCCCCAACACCCACCATTTATTCAGCAGCATCACCAGTATGAGCTGTGTAAGAATCTCTTGCGTATAATAGACTAAATTACATCATGGCTTAAAGATGTTCTGGTGGCTCTAATGATGAACGATTACCTTCACAGATTCTGGCGTCATTCGCAAACGGTTCTCTGGTGCATCTGCCCAATTCAAGAAACAAGTATACCTGCACCAAAGAGATTAATAAACGGATCGAACACGCCATTGACCTGCGCTGCAGGGAGCGTATGCAACAGGAGCATATCACGCCTTCCACGCTGGTGTTCAAGGATGCTCACATTGAGAAGAAGGTATGAAGAAAATCAACGCAAATTCTGACCACCCATGTGAAGCTGAAGCACATGTAAGATGTTTTGGAGACAAAGTCAGAGAGGCTAGATTGAGATGGTTTGGACATGTACAGAGGAGGGATAGTGAGTATATTGGTAGTAGGATGCTGAGGCTGCAACTACCAGGCAGAAGGCCTGGAGGAAGACCAAAGAGGAGATTTATGGATGTGGTGAAGGAGGACATGAAGGTAGTTGGTGTAAGAGAAGAAGATGCAGAAGATAGGGTGAGATGGAGGCAGATGATTCATTGTGGCGACCCCTGAAGGGAACAGCCAAAAGGAAAAGAAGAAGAAGTAAACATTATTATTAATGTTATTTAGAATAGTGGTTTGCATATCCGCCTCGCAAAAAGAGGGTCCTGGGTTCAAGTCCTGGACTTGGCAAGAGCACTTTTGTGTGGACTTTGCATGTTCTCCCCCAGTGCTTGTCTGGGTTTCCTCAGGGTACTTTGGTTTCTTCCTACAGTCCAAAGACTAGTGAGGCGAATTGGTTGTTTCGAATTGTTCCTAGGTGTGAGTGTGAATGGTTTTGTGTGTGCTGACCCTGCAATGGCCTAGTGGGCTGTTCAGAGTGGAACTCCCTTCACCCAGAGTCGGTAGAGATAGGTTGCAGCCTCCCTATGACCCTAGTGGTATTCTACCGATCACATAGATGCACCAATTTCATTCTATCCACAATTTGACTGGTTTTTCATAGTTTCCCAGTGAAATTGCACAATTTTTACAGCGAAACTGAAAAACAACAACACATTTCTAACCGTACACGACTGTCTGTCTCCTGGAACAAATGTTCAGGGGGAAAAATGAGACGGTGCTTACCGAAGAATTTGCCAAGAATGAGATATCCAGGCACCATTTCCCCACTTCTTTCCTTCCAAACACGCCACGACATCACCGTTTTCCAGCAAAGTTTGCATTACTTGTTCACAGTATGGAGTTTTCCAGTGTCCATCCCCAACATACCGACCCAAACAGCCGGGTTCCCCACCGGCTGGTGAATGTTTTTTTATCTGATTATGTTATTTTTAGGCATTGATATGTGTTGATTGTGCTCACATTTCACCTTGTATAGTCTCTTGTGTTTTGGAATCAGCAACTTCGATGTCCCACTGCTGATAATTGCAAGTATTTGGTGTGAAGGTGGACGTTTTTTTTCCAGACGTCTGGGCACAGAAACGGTCATCACTTACGGACATGTGATGTGAGGACGGACTTTATTGCTTGGGCTTATGTCTTATAAAAGCAAATGCAAACCTGCAGTACCCAGAGGAGAGACCATGCGAGCAAAGGGCTAACATGCAAACGAACACAAAAATACCCCTTGTTGGCTGTGAGACGCAAACCAAAAACCTTCTTGCTGTGATTCAATAGTGCTCATCATATTAATGATGATGATGATGATAATGAAGATGACTCTCTGTTAGTCTTCAAGGTGACAGTTATTTCTTGTCTTCCAGTTCTCCCAGATGAGGGATGAAACATTTAAGACCAACCTTGTCTGCTCCTTCATCATGCTCCTCTTCCTCTTGGCAGTCCATGCTCTTATTCCTGCACCCAGGTAAACAGCACACAGTCTGTCAAATTTACGAGAACATATTGTCTTAAGTTTACATAAAAATATTACAGGGCAGCTCAGTGGCATAGTGGTAAGCAGCACCCCAATAGCCTCAAATATGTGATATGAAAGTGATCAATCCAATGTTTGTTTTGAAATTGAAAGACGATGTTGGTGTTGATGGAGTTTTTTTATTATTATTATTTTTCTCCACCGTATTTCCGAAGTATGGTGTGCCAGACCCGTTGCTACAGGCCATTCGGTCTCTGTATCACCGAAGCCAGAGTTTGCTCCACATTCATAAAAGCATGTCGAATTAGTTTCCGGTGAGGGTTGGAGTCCACCAAGTCTGTCCGTTGTCACCGATTCTGTTCATAATTTTTATGGACAGAATTTCTAGGTGCAGTCAAGGCATTGAGGGGTTCTGGTTTGGTGGCCATCAGATCTCGCCTCTGCTTCTTGCGGATGACGTCCTTTTGGCTTCTTTGATCCGGGACCTCCCGCTCTCATTGGAGCGATTTGCAGCCAAGTGCGAAGTGGCCCTGATGAAAATCAGTACCTCCAAGTCAGAGGCCATGGTTCTCAGCCGGAAAAGGGTGGAATGCACCCTCCGGGTCGGGAATGAGGTCTTGACCAAAGTGGTGGAGTTCAAGTATCTCGGGGTCTTGCTCACGAGTGAGGGAAGGATAGAGCGGGAGATCGACAGGCGAATTGCTGCAGCCTCTGCCATAAAGCGGAGCCTGTACCGGTTTGTCATGGTGAAGACGGAGCTGAGCCACAAGGCAAAGCTCTCGATACACTAGTCGATCAAGGTTCCAACACTTACCTCTGGTCACAAGTTTTGGGTCGTGACTAAAAGAACAAGATTGCATCCGAGAAGATGTGTGTAAGGTTTCACCGGGTTTTCCTTTATTTATTTTCAGTGTATTCTTTTTATTAAATATAAATTCTACATGTGAGGTATGGTGGCTCAGTGTTGGCTACTGTTGCTTTACAGCGAGAAGGTTCTGGGTTTGAATCTTGGGTGAGGGATTTTTGTGTAAAGTTTGCATGATCTTTCTGTGCTTGTATGGGTTTCCTCCAGGCCCTCCAGCTTCTTCTGACAGTTCATAGACACTCACAATAGGTTAACTGGCTGTTGAATTGTCGACAGGTGTGAATGTGAGTGTGAATGTTTAGCCTGCACGTAACTCTGCTTCTCACCCGATATCGACTGGGATTAGCTCCCTGGTGGATCAATAGTACAGATATTGAATGGATAGATAGACGGATGGATATCTGAAAATCAATCTCAGCTACATAACTTCAATTCAATACAATACGGATATGGATTATTCAGTACTGTTTTTCTATTGTAAATCCTCACAATGTACAGTATATTAAAGTGTAACCTGATTTAAATGACCTCATCCACGACCAGGAAGATCCTAATGATGAATTCAGGAATGCTTTACATTAATATTAATAAATGTTCCCTTCATTTATCTGTAAGCCTCTGTCTAACCAATGGCTTCATTTGGTTACATCCTTTGCGTAGTGATCAGCATGTACGCCTCACAGCAAGAACGTCCTAGGTTCATGTCCTGGGCTTGGACATTCCTGCGTGGAGTTTCCCTATTCTTTACATGCTTGCGTGGGATTCCTCCAGGTACTCCATGCGCTTTAGGCAAATTGTCTTCTCCAAATTGTCCCTTGTGGTGAATGTGTGTGTGTGTGTGTGTGTGTGTGTGTGTGTGTGTGTGTGTGTGTGTGTGTGTGTGTGTGTGTGTGTGTGTGTGTGTGTGTGTGTGGATGAAGGATTGTATGTGGTCTGGCAAGCCGTTCAGGGTGTGCCCCACCCTCGCCCAGTGATGGATGAGATACTCTGCAGCCCTAATAGTAGGATTAAACAGTATGAGTGCTTACATCCCTGAAGAATTCGATTCCCAGCTCAGGTGTTTCTGTGTGGAGTTTGTATGTTCTCCCCGTGCTTGCATGGGTTTTCTCCGGGGACGCCGATTTCCTCCCACAGTCCAAAGACATGCACATTGGTTAACTGGCTGTTATAAATCTCCCCTAGGTGTGAGTGTGTGTGAATGATTGTATGTCAGGCCTGCGATGGCCTGGCGAACTGTCCAGGGTGTACCCTGCCTCGTCTAGAGTCGGCTGAGATGGGCACCAGCCTCCCCGAGACCCTAATTAGGATAAAGTGGTTCAGGAAATTAATGAATAAATGTTTCTGTTTATCAAATGACCGTCTATTCTGCAGGCCATATCCAATCGTCTTCCAGTTCTTTGTGGTGTTGCTGGGATATCTGGTGTTGCTTGTGATGGCTCTGGCTGAGGAATTCAAACACTTCCCCACTGCACTTCAACGCTTCTGCTGCTGGATTCATGAGCACAACTTCATGCGTTCTCTGCTCACCGTGACTGCCCTAGTCTTGAACTTCAGCATGGCTTCTACTGACATGGTAAATGCTAGCACCACCAATAAGAAGCTACAGTGTGTCTCGCAGCTTAACAACAGTGAAGAAAAAAGCGATCAATGATACAGAGGAGTGGAACAAAATTCTGTTTTTCACCACTGTAACTTGCACTGATTCATACTAAAACTTGACAAAACATTTTGACTCCTGGGAGCTTCATTGGGCTATGGTTTTGTCATGAGATTGAATCCCGGTGATACCATAGCCAAATGTGGAAGTTTAAGAGTTGAAGACAATCTAATTAGCCTCACCCTGGGTCCTTTCAGGTCAAGAATTCATTGTAGCTTCCTTTGTCTCTGATGACTTGTGTAATACTGTCAAGGATTGAACCAGGCCATTATCATTCAAAGGCAAGAACTTTTTATTTACCACCTTTTCTATGTGTGGGGTTCCACAGGGATCTATTTTAGGACATCTTTTTCTGTATGTTGCTGAGTATTTCCAAGCGTTACACATTTCCTCTGTCATTCTGACAATAAGCAGCTTTTTTTATATATATATATATATATATATATATATATATATATATATATATATATATATATAAAGATGCTTATATATATATATATAGTACTGTGTATATATATATAGTACTTATATATATATATATATAGTACTGTGTATATATCATTTGTTTCAATGTTAGGTATGGTGTTACTTTATGCATGACGATCTGGAGAGAATTAATCAGACCAGCCAAAGACCTCTGACTGTCTGCACTTACCCTGAGGTGAGGCTTTTATTTAGGAATAATAACAATATGATATGAAGATATTTATTTAATCAAAATTATTTTCTATTTATATGTGTTGTGCATTCTTCCTCTTTCATGAATAGTTTTTTGTACTCAGTGGCGTTGTCTCCATGGTTACCTGTGCAGTGTTCATAAGACTCAGCTCACTTCTGAAGCTCACCGTCCTACTGCTGGTTGCGACCGTCAATATTTTTTTTGTTGAGGTGACTTTCCATACTCTTCATGTCAATCAACAAGAGCAGGAACATCTCTCCAGGTAAATGTCTATTAAGATAAAAAAAAAATCTTAAAGATAGTAGATAAAGATAGTCTTAAAGATAGTACTGCATTATTTCTGCTCAATCTCATGTGTCATCTTCAGGTCTCACTACCTGAGAACAAAAGGCATTTCCGTTCTGTTAATGGTCATGTTTGTGATCGCTGTGTTCTACAATGGGCGCCAGGTACACATACACAGCACAGATTTTCGTGTAGCATAAATATTTACTTCATTTTGATTCATTCATTCATTTTCTGAGCCACCTAATCTTAATCCGGTTTTCTGGGAGGCTGGCACCCATCTCAGCCGACGAGGGGTGAGGGTAGAGTACACCCTGGACATCATTGCTGGGCCAATACACATACAACCATTCACACTCGCACTCCACCTAGGAGCAATTTGGAACAGCCAGTTAGCCTCCTGTGCATGTTTTTGGACTTCGGAGGAAACTGGAGTACCCGGATGAAACCCATGCAAGCACGGAGAGAACATGTACTCCATACACAAAAACAACAACAACAACAAAAAAAAACAGAAAAACTAGCTCATTTATGTTAATTCGTTTTAATTGTTTGGAATATATCATATGAGAGTTTAACCACTTTTGCAAAGTAATCTTTTTACCCTGTGACAGTGGGAGGCCACAGCTAGACTGGACTTCCTGTGGCGTCTGCAGGCTCAAAAGGAAGTGGAGGACATGCGAGAGCTGAGAGAACACAATGAGTGTCTTCTGCACAACATCCTGCCTGCACATGTTGCTCACCATTTTTTGGATAGGAACAAGAACGACGACGTAAGTGACGGCGCTGGGGTATCACGTCAACCATTTACAAATGATCCGATATCAGGACTGTGATGCAAAGAAGGGAATACAGTTGGTCCCCGCCTATTCCCGGTTCACCGGTTGCAGCCCCACATACTCGCGGATTGGCAGCAGCCCCGGAAATTACTGACACGTGATTCAAATTTAGCCAATGGCTGAGAGCTTTTGTTTCTCCCTCCTGCTGATTGGTCGCAGATGATGTGTACACCTCTTTTTTGTCCTTCGCGCACATGTCATCAATGTGATTGCTTGAATTGCGAATTCATTTTTTGTGTGTGTGTTTTTAATGATTATTTAAGTGCTATGATGCCACGCAAACGCCCTGCATCTTCTCTCGCTTCTGGTAAGGAGCCGCAACGCTTTATTTATTCATAAATATTAATATCAGTACAAAATTTAAAAGTTTTTACTGGACCATTACTACATTTTACTGTATTATTACTGTATTAATGAGTAAGAATGGCTATAAAATGTGTTGAACAAGCATATTTTAGTGCAAGTAATATCAAACATAGGGTTTTAAAACCGCATCAATAACTCATGGATTTGTGGGATCTGTGCATGGGAGCGGAACGCAACCCCCGTGAATAACAGGCCCACTGTATACAGATTCACAGGAAGCACTTGGAAGAGCATTTAGGCTAAAGGGCTGAGCTAAGAACACGGCCTTACAAATATGAGAGTTAGCTTTGACCTTGAGTGACCTTAAAAGGTCAAACCCCAACCATCCTCATCCTTACAGTAGAGTTTCTTCACTAATTTATTCATGTTAATCTACTACAAAACATATTATACATAAGATGAGCACATAGGTAATTAAAACCCAGTACCCATACAGGGCTTATTTGCTACATTAGCCACACTACTGTTGCAATGGCATGTTCCACCGCTCTGGTTTTTTTTTTTTTTTTTGATCTTATTAATTTTGAGGGAGAAAATAAGGCTGGAGGGATGATAGTGACTGTTTTGTGGATGTTCGACAACCTCAAAAGTAACTACTGTATAAGCAAATAAGGATCACGAGGTTGCGGTGAAACGGTGTGGAATGATGTGGATTAGCATCATAACCTTACAACAAACAAGGTCTTTACTCTTGAGTCAGTTCTGAAGATGTTTCTCTCGGGTTTTCTTTCAGGAGGTATACGCACAGTCATATGATGAAGTCGGTGTGATGTTTGCCACCATTGCTGGCTTTAATGAGTACTACGAGCAGAAAGAGATCAGTCACAAAGGGGTCGAGTGTCTCAGACTCCTCAATGAGATCATTGCTGACTTTGATGAGGTGAGGAACGAATCTTTCTGAATCAGGTCACTGTATAATGAGATATTAAAATAGTCCACTGTCTGGTAAGTAAAGTTTAAAATACTCTTTTTGCTTCGGTCTTTGAGACAGTTGTTAGATGAGACCTACTTTTTGGATATCGAGAAAATCAAAACCATTGGGAGTTGCTACATGGCGGCATCTGGCTTATCCCCTAATAAACAGGTCAGTGGTGCGGTTAGCTATAGATTTCAGTTTCAGGTGCTTTTGAGGATATGATATAAACGATATGCGACTCCATGTAAGAAACCTGGATCAAGTAAAAATAATAAGAATCATAAGAAAATGTATGAAGTCTATTGTATGTTAGGATGGACACAGCCCAATAATCTCATTCATCCGTTCATTTTCTGTAGTCGCTTAAGCCTAATTAGAATTGCGAGGAGGCTGACGCCCATCCCAGTCGACTCTGGGCAAGAGCAGAGTACACCCTGGACAGCTCGCCAGGCCATCGCAGGGCAGAAACACGCTGATGGCTTTGCAGCCTCCTCTTGTCGAAAGTCAGCAATGGTTCTTTTACATCAACCTCACACCATAGACGGTGAGCGACACGGCCCGCCTTTGAAAACCCAGTTCGCTGCACGGGGGGGGGGGACGACACACTGACAACCTGCGGAGAGTGGGGCTTGAACCCCCAACATTAGGATCAGTGATCCAGCACCTTTATCACCAGGCCACCCCTGCCTCAAAAGCGCAATAAACTTTTACTCCAAATTTGAACCGATTATCTACAATATTCTCCGACATATTGAAATGTTTATAACATTTGGTGGAGGAGTTGGACCTGGGTCTGGAATGAGCCCATTAAGTTTTCTCGGTAATTCATGCATGGGGTTAAATTGAAAAAAAAAAAAAAAAAATCTAAAAATCCCTGGACGGCACGTCCTCCTCACAACAAGAAAGCCTGGGTTCGAATCCTGGGCTCCGGCGCTTCTATATTGAGTTTGCATGTTCGTCCCTTGTTTGAGAAGGTTTCCTCCAGTTCTTTTAAATTTTGTTTGTTCTCGGGCACTTCAGAGCCGTGGTGGCAGCGACTGGCATCACCTGAGCGAGTTGGTGCTGTTTGCTCTGGCGATGCAGGAGACCTTGAGGGTAATCAACAGGCACACCTCCAATAGCTTCCAGCTCCGTGTTGGTAAAGTCACAGTACCCTTCATCATATCTTCAAATGTTTCAGAAGCTCCTGATTTTTTTTTTTTTTTCATAATTTCTAAATAAGAATTTTACAGCTTTTTGATGAATATCTTCAGCATTCGGGCAGCGCGTCGCGTACGCACGGCTGCCTCACAGCAAGAAGGTTCTGGGTTTGATTCCTAGCTTGGGTGTTTCTGTGTGGAGTTTGCGTGTTCTCTCTGTGCTTGCGTGGGTTTCATCTGGGTATGCTGGTTTCCTCCCACAGTCCAAAAATATGACCAGTAGGTTAATTGGCTATTTAAAATCGCCCCTATGTGTGAATGTGAGTATGAATGGTTGTGTGAGTGTTGGCCCTGCGATGGCCTGGTGAGCTGTCCAGGGTGTACCTGGCCCTTGCCTAGAGTCGGCTGAGATGGGCACCAGCCTCCCCGCAACACTATTTAGGTAGGATTAAGTGGTTCAGAATATGAATGAATGAATCTTCAGCATTTTTTCTTTATTTGTCACGTATAATCTACACACTTGTTAAAAAGCGTGACGGAGTATTCAGCTGATATCTCTATCTGATATTATTAGCAGTTTGAATGGGGTGTGAACCCAAAAACCTTCTAATCACAGGCCTAGTCATTTTAACGATTGATATTTCCCTGCTGTATTTATCTGCCGTCACACAGGGATCGCACACGGACCCGTTATTGCCGGAGTCATCGGCGCGACTAAACCGCAGTATGATATCTGGGGGATGACAGTTAACCTGGCAAGCCGTATGGACAGCACAGGCATCAGTGGGAGGATCCAGGTCCCCGAGCCCACCAAGAAGATTTTGTGCAACTGGGGATTTGCGCTGGAGCTGCGTGGAGAGATCTTCATTAAGGGAGTAAGCGAGCGGCAGGGACGATTACGCACTTACTTTATCAACAACAGCAGGGCTTACCGTGACATCAGTACGTCCACGAAAGGGGAAAGGGCAGCAGGATGCAGCGTTGGGAGGAACACACTGGCTTCGGTGGTGTTTAATCTCCTCCGGGCAATCCAGAAAGAGAAGCAAAGTGCCGCCGCTGGACGATTTTCACTGTCCTCCAACAACATGCAGGGTTAGTTTTAAAGATGGAAAGTGGCAGTGGCATTGAAAGTAAAGATTCTAGAAGAGAATATCTCTACGAATTCAGATGCAGGACTGAAGCAGACCTACCTTCTGACCTCAGCTTCTGTGCAGGAACTTGGTCATGATGGGAGGAGCCATTGGTTTATTTATAAAAAAAGGTCTCTTCAAATTCAAGATTAAGTCTTGACGAATTCAAGATCCGAGCTTGATTAATCCAGAAGCAGAATTTGGTAAATTCAGGTTCAAACTTGGTGACTTCAGGATCCGAACTTGATAAATTCAGGCTCAGAGCTTAGTTCCGTTGGAAATCTCTGTACCTTGTTGCAACTTTATCAATAATGGTTTAATTACAAAAATGTTCAAAATGGTAATAAGATAGGATGATAGTTTTCAGGATCTGACAGACGCAGCTTATGAAAAATGATGAACAATCCCTTTTACGTGTTCCAGCAGTCATTGCTTGTGTTCTTGTATTGATAGCACAATAATAGCAGTTGTGAAAAAATGTTCCCTCAAGTTGCGGTGGTGTTTGTATCTATTAAATCTCTTTGCCATACCTGAAGCAGTAACATATTAGTTTTCGTTTCATATTTATATCCAGTCTGTCCAGTAATGTGTGCAGTCAATGCCAAAATATCTCTAAATATCCTGGATGGAGAATCTTCATCTCAAGTCCATGATGGCTTACAAATACCTCAAATTTATGAGATGCATATTGTATAATATTTGTAGAATGTGTTGTATTGCACTGTATTATATTCAAATATTTTGTACTCAACATATTAAAACAATACAATTTCTACCTCTGACCTGAGTGATTTAGTTGTGCTAGCATGCTAAGTCGAGCGACTCTGTTAAAAAGCAACTCAAACAAAAGCCAAAAGAATCTTTGCAAATTTTTGTAAACTGTTTACCCCAGATACAGCCGATAAATTCATACTCGCACAGTCTAACATACAAGCAGGGGTGGCCTAGAGGTAAAGGTACTGGATCACCGATCTTAAGGTTGGAGGTTCAAGCCCCACTGTGCACAGGTTGTCACCGTCAACGTGGCCGGCCGTGTCACTCACTGTTTATGGTGTGAGGTTCATGTAAAAGAACCATTGCTGACTTTCGACAAGAGCAGCTGCAAAGCTGTTAACGTGTTTCTGCCCTGCGATGGCCTAGTGAGCTGTCCAGGGGGTACTCTGCCCTTGTCCGGAGTCAGCTGGGATGGACACCAGCCTCCCTGTGACCCTGATTAAGATTAAGTGGTTACAGAAAATGAACAATCTAACGTCTTGAGTCGAAGTGACAACGTCAAATGCCCTTCCTGACACAACCCTTTAGCAAGGGACAGAACCACGGCTTTGCAGTCTACTCTTGACAAAAGTCAGCAATGGTTCTTTTATATGCCTCTCACCATAGACAGTGAGAGACATGACAGGCCTTTGATAACCCAGTTCGCTGCAGTGGGGGGACCCGGACAACCTTGTGGAGAGTGGAACTCGAACCCCCAACCTTAGGATCAGGCAGGCCATCACTGCCCGAATCTTGGCGCCAAATCTAACTCTGAGCTCGATTATTATCCATGTGCAGAGGAGGCGTTCCTGAGTACCGAGCTCGATTAGTCTGGTCTGGTATTCTGCCGCCAGTGCACGCGGGCTGAGAATCGCCTCAGATTGTTTTCCTTGTGCATCGAATAGCCTATTGATATTTAAAATATCACATTTCTTAGCTATCAGGACTTCAAATTGTGAAAGAAAATGGCGGATTCACAGGATGACAAGCTTTACAAATCTGAATATGCGAAAAGTGGACGAGCTTCGTGTAAGAAATGTAAAGATAACATTGCGAAGGACTCTTTGAGGATGGCCATCATGGTGCAGGTAATCAAGTGAAGCGAAACTTATCAACTGGGGAAGTGTGTTTGCATGGAGAAAGAGTTTTATTTTGCTTAAAGTGTGTTGTTCTGTGATATATTTTACATGAAGTGTGCAATCGGAGTTGAGATTTCCTTTATGTAGTGTTTTGTCTGAGTAATGACTAGCCGAGCTCAAGCCTTGCTTGCTAGCTTCATGTTTCAAAACAAGGCAAGAATAAAACAAACTTTTGAACGTTTATCATTCATATTTTTTGCAATACACCTACATATAAGATCAGTTTTGAATTAAAAATCTCGTTCTTTACTTGCACTTTGTCATTGAAATTTTCAAAAACGTTTTATATTTAAAAAGTATAAACAGTATTACAGCACTACCCAAAAAAATAATAAGGGGATGCACCATCTTTTTGTAAAATGTTCAGGCAGAAGAGCTATTTACATAAACCACATATTGATTGCTGCAATGAATTAATGAAGACTGTTTACATACAGAAAATATATCGAGTTCAGTCATCTTAATGGCGACCCCTGATACAGTACAAGGGAAAAAGCCGAAAGAAAATCTCATATGGGTCTGATCACGAGACTGGTTCTGAAATGTGTGACTCTGACCCTTTTGCATTTTCTGCAGATTTAGAAAAAATAGTTTTCCATTTTTTTAATGTATGAGACCAATGTGCAGTAATCCTCGTAGATACAGGATTATATTCCTTGGAGAAGCATCATCATCAAATTCTCAGGATGAAACTGAAAAAGTCAGTGCAACATGGACATAATGAACAGCTTGTAGTCACTAATAATAGTTTTAGGTAATAATTGTGTAATTAGTGACACTGCTGATTGATGCTTTTTGACATGTTTAGTTTTCTTTAAGTCAATAAATGCTGATCCATCAGTGATTGGTGGGAGCACAAGATATTGAGGTTTTTGAAGGCGACGTCACATGGTCACGTGACTTATGTTTACACGCCATATTGGACGGCAATGAGCCGGACGGCGCTCGCTCATTCAACATTGCTAAACATTTAAAAATAAGTAATAGTGGTTCAACATTACCCAACTGGATGTTGTTTGTCGGTTCCTAACTCCCCCGGAGTGATAGAAAATAAGCAGTGAGTACTGTACGGTTATATCGTGTTGCGCTGTTGGCTGTGCAAATCGACAGAGGAGTAAAACCTGCACTGTCGTTTTATCGTTTTCCATCTGAACCGGACAGAAAAGCCAAGTGGATCGCAGCGGGAAATAGGAAAGACTGCAATCCCACACAATACAGTAGAATATGCAGCCAACACTTTGTATCAGGTTAATAATATACATTATTAGGCTTATATATCAATAAAATATGTGAATTTATACACCATTATAATCAGTGATAATTGTAATGTATTATTGCATAAGCGCTTGTTTGTGTAGCTGTGTTTGGGGATAGAACCCACACCTTATCCGTTATGAGGTGGTCGTCTCTCTTCCCACTTCCTGCCTCCCATTGCTGCATACAGCTTACAAATCCGCCAACTAAATACTTGTAAGCTTCCATTGATTTGTAATCTTTTAACTGTTTACCAGGAAATGGAGACGGGCCGTGGACAAGATATGTACAAAGATCCAAGTAGGCAAAAGCAGGAAGGGAAGAACGGTCGCATTCTCACACATTCCGAAACATCTACTGCAGCAATCCCCAGCTGCTTTATTTTACTCAGATACCCCGCCCTCTTACATTGGTAGTAGGATGCTGAGGTTGGAACTACCAGGCAGAAGGTCTAGAGGAAGACCAAAGAGAAGATTTATGGATGTGGTGAAGGAGGACATGAAGGTAGTTGGAGAAAGAGTAGAAGATACAGAGGATAGGGTGAGATGGAGGCCGATGGTTTGCTGTGGCGATCCCTGAAGGGAAAAGCCAAAAGGAGAAGAAGAAGAAGACCCCCGCCCTCTGGTCACCTGTCAGATGATTGGCAACGTCTGACAATATTACAGTGTCACAGTGGTCACTACTGTGTATATATATCCACAGTACAAATTTGAACACATTTCTGATTTAAATTAGAATCAGTGGGCGTGTCTAAACTTTTGCTCGGATAGGTATGTTGTGGCAGCTGATATAATGGTGATGCTGTAACCCACTGTACCTATAACTCTGGAAGGATTTATCCAGCCAAAGTTTTGCTGAGAGAGAAATGGAGCAGCCATTCAACTTGGAATTTGAGAAATCAAGAACTTGGGAAACGGACACTCTGACTGATGTTAATCCCCTGATTTAAACCCAGTTAATATAAATTAAATAAGTAGATAAATTACATACACATGTGAAACAAACAAAAAAAAATTTGACATAGTGTTTTGACAGAACATCGTAATTATGGAATGTTTGATGTTACAGCAGAGGTTTCCATGTGCTGTGAACTTTTACGAAGATATAACTACTAGAATTTTTTTTTGCGACATATAACTCATTATCAAGTTTATTTGTCACGTTTGCAAAATATGCGGGACAGTTAAATATTAAAATGCTTGTAGTGAAATTTGTGTTTGTATATAATGAATATGTGCAGTACATATGACAACAAAGGGAAATGAGAAGGATAACTCTACCAATCCAATACTGAGAATTAATTACGCTGCTTCATCACCATGAGTACTTGTATTTTCACTCTGTGATTTTTATCGTAAAGACTTTTTTCCGTGCTTGTTCCTCTCCAGTCACCCATGTTCGATGGTAAAGTACCACACTGGTATCATTTCTCGTGTTTTTGGCTTTGCGCGACCGTAAAATCGACATCTGACATCTCGGGCTTTACCGATCTCCGCTGGGAGGACCAAGAGAAAGTGAAGAAGGCCATTGAAAGTGGAGCCTTTGTTGGAGGTACCCGGTTTTCTTTGTTGAATGTTTTTTTTTTTTTCTTCTTCTTCTTCACCTGATTTCACAAACTGATGTTGATTATTATAAAAAGACAAAAAACAATGTTATGCAGAGTTGTATTAATCACAATTTTATAGACAAAAAATACTATTTATAGTCGGGTGCTGGGGGGGCATGAAATTTGTTTTGTTCTTCCTGGGGGTCATCACAGAAAATAATTGAGAAGCACTGCGCTAATTTAAAAACATTCTGAAAAAAGCCTTTGAGAGTAAAATCCACAGGTATACAGTACGGGGCCACGAACAGTGAACTGTGAATGGGCGGGGGCTTACTGGATACTACAGAAAGGTACATTTAAAAAAGCTAACTAAAATGAGATTTTTTTTTACAGGGTATCATTCCATATTTAAACCATGACAAAGGCAGGTCAGGTGAGCTACCAACACTTGCTTAGCCAACTTGTTCAGTGTGTAGTACATACTACTACTACTACGACTACTACACACACTGAAATGAAAGCAGATCAGATCATGGAAAGGTGTTGTAGTACAGTAGGCCCTCTGTATTCGCGGGGGTTCGGTTCCGAGCCCTCCCGTGAATTGAGATAATCCGCGAGTTCTGTACCCGGAGGTAAAACCCCATGTAACACGTCATATGCGCGAATGAGCAGCCAGAAGTAAAATACTATGTATCTATTACATGCGTTAAAATATGCTTCTTAAACACATGCTATAGACAGTCTTACTCATTAATACAGTGTTAATGTAGTAAAATATAGTAATGATTCAGAAAAACGTTTCAATTTTTACTCTTATTTTTATTGATGATAAAATATAAACATTATACAGCATATACTGTTGTAAAGCACTCGTATTAAAGTCTTTTTCAATTATTATTCCAGTACAGTCCAAAGGTTGGGGGTTCGAGTCCCACTCTCCACAAGGTTGTCACTGTCCCACCCAGTGCAGCTAACTGGGTTATCAAAGGCAGGCCATGTCCCTGACTGTCTGTGGTGAGAGGTTCATGTAAAAGAACCATTGCTGACTTTCGTAAAGAGTAGCTGCAAAGTCGTCAGCGTGTTTCTGTCCCTTGCTAAAAAGGGTTGTGACAGGAAGGGCATCCGACGTAAAAACCTCTGCCAAATCAAAAACATGCGAATCAGATGATTCGCTGTGGCGACTCCCGAGTAAAAGGGAAAAAGCCGAAAGGAAGACATTCCAGTACAGTACCTAAGTTAATTCTGAGAATGCTTGTGCGTGAGATTTTATGTTCTGTAGCATGTTTAACAAATGATACCAAAAGGATAAACTTTATTACGCTTCATGTCCTTTTATATTGAACTTGGAGTGACGTCTTCAAGATGGCGCTGCCTAGAGGGCAACGTCGTGGAGTTTCCAGAGTCAAATTGTTTCTTTGTTTGTTTTAATTTGTTTTATTTGTTTGTTCATGTTTTGCACTATGCTCGTCTATGATCGGTCGACTCTACTACAGCTATGAGCAGCTTCAGCTTCGGGCAACTAAGCACGCAACATCTTGAGCTTATATGCTATAACAGCTCAATGCTAGCGGTTAGCTAGCAGTTACCAGTGAAGCCCAGGCGGAGTTCTCAGAGGCTTGGTTAGCACTTCTGGCCATACGACTTGAAAGTGTTCAGTCCCTGCGAAACCAGCTGGATGAGCTTCATGCTCAGATTGCAGCGCAGAGGGATCTACAGGACTGTGTTAAACATGGCTCGAGGAGAGTACACCCAATGAGGCGATTGCTCCAGCCGGCTACACTAGCATATTAGTTCTGCTAGCCACATCCCGGCTAACAAGCCCAGTTGAGCGTGCTTAGTTATACACGCTCGAAGATACTCCGATCTTATAGTTGTAGTAGAGTCAAACAAACAACAAATAAAATGAATTAAAACGAACAAAGAAACAATTTTACTCAGAACTCCGTGACGTCGCCCTCTGGGCAGCGCCATCTTGGAGACGTCACTCCAAGACGTCACTCCAACTTCAATGTAAAAGGACATGAAGAGTACTGTAATAAAGTTTATCCTTTTGGCATCGTTTGTTAAACATGCTACAGAACATAAAATCTCACGCATAAACATGAACTAAGGAACTGTAAAGGAATAATAATTAAAAGAGATTTTAATACAAGAGTTCAGAGAAAACCGTCGTTTCTCAGGAGAAAGTCTTATTTCTTCAGAAGAGAAATCCAGCATTTTCTATCGCTTAGCCAGAGAAGACGCACAGCGTTTGAGTGGTATAGAGCTTAACTGGTAATTAAAACACACGCACAAAAAGAGGCTCATTGACAACTTGTGCGCGAATGAGGGAAAAGGGGTGGAACATCAGCTCAACCAATCAAGAGAAAGGAGGGCAGCCATTGGCTGAATTTGAATCACGTGCCGGTTGCTTGGCAGTCAGCGAATACTCAAATCGTGCGTGCAAAACCGCGAATAGTCGAGGGCATACTGTATATACTGAATGTAACTATAAAAACCTGAAACAAAATGTTTATGGTTAATTTGCCTATTCTGAAGCCTGACGATTATTGTATTTGCTCCTAATTACTGTGACGTTTCTGATTCAACTGTTATCAACTCAAAATAATATGTTTTGTTTCCAAAACGGGATCAATCAGATGGTGCCATTCCCATTGTAGTATGTTTTTAATGCAGTGCTTCTCAAATAGCGGGGTGCGACATGATCCGGGCGGGACATAATGCGGGCGGGGGGGGGGGGGGGGGTGTATGATCCTGGGGAACATGCTTTTCTGGCATAGTGTACGAAAATTAAGTATAATTGCACCTCCACTCCAGCAGTTGGCAGTGGCGCTCTCATTGTCGCGCGATGGTGTAGCGGTTTTTCGCACGAGCAAACGATGTGAAGTGCAGTAAACAACCCCTCAAGAAACAACACGAAAAATTTCTAACTGGAACGAAGAGAAAGGTGGAGAGATATTAACACATACATTTGTTAAATAGGGATTTTTTTTTAATTTCAGGCACATTGGTGCACTTTAAATCGTTTCTATTACAGATTAAAAAATGTTAATGAAGTTTTTCTTTATTGTTAATTGAACTATATTTCTTACTTTTTTGTTTTTAATTTTAATAAATATACAATGTTAAGCAGAGGTGTACTAAGGACAATTTTATAGACAAATAATACTATTTATAGTTGCTCGTGGGGGGTGCGGGGGTGTGTGTCGTGAAATGTTTTTTCTTCCGAGAGGGGAAACCACGGAAAATAATTGAGAATCTCTACTTTAATGGTTAATTATTTACCTTAAAAACTCTTTATATACTTTAATAAAAAATGGTGGACAGACAGTAATGATTTGTGAGGGGCACTGATTGTGAAGAAATGAGAGAAATAATAAAAAATAAAGAAAGTAACTAGTTTTCAAGGAATTAAAAAAATAAGTTTTATTGATAGTTATCTGTAAGATTTGGGAACAGAGCACTTTATAAATATTATAATGAAACCTAAGCTACGTGAATAGTCCCATAGTCCTTATTCTACATGTACACTTGAATATAGGCCAGTCTACAAAGTTGTTCTTTTTCTTTTTTATTGTGTATTACTTTATACTATTTATGTATCTATTTATTTACTTATATAATATATATGTATGTGTGTATGTATGTATGTATGTATGTATGTATGTATATGTATTATTGTATAGGTCTATATTTTGCACCCCCTACTGTACTGTACAGTGAATTTCTCCATTGTGAGATTAATAAAGCTGTATCTATCTATCTATCTACCTATCTGTCTGTCTCTGTCTGTCTGTCTGTCTATCTATCTGTCTGTCTGTCTGTCTGTCTCTGTCTGTTTATCTATCTGTCTCTCTATCTATCTATATCTATCTATATCTATCTATCTATCTATCTATCTATCTATCTAATTCTTCTTTGATTTTGAGGTTCTGACAATCTCTGAAAAAAATCAAAGAAAAAAATAATTTCTTTACCCTTTATTTACCCTGTGTGTGTGTGTGTGTGTGTGTGTGTGTGTGTGTGTGTGTGTGTGTGTGTGTGTGTGTTAATATGCCACCTGTACAGGTAAAGCTGACCGTAAAGGAGAGAAGACATTGAACAACTTTGCAGTGGAATACGCAAAATCGAACAGGAGCACCTGCAAGGGCTGCGATCAAAAAATAGAGAAGGTACGAAAGCAGAATGTTTTTATTTCGTCACTATTACTAACTGATGTCATGCAGAAGGAGAAAAAAAAAATCTCATTATATTTTTTCAATCCTTATTTCTAAGTCATTATTATATTTTTATGTTTACACGAAGGTCGCAGCTGAGTGTGTTTCCCATGATCCTTTAATTCCAGGACCAGATCCGTGTGTCGAAGAAAGCAGTGGACCCAGAGAAGCCTCAGCTGGGTCTGATCGACCGCTGGTACCACACGGGCTGCTTCGTGAGCCGGCGGGAAGAACTGGTGTTCAAACCCGAGTACAACGCGGCTCAGCTGAAAGGCTTCGCTGCTCTACGTGCCGAGGACCAGGCCGAGCTGAAGAAGCGACTTCCTGCTGTCAAGACTGAAGCGTGAGACGTGCAAACACTTCTGTCATGGAAAAAAAAACACATTTTGAACCTCATACTACTACTACTAATAATAATAATAATGTTGATGTGTATATGGAACTTTGCTGTGTATTACTCTTTATACTCAGCATAAATTCTGGAGCTTCTGGCATGCTCTCTCACACTGTCACTCATAGTGACCACCAGCCAATCATATGCTTCTTATTTTAAAAGACCTTTCTGAGTGCGTAACCACACCTTACCCAAAATGGACATGCGCTGCAGTTCATAATGATGTGGGTGGCAGCAATGCATATCACAGAGGGGACATGTGCATGCTTATGGGTTTCCATATGAAATCAGCAAACTTCTAAAAACTTCTAAAAATTTTCTTTTGGTCACCCATAGCATAAAAATGAATCATCATATTCATTAGAAATTTGTATGGCGCTCCACTGAAGGTAGGCGGTTGTTGCAAGTAACGTAGGGTGCTTGTGAGACAAAGCGCGGCTTATCCAGACTTCCGATCTTATCTTTCAAATGAGCAAGTGAAGATTGAGTACTAAACAAGATCAGAAGTCCAGATAAGCCGTGCTTTGTCTCACAAGCTCATACGTCACTTGCGACAAGCGCCTACATTCGGTGGAGCGCCTCATATTTTAGGTGCATATGCTGGCTACCGAGTGACTGGATCTGTGTAAAATGGAGGTCATATATTATGTTATACAAAAGTATTTGTTCGAGCTTCGGATTCAAAGGTCAATAACAGCAAGTGGGAGGGGAGGGGTGACATCACAAAATAAAAGACAACAGGTGAAGGTACAGGAATCGCCCGAAAGTTTGACACTAAGCACAACTTGCTTCTCCAGATCCTTGTATGTTAAATGTTCAAATTAAATATGCACGTTTTCACCCCCATGTTTGAGCCACATTACAGAAAATTTAGTGATTTTCAAGTGTTCAGTTGTATGTATTGTAGTGTCAAGAAAATATTAATACGTACAGTGGTACCTTGAATACGAGTGTCTTTTATAACGAGTTTTCCATGATATGAGCTTTGATCCCACCAAAAATCCGCCCCATCCAAAGAGCAAAATTTAAATTTATGAGCTCTGCTGGGAAAACGGCTTTTCCGAGGAAATTAGCCTCGTATTCTTCCGCAAAAAAACATTTCACACACCCCCAGCGCCTGCTCACGACTATAAATTTTGTTTACTGCTCTTCATATCATTTGCTCGATGCTTTTTCCCGACACCATAGGGAACACAATGAGAGAACACACTGCCACCTACTGTAGAGGATGCACAATTACACTTATGCTAGTACAGTATGGCAAAAAGCATGCTCCTCAGGGTCATACATGCCTCACTGGCATCACACCGCCCCCCCAAGGGGTGCCTCCTCTGTTACGCACCACCTCCTGCCTGCCCACGTGACATCTTTGCCGGAGTTGATGATTGGAAGGGTTTGTTTACTTTTTGTTTCTTCTTGTTTTATTATTAATTATTATTGTTAATGTACATGTATTATTATTATTGTTATGAAATATTTATTGTTTTTACCTGTTTATCTTTAATATATTAGCTCAAATATATGTGTTTGTGGCAGGTTATATGAGTTTGGGAGGGGGTTGGAACGGATTAATTGGTTTTCTGTTATTTCCGATGGGAATAATTGTTTTATCTAACGAACTTTTCGACTTACGAGCGCGTCCTCGGAACAGATTAAATTTGTAAGTCAAGGTACCACTGTATAAGTTGGTTAGTTTAGTTCAGGGGTGCTCAATCCTGCTCCTGGAGATCTACCTTCCAGAAGACATTCGCTCCAACCCTAATCACGCCCACCTAACCATCCAATCATCTCATCAAGACCTGACTGGATCTTACATGTCACATGGGCCACATTAGTGTTGGAGATAAAGTCATCTGGAAGGTAGATCTCCAGGAGCAGGATTGAGCACCCCTGGTTTAGTTTTTATTAGTTTTAATGTAACCGCACATTACTGTCACCTTCTGGAACTAGAAATTTTACCAAATTGTAGTAAGTTGCTCGTCTCAGTACTCGGACCGATTTTAACTTTGTTGTGGACATTCTAACTGCTTGTTATTTTCTATAAAAGAAATCGACACAGTTACAGAACATGAGAATCCATAGTGTAATGCTATTGATCGTCTGTTTAATATTACATTTTAAAACTGAAATCATCTGTATAAAGGCAAGAACATTTTAAAAAGCAAACTAAAATAAGATTTAAAAAAAATTTATTTACAGTGACTCATTACACATTTGTGATGTGCTCCACCGAAAGTAGGCGCTTGTTGCAAGTGATGCATGGCGCTTGTGAGACAAAGCGCAGTTTATCTGGACTTCCGATCTTTCAAGTGAGCAAGTGTGCAAGAATACTTGTTTAGTATTCAACCATCACTTGCTCACTTGAAATATCAGAAGTTCGGATAAGCTGCGCTTTGTCTCACAAGCGCCATGCATCACTTGCAACAAGCGCCTCCTTTCGGTGGAGCGTGTCACATTTTAGCCGTGACAAAGGCAGGTCAGGTGAGCCAATGGCGTCTGCTTAGTGACTCATAGTACAGTACATAACTGCAATTACTAAAACATACACTGAAATGAAAGAAAACCACACTGGAAAGGTATTGTACTATACATACTGCAAGTGAACACACACACACACACACACACACACACACACACACACACACAAAGAAGCTTTTAACTGTTGTCAATTTTAAAGCATGACGATGATATAACTTGATTATTTGAACTCTCCCTCATAGTCAAGGAGCCTGACAAGAGTTGTCTGCTCACGGCGCTTGGCTCATCCATGTCAGCCCTTTCAATATGGCCGTCTGCCATTTTGGAAGCGGGGTCTCAGACGACAAACCCTTTCAACCTTAGTATTTCACACTCGATTTCATAATTTCCAGCATCAGCCAATCATATCTATTATATTTTAATTAGGGCACATGACGCAGATTGTATCTGGGCACTGATTTCTTAAATACCCATTGGAATTCGCCCGAGATTGGCCGAGAATAGCGTGGTCGGCAAAACACGTTTCATGAGTACAGCAGCCAGTCCGTAAAACACTTTACATGACTGTGAGTCAGACATCAAAACCCGTAATCTGAGGAAAAGAGTTTTAACTAACTTAGATTTTTTTTTTTTTTTACCAATAAACATTATTCTAAATAGTAAATTAAAAGTGAACAATGAATTAAAACATGAATAATGTAGGAATATCTTTATAATTAAGTTTATTATTGTTATCCATGTATAGAAAACTGTTCTTAACTTCCTTAATGCGTTCGTCAGGATGATGAAGAGGACGTCGACTTTTTTGGGAGTCTGGAGTTTGTGCACAGCTATGTGTCTGTCTTCCTGTTGATGCCTCTGCAACACAGGAAAATACCTTTAAAAGCCACCCTGAATGATTTCATCTTGTAGGCGTAAAGGAAAGGGTTAACGGCAGAGTTGGCATGTGACAGGATGATTGCGGTGAGTAATAGGGGCAGGGGCACGTTGCATTTGGGGCACAGCAGCAGGAAGCAGTTGATGACGTGTAGTGGGATCCAGCAAACTGTAAAGAGGAAGAGGACGAGGAAGAGCGACGTGGCCGTTTTCATCTCCTTCTTTATGTTGGTAGCTCGCTCGCTGTTGGCCTGGGCTCCACGGTCCGCCGCAATCTTGCGCATCTGCTGCTTCACGGTAATGAAGATCTGTGCGTAGATCAGGAACATGATGACGAGCGGCGTCAGCACGCACGCGAAGAAGTTGAAGAACACCATGTAGGTCATATCGACCACTTGAATGAAAAAGCAGAAACCGTCCTCAGGTGGAGTCTTGTGCCAGCCCATGAGCGGAACCAAGCCGATGAGGAACGCCAGCACCCATGTTACCAGGATGACAAGCAGCGCATTGCGTGGTGTCATGGTGGTGTGGTACCGAAAGGGCATGAAGATGGCTAAGTAGCGCTCAACAGCAACAGCTAGCAGGCTGAATATGGAACTCTGGGTCAGCATGATGAGCACTGACAGCATGAGTAGGCACAGGTACAGCTTGTGCTGCGGGATGCCCAGACCAGTCATGATGGCGCAAGGGATAGCCAGTGCCCCTACACAGACATCCGCCACTGACAGAGACACCAGGAAGTAGTTAGTTACCGTGTGAAGCTTCCTATCAAGCCCCACCGCGGCGCACACCAACAGGTTTCCCACAGTGGACAGGAAGGCGATTACCAGCTCAGTCACCATGTAGGGCACATTAATGGATGCAGATGTTGCTGAAGGAGGTGTGGTTAAAGTCACGAGAGTTGCAAGAATAGTGAGGGTAGAATTAGTTTGAGGGCGTGGCCAAGTGACAGCTGATGTGGTCCATGTTGTAGCTTCAGGTGGAAGGCTGCTGTTGTGAAAGGAGGTGATGTTGAGGATGGAGGTGTTGAAATGAAGCAGAATTGTTGACACGGTGTCGTTGGTGATGGAGTCGTTCATTATGCACTGTGAAGAAAGAATCATTATTACAGAAAGCATTGAATGGTTGTGATGCCGTAATAAGTCACAGATGCATTAAAAAACATGTATGTTTTCAGGGAAATAGTTTTTCTGTGGCGTGACTGAGACATTGTTTTGGTTTGTTTTTGTTTTTTTAATGATTTTAGTCATATCTCATTCCCATAATTCTCAAGTGTTGTCCCCCTATCACGTGCGACCAGCACCAACCAGAGAGGGGTGTATGCAGGCACGTGTCCCCCCTCCGTATCATGTAGTGGTGCCACCTGCCTCTTTATGAACTGCTGCGCATGCACATTTGGAGGTGGCCTGATACATTCGAAGGAAAACTGCCGCAGTTCACAGATGCCGATGGATTGGCTGGAGATTTCTGTGTGTTACACGTGTGCGTATGTCCTCCCTCCATCTTGTGAGAGCTCCACCAAGTAGACTACCATAGACTCCTGGTCATGGATGGCTGCGGCATCAATATGGATTCCAACTTGTGATCTCCAGGTTGATGGTCACGCATCTTGTCAATGTGACACTCAGGAACTGGAGACGTTATGCTTTCAGGTCATGAGAACTTTTGTCAAGAGTAGACTGCATAGCTGTCAGGGTGTTTCTGTACTGCAATGGCCTGGTGAGCCTTCCAGTGTGGACTGTGGTTGCACTAAAAGTCGGCTGAGATAGGCGCCAGCCTCTGAGCCACCCTAATTATGATTAAGTGGTCCAGAAAACAAACGAATGAATAATGAACGAATAATATACGATTGTGTGCATGCCAGTGAGATATACAGCATATGAAACATTTAAATATTTATTGCAGCTTTTGAATTGTGCAAGAGAAAACGGTTTATTCTGAGTCCACGAATTCATACTGTGGGTGATAGTAGTCTAGGAACTGCAAGTTCATAGGCAAAGATAGCAAACACTGTCTACCATTTTGCTTCATAGGGACTGGAGCCAATACTAGGTGTCTGTAAGCTTAGGCATACGAAGGGAAGTCTAGTGTTTTCCTCCAAGTATGTTACACCGCCTCTGCCAAAGCATGCACAAATATTATACAATTTTTGAAAATTGGCTTGGAGAAAGCACACACTTGCATTAAGGATTTTCTGACCTTGAAATAAATCTTGACAGCAAGCGGGTGCTTCCTCCAGCCAAACTGTAGAAAAATCCTCAGCAACTATGGGCCTGAAATCCAGGATCATAATAATAACTGCACCACTGTGACTGGAACACCACAAACACCAGCCCACCTCACCCTGTACACAGCACTGCCAAAATAGTGCTCTGAAATGCACAACCAAAGACATGGGTCTCACACTGGTCACATGACTAACCTAAAGGAGTAAAATGAGCCTTTAATTAATATGTACAGGAGAGAGAGAAGAGACAGAGAGAGAGAGACACACACAGAGAGAGAGAGAGAGAGAGAGAGAGGAGGATTATACTTATACTTCTATAAGAGCTTTAGAGAGCAAGTAAAAACTTCAGACTTACACTTGTTTCCGACAGCATGGAATTCAAATGATCACACTACAGCTGCTGAAACGATCATTTGTAGCACACACGGTGTCGCACTGTCGGAGACGCTACTCCTGCAATAACCGCTGGGTGATTCTTCCAAAGAAAACAAAAACAATATAAATTAGCTACAATTTCTTGAGAGCATGTTTTTCCTTCAGCATTAGACTATTCTGTTTACTGTTAGTAATCTAAATGTCCATGCATGGAATACTTGTGACTGATGTCGAGGATCATTGCTATTCTTGTAGCCTCTGAAAAGCCCTGATCATATTTGCATTATTTTGCCTGTTGTTCGGCATTATCAACACAACAGTAAATATCACTGTTCTGCAGAAAGGGTAGTGCAGTACTAATAAAAGGTGTGTGTGAGAGAGAGAGTGTGTGTGTGTGTGTGTGTGTGTGTGAGAGAGAGAGTGTGTGTGTGTGTGTGTGTGTGTGCGTGTGTGTTTGACAGATAGTGTGTGTGTGTGTGTGAGAGAGAGTGTGTGAGTGAGTGAAAGAGTTGAAATTATTTAGCAAAGCCGACATGAACGTCAGTGAATCGTCCCAACCGGTTATTCAGTGATATTCACTGTGCTGGAGGTGAATAGTTTCTGTCGTATCCAGTGCGCAGGAAACATTACAGATGTTTAAGGTTGATTTTAAGGTCTGGTAGTGCTCACCCATTTTCCATTAAATCATAAAAGTGTGTGTTACTGTGAAAAAAAAATAGAAATAGCTTCTTCTATATAGAGTTCTTTTTCTTTTGGGTGAATTTTGTAGATTTTTTTTTATTTTGTCAGAATCACCGATTGTGACTTTTTATGTCTGATATTTTAGTTCAAGTGTTATCCCAAGATTGCAAGTAGATAGGGCCAGACTTAAAAATATCTTTGTTGGCGGTAACACGGCCGGTTGGGCTGAAATTGTAGATAAAAACCCCGCCTGAGCATTCACAGATGCAAAAAATAAAAATATACCGGCTGGTTGTGTTGGAAAAATGCGTGTGTCCCTCATCACATACCGTACTAAAAAGTGATCAAAGTGAAATCAGTATGAACCACGCCTTGTGATTGGTCAATTTCACCGGTTCCGTGAAACGGCGATTCTCATTGGCCGGTACTGTCTAAACAACAAAGGCAGAAAGCATGATGGAAGGGGATAATGATGAGGAAAAAAAAAAACTTCGCGGTCACTATTAAAGGTCCCAGCATGAAAATAATAAATTAATTAATGCATTTCAAATTGAGCAACACATTTGCTGACATTTTCAAACAAATACGAGTTAATTATAAATGGCCAGCAACAGTGCGGAGCATGACGAAGGTTATTTGTTAGTTGTTGAGTGCAATTTTCAAAGTTGATATGTTGAAGAAACCTTGATACTCTGTTGATTACAATATTAAAAGAATAAATTTTGATATTCAGTATGTTGATTTCAAATATAAGATTTCTATTTCATTCTACTGTGTTCACAACATCACACACATAATATGGCATGATGTACGAAAAGCATTTCATGCAAATCCCGGGTGGTCTGCACAGGCAAAAAAAACAATTTCCTTCCTCCCGGGTGAATCTTTTTTTTTTTTTTTTTTTAAATCATGTTATTGCCAACAAAAAAAATTTTAAGCCTGTCCTAATTTAAACACAGTAGAATAAAATAAATATCTTATAACCTAACTGGGTTATCAAAGGACAGCCGTGTCTCTCATTGTCGCTGGTGAGAGGTTCATGTAAAAGAACCATTGCTGATTTTTCACCAAAAGTTGCTGCACTGCCATCAGCGTGTGTCTGCCCTGCGATGGCCTGGCGAGCCGTCCAAGGTGTGCTCTGCCCTTGCTTGGAGTCAGCGGGGATGGGCGCCAGCCTCCCCGTGACCCTAATTAGGATTAAGCGGTTACAGAAAATGAATGATAGCAAAACAACCAGATCATGCCGTTACCTTGTGGTGTGCACTAAACATGAATAGTTTATAATTAACAATTCTGTGGCTACGTGCAAGAACCAGACAACCCCCAAAAATGTTAATTTTGAGGGGAAAAAACAAGACACATTGTGGAATTAAATTTTATTTACAAAAAATAACAAAACTTGCGAAACTACATCTTTAACTAATACTGTTCTAGCAAATGTATAGATCTCAGGTCTACAGTAGTGTTTTCGACTCACTTTTAATGGTCATGTGTCTAATATTGACCGGTTCTTGCACAGCGCCACAGAATTATGCACCGCAAGTGAGCTAGAAATCCGAGAGAAAGTTCCTAACTCTGGGATTAAATTGGGTCTGAACGATTCGCAAGGAGATTCACAAGGGTCATGAGGAGCATGGAGGGTCGTGGGATCAAGTCATGATGATCTTGAGGGAAGTTGGTGGACTCGTGATCTTGACCAAATATTTACTGTCATATTTTCCATGATTTATTAAGATTTGATTTAGCCAATCGTGATCGAATGTAGGAATTGTAGGGGAGCTTTACAGACCTGAACGGAGTATAACAGACCATGATGTGCCATCGTGGGGAATCTTGATGAATTTATACCGATTCCTTCAAGTTTCTTCTGCTGGATGTAGCCTGCTTCCTTTTTTATATTCCAGTCATGCTCCAAGTGTGGTCATCAATCAGTGCTTTAAAAAAAAAAAAAAAAAGCTTTTTTTTTTTTTTTTTTTTGAATCATGAACATTGTGGCCCCCGTGTAAGAGGCAAAATTTCGGAAACTAATTCAATCCAGAGACATTCTCCGAGTCTGCGATGTAGAACTGGTTCAGTATATGCTGCATGGGAACAGGAACAAAAAGCACACTTCTTTCCTTTCGGCTTTTCCCTTTCTCAGGGGTCGCCACAATGAATCATCTGATTCGCATGTTTGATTTGGCGTAGGTTTTTACGTCGGATGCACTTCCTGACACAAACCTTTAATAAAGGACAGAAACACACTGACAGCTTTGCAGCTCCTCTTTATGAAATTCGGCAGTGGCTCTTTTACATGAACCTCTCACCGTAGACAGTGAGAGACATGGCCCACCTTTGATAACCCAGTTAGCCACACTGGGGGGGACAGAGACAACCTTGTGAGAGTGGGACTCGAACCCCCAATCTTAGGATCAGTAGCTCCCTTTACCACCAGACCATCACTACCATGGGAACAAAAAGCACACTAAAACTAGATATTTATGGTTTACAAACACACACACACACACCACACACCACACCACATTTAATATTAGTTCTTTCGGCGTGTTGTGTCTACTTACACAATTGCTGTTGCAGTGTCACAGAAACTTCATGTCCCAGATGAAACCTGCATCCCATTAGGAAAGCAGGATTGTTCTGTATCATCTCGACACTCTGTTACACTGCGAGATATCCTTCCCACACCTACACCTATCATGTCTGTGTGAGAGTGAATGTTTGTATATGATTAGGGGTTATATAAGACTCCCTGTTTCCTTTGTTTGTCATGTTTTTCCACCGAAGGGTCATCTGTGACCCTGTAATGTCCATCTGTATTTCCATGAAGTCATTAGTGACCCATCTAAGGGATAATAAGAAGGGTAAGATGATGGGATAGGAAGTCCCACAGGTGATTTAATTAGCGAGTGATATCCATCAGAAAGCCCTTCGGGTCGGGAGAACATGTTTCGACACGACCGCTGAGCTACTAATAAGTTGACGGTAAAAAAATATGACTTCAATACATCTAGTTATTGCTGTGTAGTACAGTATGTGGACATGAAGCTATTAGTCTGCCATGAATTTAAAAAATCTCATAAAAGCCTGGATATGTAATCAGATTATTAATGAGTTGTGAAGTAATAACAAGAATAATATATAATTTGTTGTTTAATAGGAAAAGGAAAGGCGATACTGTTGATGGAGGTGCACTTTCTAAGAAGCAGAAGAAGGAGGAGGAGGAAGAGAAAAAACAACTGGAGATGAAGCTGAAGGTGTGAGAGAAGATTAAATGTTTGCTTTGTTCGGGCTCATGTTGCATGACGTTAAAACGCCTGAACCAAAGATCTTCTGTAGTGCTGTGTGGCGTATACATTATTTATTTAGTTATTTATTTATTGTTACAGGAGCAGAGCCAGCTGATTTGGGGAATTAAAGACAAGCTGAGGAAGTTCTGTTCGACCAATGACATGAAAGAGCTTCTAATTGCAAATAGCCAGGACGTCCCCTCAGGAGAATCCAATGTAAGATCTGTGAGGAAAAAAAATAAAGCTTTACATGAGTTCTCTGGGAGGGCAGCTGCTAATATGCAGTTCATGTTCAGAGGTCAGAGGTGGGCAGGTTGGGTGGGCTAGGTGGGCAGGTTGGGTGGGCTGGGTGGGCGTACAACAGGCAGGCTGGGTTGGGTGATGGTACAACAGATGAGTTTCTGTAGTGGTACAGTGGATGGGTTTGGGTAGTAGTATGGCAGATGGGTTTGGTTGGTGGTACAGTGGATGGGTTTGGGTAGTAGTATGGTGTGTGGGTCTGGGTGGCAGTGAGTATGTGTGGTGGTACGGTGGACGGGTTTGGTGGTGGGACATCAGATTAGGTTGGGCAGCGGTAGGGCGGGTGGGTTTGGGTGGAGGTACCAAAGATTGGGTGGGCAGCGGGATGGTGAGTGGGTTTGGCCAGTGGTATGTCCGGTGAGTTTGAGCGGCTGTACAGCGGACGGGTTTTGGTGGCGGTTTGGTAGATTATACGGGGTATGAGTTTGGTGGTAGTGCAGCAGGTGAGTCCGTGTAGCAGTACTTCAGATGGGTATGATAGGTGTCATGGTGTGAGGGGTTGTATAATGGGTTGCAGAAAAATGGGGGATTGGGTCATGGTGGCACGTGGGTTGGAGACACCTGGCAGGTTGGATGGTGGTGATGAGGTGAGTGGGGTGGCTGGACTGGGACACAATTAGGTGAGCAGGTTGTGCAATCGGATATGTCGGCTCTATCTTTGGTATTTGCCTTCCAAACACCCCCCTGCGTCAGTGCAGGGTGTTCTGTACTCCTGTTTACTCTCTTCGGTCCTCTCAATGTCCCACTTCTTAGCAAACCTCTTCTTTTGTACACACTCCTGCACTTCCTCATTACACCACCAAGTCTCCTGATCTACTCTCCTTCCAGATGACACACCAAGTATTCTCCTACCTGTCTCGCTGATTACATTAGTTGTAGTTGTCCAGTCATCTGGAAGCACTTCCTGACTACCCAAAGCCTGTTTCAACTCCTCCTTGAAGACAACCCAACACTCGTCCTTTTTTAGCTTCCACCACTTTGTCTTCTGCTCTGCCTTTGCCTTCTTCACCTTCCTCACCACCAGCGTCATCCTGCACACCACCATGTAACTGGAGTAAACCAGTTTTAGCTTTTAAAAACATTTCTGGGTTTACTTTTCTCTCTTCAACAGGCAGAAAGAAAGGGTGCATCATTTGTTGGTGTGTTTATTTATTACATACATCTTTTTATATATATATATATATATATATATATATATATATATATATATAGAATTTTTTTTTTTTAATTCTAAAAATTAAAAAAATAGATCAAGGATATACTGTCATTTGCTTTTTTGTATAATTTATTATCAATAAATAGGAAAGCCTTTGTAATTACAGGTGGCTTATCAGGCATGGTTTGCTTATTTGATGAGGTTCCCGTGGTTACCTCAGCGCCACCACATATCACTTAACCTGTCTTCAGACAGTCTGTTTGGGTTTGATATGAGGGGCGAGGCAGCCTCATGCAGTACAGAGAGCGTGTTCCAAAGGTGCCCAGACACCTTTCATTCATCAAACATATTTACATCCATTTACATCATGTTTTATTGAGAACAAATACAGATCCATGAGAATCATTTCATGTGAGTAAAATTTACATGGATAAGGGACATGAGAGACTTTTATTAGTGACATGGAGTCACATACTAAAGGCAGATATTTGGGAGTGTGTGCTCTTGGGGTGTTTATACACTGGAGGCTTCTGGGCTGTGATGAAATTGTGACATGCTGTGATCCACAGATTTTGGACTGTCTGTCGGACTGCATGGCTTTCGGCGCTTTAAAGCCCTGTGGGACCTGTCAGGGTCAGCTCATGTTCAAGAGCGACGCCTATTACTGCACAGGAGACATCTCTGCCTGGACAAAGTGTGTGTTCAAGACTCAGACACCCGATCGAAAAGACTGGGTCACCCCGAAGGTCCATTCCTGTTTGATGTTTTCATGGTTTTGTGTTGTTTTAAACAATACTCTGATGTCTGGGTTTTTTTTTGTGTGTGTGTGTTTTCAGGAGTTTCATGAAATTTCCTATTTGAAGAAGTTCAAGTTTAAGCGTAAGGATCGGATTTTTCCGAAAGAGCCTCCCGCTGCTGCTCCTGCATCGACCGCCGTTGCCTCAACGTCTGCCTCCGCTGCCTCAAGCACCTCCGGTGTTCCCACCGAGCTTCCTGCAGAAGTGTCCACAGGTTTGTGTCGGATGCATGATGGAGACGGTGTCCTTACACGCTGTTCAGAACAGTGTCTCAGGCGTTTTTGTTTTTTTTTTGTCGCCCGAGTAAACAGTGTATGGAGTGTTCTCTCCTCTCTGTTAGAAACCAGATGTTATTCCTGTGTGTGCAGATAAGCCTCTGAGCGGGCTGAACGTGCTGGCTGTGGGGAAGCTGAGCAAGAACAAGGACGAGTTAAAAGCTGTGGTAGAGGAACTGGGTGGGAAAATCACCAGCACTGTTAATAAAGCCACATTCTGCCTCAGCTCCAGGAGTAAGTGTAGACACAAGAGTGCAGAAGAGAAAGATTGTGTGTGTGTGTGTGTGTGTGAGAGAGAGAGAGAGGGAGAGAGACTACAGACATAATGTGCTGTTTAAATGGGAAAAAAATGCAATGATGTTTCTTATGTTTTATTTCAGAGGAAGTTGAAAAAATGAGTAAGAAGATGGAGGAGGTGAGGGACGCCGCTGTCCGAGTCGTAGCCGAAGACTTCCTCACTGATATCAAATCTTCGGGCAAAGGACTCCATGAGCTCATCTCCCTACACGGCATCTCGCCCTGGGGGGCCGACGTCAAACTTGAGGCCGAGGCTTCATCAACGGCCCCAAAATCCACCGGAACGTCCAAGAGCTCAGGGAAGAGCAAAGAGGAAGAGGGTTAGTATCGTGGTTTCATTTCTCATGTCAGTGTTTTGAGCATTGCCGAAGGGCGGGACACCGTATCGGAAATGATTTACATTCAGAAGTTTATAAATGTTGAACAGAGCGAAAACATTTCTCTGCTTCTGGAGGAATGTTTGTGAAAATGTAAAGCACATGAATGATCTCTTTCACGGTTTAGTTGTCATTTAGTTGTTTTCTGAAAATATTGACCATTTATGGAGCTTTATGGGCGTGGCTAAATGTAAACAAACTGCTTTGAGCACAAGGGAGACTTTGGTTAAAAAAAAAATAAATAAAATATATATATATATATACACACACACACACATACATACATACACAGTGGAACCTCAACTTACGAACGCTCCAACAAATGAAAAATCGAGGTTACAAAACGCATTTCCCTAAAATTTCTGTCTCTGGATACGAAACAAATTCACGTTACAAAAGCACCATCTCAAAAAATTCAAACAATGCATGAGTTGCTCTCCCAACACGCTCTCCCATGTTGATCTCCCAACATCCCGCCCCACTGGCCTCCTATTGGCTAGGAAGGATGATGCAACTCCCTCCCATTGGCTATTATGGAGCTGCATCTCCATAATACCCATAATGCTTTTTGTGTAAAGGACAGAGTTACTGTTGTTTCATGAGTTTTTCGAGTGTGCTCATTGCAACTCTATTTATTTTTTGGCTCAGGCTTTTAACCTTGCATAAACAATTGTAAGATTATAACTCTGCTAAGAAGACATGGTCAACACACACGCACACGCGCGATTCCCGGTGCAAGTGTAAAGAAGAATCGGGCTCGTGGCATGCGGTTGAGTGATATCGCAAAGGAATATGGCCAAACCCGTCTACCATCGGTACAATATTGAAACAGAAGGAGGCCTTAAATGGTATGCTTTTATAATTTTTAAAGGGTTTACGGGGTAATATTTGGGGCCTTGAAACGAATCACACGTTTTACATGTAAAATGCGGTTCAACTTACGAAAAATCCAGGTTACGAAACCACTTCCGGAACGGATTCATTTCGTAAATTGAGGTACCACTGTATAGACTAGTCCTTCTCAAAAAATTAGCATATTGTGATAAAGTTCATTATTTTCTGTAGTGTAATGATAAAAATTAAACTTTCATATATTTTAGATTCATTGCACACCGACTGAAATATTTCAGGTGTTTTATCTCATGAAAACCCAAAATTCCTATCTCAAAAACTTAGCATATCATCTTCAGGTAGTCTAAACGAGCTATTAACCTAATCATCTGAATCAACCAATTAACTCTAAACACCTGCAAAAGATTCCTGAGGCTTTTAAAAACTCCCAGCCTGGTTCATTACTCAAAACCGCAATCATGGGTAAGACTGCCGACCTGACTGCTGTCCAGAAGGCCATCATTGACACCCTCAAGCAAGAGGGTAAGACACAGAAAGAAATCTCTGAGCGAATAGGCTGTTCCCAGAGTGCTCTATCAAGCCACCTCAGTGGGACGTCTGTGGGAAGGAAAAAGTGTGGCAGAAAACGCTGCACAACCAGAAGAGGTGACCGGACCTTGAGGAAGATTGTGGAGAAGGGCCGATTCCAGACCTTGGGGGACCTGTGGAAGCAGTGGACTGGAGGTGCCGCATTCCCCGGGTCAAGCCACTTTTGAAGCAGAAACAGCGGCAGAAGCGCCTGACCTGGGCTACAGAGAAGCAGCACTGGACTGTTGCTCAGTGGTCCAAAGTACTTTTTTCGGATGAAAGCAAATTTTGCATGTCATTCGGAAATCGCGGTGCCAGAGTCTGGAGGAAGACTGGGGAGAAGGAAATGCCAAAATGCCTGAAGTCCAGTGTCAAGTTCCCACAGTCAGTGATGGTCTGGGGTGCCATGTCAGCTGCTGGTGTTGGTCCACTGTGTTTTATCAAGGGCGGGGTCAATGCAGCTCGCTATCAGGAGATTTTGGAGCACTTCATGCTTCCATCTGCTGAAAAGCTTTATGGAGATGAAGATTTCATTTTTCAGCACGACCTGGCACCTGCTCACAGTGCCAAAACCACTGCTAAATGGTTTACTGACCATGGTATTACTGTGCTCGATTGGCCTGCCAACTCTCCTGACCTGAAGCCCATAGAGAATCTGTGGGATATTGTGAAGAGAAAGTTGAGAGACACCAGACCCAACACTGTGGATGAGCTTAAGGCCGCTATCGAAGCATCCTGGGCCTCCGTAACACCTCAGCAGTGCCACAGGCTGATCGGCTCCATGCCACGCCGCATTGAAGCAGTCATTTCTGCAAAAGGATTCCCGACCAAGTATTGAGTGCAGAACTGAACATCATTATTTGAAGGTTGACTTTTTTGTATTAAAAACACTTTTTTTTTTAATTGGTCGGATGAAATATGCTAATTTTTTTTGAGATAGGGATTTTTGTTTTTTCTTTACTTTTTTGCAAAAATTATCAATATTGAAATATAAAAGGCTTGAACTACTTCAGTTGTGTGTAGTGAATCTAAAATATATGAAAGTCTAATGTTTATTAGTACATTACAGAAAATAATGAACTTTATCACAATATGTAATTTTTTGAGAAGGACTAGTATTTTGACCTCAAACATACAGTTTTACAAAAGTATTGCTAAATGAGAATCTTTGTTCTTTAATTTTTTTATTTTTATAGAATAATTAAAAATGTTTTATTTTATTTTATTTTAACGTCACATGATATAAGGGAGTGTTTGGGTTGGTCGATGTGACCTAAAAATTATATTGCGATATCTTCTGATATTTTCACGATAATAATATTGATCACCTATGCTGTTCTATAGAAATGACCACATCATGATACAGATGTTTGCTGAGGTGCCACCTCGTCTCTAGTGTATATACAAGTAGGTCGATCTGGGCATTTTTAATTCGTGTGTTGCCACAGGTGGCAGTAAGTCGAAGAAGATGAAACTCACGGTCAAAGGTGGAGCAGCTGTTGATCCAGACTCGGGTATTACACTAGTTCCTAGGTTTCTTTACTCTGGTAATTTATTTTCTTATTGATGATGATGTATTTGGTGGTGGTGATTGTTGTTGTTGTCGTTGTTGTTGCTTAGGTCTGGAGAACTGTGCACATGTCCTGGATCAGAACGGGAAGATCTTCAGCGCGACACTGGGGCTGGTGGACATTGTCCGTGGTACAAATTCCTACTACAAACTCCAGCTTTTGGAGGATGACGTACAGAAACGGTGAGTGGCTGATGTAGCGAGGATTTATTTTTATCTGGGCCCCTGCAAAATGGCGATGCTTCATTTGCGCATCGATTTCCTTGATTGGACTGTAATTTCCACCTTATTTCTGGCACCTGCCTTAAACTTGGTGGGGATGTGTAGGATTGTAAGGTGGTGTGCTGTGTACCAAACATTAGGTATACATCAGGTGGGGGGGGGGGGTCGATCCTACTTCATGGAAATTGGCAGTCCCGGGGGATCCCGGTTTAACCACGTCCCAATTAACCACGGAAAGTGAGGGAGCCCTGCATACCAAACTAGGTATTTCTTGGGCAGGTGGGTTACCAACATGAAGTCACTGTGACTGTGACCTTTGACCCGACTAAACAAGAGAATTTCAGTTTCAGTGGGCCATATTTCCTGTATGTTTACTTTCAGGTATACCAAACTCGGTGTACTTGTTCATTTTGGAAATGGGGAATGTTGCATACTGATATTAGCCCGACATGGGTCAGTTTAATTGTCTAATGCCTGTGTGCGTGTTGCTTCAGGTACTGGGTGTTCAGGTCCTGGGGTCGAGTCGGAACCACCATCGGGGGAAACAAACTGGACAAGTTTTATGACAAGAACTCGGCTATGGATAACTTCCGCAGTGTGTACGAAGAAAAGACGGGCAACTCCTGGACCACGAAGAGCTTCACCAAGTATCCCAACAAGTTTTATCCTCTGGAGATTGATTATGGTCAGGTACACGCCCCATCTTCCTCTTCATCCCTCCGCAGCTTGTGTGCTCTCTCTCTCTCTCTCTCTCTTTCTCCCCCCATTTGCTGTCTTCCCCTCTCATTTTTTCTTCCACTGTCTCCCCTCTTCCCACCCCCCCTTTTCTATTCTCTCTTTTTCTCAATCTTCTCCCACTCACCCTTCTTCCTCTTTCCCACTCTCCTCCCCTCTCCTCTCTTTTTCTATCTGTCCCACTCATTCTCCCACCTCTTCCTCCACTCCTTCCTCTCCCTTTTTCCTGCTAACTCGCTCACTCACTTTCCCACTCTGTCCCCCTCAACAATCCTCCTCTGTCCCTTTCTCTATTCCTGCAGGATGAAGAAGCAGTGAAGAAATTGACGGCGAGCAGCGGCACCAAGTCGAAACTCGCCAAACCCGTACAAGAGCTCATTCGCATGATCTTTGACGTGGAGAGCATGAAGAAGGCCATGGTGGAGTTTGAGGTATGTGACTTGGGAAATGATTTCTCTCTCTTTCTCTCGAACAGAAACAAGAATGTTGTATGGAGTGTGTGTGTGTGAAATGTACTTTTTTTTTTTTTCCCCTCCGGAACAGATTGACCTGCAGAAGATGCCTTTGGGGAAACTGAGTAAGCGACAGATCCAGAGTGCGTATGCTCTTCTCACCGAGGTTCAGCAGGTCAGTTTTCACTTTGCCCCACCCTTTATTCACCTAGACGCGAGTGTGTGTGTGTGTGTGTGTGTGTGTGTGTGTGTGTGTGTGTGTGTGGTAGTTTAATAAATTGTTTCATTTCTGTCTGTGTCTGTACCAGGCGGTGTCTGATAACGCATCAGAGGCTGTGATTTTGGACCTGTCCAATCGCTTCTACACTCTCATACCACACGACTTCGGCATGAAGAAACCGCCGCTGCTCAATAACCTGGAGTACATTCAGGTGAGACACTGGAAATATTAAAGCCTCCAGACACAATTAATCAAAATCTTTGTGTGTGAATGAGCTGGACATGAGGCAAGAGGTGTTGGAAATGGGTGTTCCTGACTTAATTACACACACACACACACACACACTGAACCAAATTATTAATGCACCATGTGACAAAATGCACAATATAACTTTATTACAACCCGGCAAAGAAATTAAATTGGTACATACACACACAGTGGCCTCATTCAACCACAGATTTCATCATTTGTCAACAAAAAAATCTTCTCCAATTGACCGCAGATACTTAAAACAGCACCAGTGGTGTCAAAGTCTGAATTTCACAGTCGGTAGCTGGTGTGTCAGGCCCTTGCATTTCACAGGACTACACATCTCCTTCTCATGGATGCCAACAAATGGTCAAATTGTGGCACGCGGAACGTAGTTCCATTCCTTGACTACGTAAGTTCTATGTGGAGTTTCTGCACACTAGCAGGACCAGGAGCACAACAACGGATCCGACGGTCCGGAACAATCCCAAATGTGCTCCATGGGTGACATTTCTGGAGAATAGGCAGGACACTAGAATAAAAGGATGTTTTCCACTTCCAAGCATGTTGCGTGATGTCGGATGAAGGGCGCGACGAAAGGCCTCAGGATTTCATCCCGTATCTCACTGCATTCAGTGTGATCTGAAGCTGCATCTAATCTCCATCTGCCATGTTCCTGCTCATATCATAACCCCTACCGTCTCCGTGGGCCACTCTTCGAACAGGATTGGTGTCATTGGAGCGTTATCGACACATTAAAGTGAGAAATATCTGAGAAAACGACTTCGGTTCTTCGGTGTGCCAGGTTCCAGCCTGCGTGTGCATTTACCCAATTGACAAACAGCAGGAGTGAAGACCAACTTCTTTATGGCGATTACATACTGTCTGACTGTTTTGTTGGGCACACCAGTCATCTCATCTCTCAGTCTTAGACAATTGTGCAGTTGCTGCAGATTAATATACCAGGCTTGAGCCGAGGTTGTTTCAGGTGGTTTGTGAGCATCCCAAATTGCAGGAAATGACATCATGGTGGTATGACGACTATACAGTGAAGCTGCAGCAGATCTGATTGTCATAGTCATAGGGTGTTTTTGTTTTTTATTGGTCCCAGCCTAATGTCCTGCTTGGTACTGCTCATACGGTGTGGGCAATGTCTGTACCAACTACTCATGCCTGATTTGGGCATTTTCTCATTCATGTGCTTTACCTTGTTTTCACAAACATTCCTCAAACAGATTACACTGTACTGCGTGGATGCAAAACACATTGCTGGACTGTCTGCAGAAATATCCAGATTTTGACTTTAACACCTGGGGCTCACTGCATGCTGCTTTCATTTTGATGATTTTCATGATATAAAAAGTGGTGCGTTTGTAATATGGTTCAATGTATGTAGCACACTTGTGTGTATGTGTGAAACAATCCAGAACTCTGTGGCTTGTGTAATACAGTTTTAATAAACTGTTTCTCGGTCGCACAGGCGAAAGTGCAGATGCTGGACAACCTACTGGACATTGAGGTGGCGTACAGTCTCCTGCGTGGTGGAGCTGAGGACGACAAGAAAGACCCGATTGATATCAACTATGAGAAACTCAAAACAAAGATAGAGGTTTGCTTCCTACTTCGTCTTTTTTTTAAAAAGTGCGAAGATCCCGTCTCTGTAGTGTGAGATCCTGAGTGCATAGCACCGGCAGCGATGCTGATGACTGCAATGTGTTGGTGTGCAGGTGCTCGATAAATCATCAGAAGAAGCTGAGATCATCAAACAGTACGTGAGGAACACACACGCCGCAACCCATGATACCTACACGCTCAAGATAGACGAAGTAAGAGTTCTGCAGAGTCCTGTTTACATTTTTATATGCGCACCACTCCTTCTCTGCTTCTTCTGCTTCTTCTTCTTCTTTTTATTATTATTCTTATTATTATTATTATTTCTGACTGTTCCTCCCATTGGCTGTAATTCATATCTTATGGTCAAACTGCTCTTCAAGATTAGAAGCAAGATTCAATGTATATCATTATTTTCTGTTTATTCTGATACTTTTTTCCTTGTTATAAATTTCCTTCCTTGTAAAATTAGAGTTTACCTTTTTCGCTACTCCTTTATTCTTTCTTTTCATTGCTTCATCCTCCTAATAGAACCCCCTGATTTGATCGATCCTACATTTTTATGGTGGAATCAGGAAACTCGATGTAAAGATTCAGCTAAAAAGTACAGCACTCAACTGACGCTCATCTAACTCCTCCTTCAATTCTTTCACTCACCCTCACCTTTCCTCCTATTTACTCCAATTCATATTCCGTGGATCACCATCTTTTCCGGGCCATAAGGCGCACCGGCTTATAAGGCGCACCAAACAAAACAAAAGTCAGATAAGTCGAACTTGATTCAACTCTCACAAATCACTCTCACAGTAACTCTCAACATCATTCAGTTGTAATATAAAATACAGTGATCCCTCACTTTTCACAGTTAATGGGGACTGAGACCTGCCGCGAACACCGAATTTCCACAAAGTAGGATTGACACCCCCCCCCCCCAACTGACCTATACGTATGTGTATGTATATATCAATAAATACATATTCAACTCTATAAATGGTTATAATAATAATTAAACATTCAAAAATAATGCAGAAGATGTAAATAAAATATAAATACACACAAACACGCACCCAGACGCGCACACACAGATGCGCGCGCACACACACACTCCGATGCACACCTCACATAAAAATGTAAGTAGTTTTGTTGCGGGGTTTTGGGTTGCTGTTTTTTTTTGTTTGTTTGTGTGTTTGTTTTTTTGCATAATTGGCCTTGTTTTGTGGCATTTTTCTTTGATTTCCTTTTTTTTTGATGATTATTTTTGAAAAATCTGTGATGCACTGAAAGCACAGGAACTGAAGCGCGAAGTAGCGAGGGATCACTGTAATACACTTCACAATAACTCAACATTGTTCAGTTGTAATATAAAAATAATACATTTCATAATGACCCCTTGGTCAACACATGCAGCAATTTTTCTTTTCTATTTGTACTTTGTGGTGCTTTTTTATTCATTTATTTTTTGAATCCCATCTTCCTGGATTAAAAAAAAATGACCAGGTGGATCGCTGCAGCCTCTGCTGTAAAGCGGAGCCTGTACTGGTCCGTCGTGGTGACGAGAGAGCTGAGCCGCAAGGCAAAGCTCTCAATTTACCAGTCGATCTATGTTCCAACCCTCACCTTCGGTCACGACCTTTGGATAGTGACAGAAAGAACAAGATTGCAGATACAAGTGGCTGAATGACCTTCCTTTACCGGGTGGCGGGGCTCTCCCTTAGAGATAAGGTGAGAAGCTCAGCCATCCAGAATGAGCTTGGAGTAGAACCACTGTTCCTCCGTATTGAGAGGAGTCAGGTGAGGTGGCTCGGGCATCTGGTTACAATGCCTCCCTGGTGTCCAATTTGGAAGAGACCCCGGGATCGACCTAGAACACGCTGCAGGGATTATGTCTCTCGTCGGCCCCATGTCCTGATCCTGGATTAAGCGGAAGAAGATGAATATGTAGATGAAGACATTCCAGGAAGAGAGAAGCTACAGATTTAGCACCAGTTAGGACTAAACTTACTTATTGTGGTATTGTGTCTCTTCAGATCTTTAAGATTGATAGAGAAGGTGAATACCAACGCTTCCGTTCCTTCAAAGAATTACCCAACCACCAACTCCTGTGGCACGGCTCACGCACAACCAACTTCGCTGGCATCCTGTCTCAAGGTCTGCGCATCGCCCCTCCCGAGGCTCCTGTGGTATGAAGTTATGAACAGTACACAGTGTTGTCCTTCTCAGTCTATGGAGGACAATCCCCTGTTTTAGCCAGAGACCGAGTTTTAATGCCTGTGTCTGTGGGTTGGTTTTTTTTTTTTGTTTCCCATGTGCTCTACAGACGGGTTATATGTTTGGTAAAGGTGTCTACTTTGCCGACATGGTATCAAAAAGTGCAAACTACTGCCATACCTCCCAATCGGATCCCGTCGGCCTCATTCTTTTAGGAGAGGTCGCTCTCGGCAATATGTAAGTCCTATTAATTTCCACTGTTTTTACTGACGTCGTTTATATAATTATAGAATGTTGTGTTTGTTTGGATTACAGACACGAACTCAAAAAGGCTTCACACATCACAAAACTGCCGAAAGGGAAACATAGTGTGAAGGGTAAGAACTTTGTTTCAATCTTGAAAGAGTTTCAATTAAAAATAAATAAATAGCTCACACAGAAATTGTAAATGTATTCTCTGTTTTTGATATTTTATAGGTTTAGGCAGGACTGCCCCTGATCCCAGTGCTACTATGTCTCTTAAAGGCGTGGATGTGCCTTTGGGTAAAGGCGTCAACACCAACATTGATGACACAAGTCTGCTTTACAATGAGTATCCTTTCCTTAGTGGTCTGATTATTTTGAGTTTTCTTCGCACGCTCTGCTTAAAAATGCAAAATTTCAAGAAGAAACTTAGAGGTCAGAGACAGATCTGCATGGTTTGTACAATGAGGCCAGGCTTAAAAATCCTTTCTTGGCAATAACATGATTAAAAAAAAAAAAAAGATTCACCAGGGAGAGGGAAATTTATTTATTTTTTTGTGCAGGCCACCTGGGATTTGCAGGGAATTTTTTTTTTTCATACATCATGCTATATTATGTGTGTGATGTTAAACATAGTAGAATTAAATAAATCTCCTATATTTGAAATCAACATCCTGAATATCAAAGTTTATTCTTTTAATATTGTAATCAACAGAGTATCAAGGTTTCTTCAACATATCAACTTTTAATATTGCCGTCAACAACTAACAGATACCTTCGTCACGCTCCGCGCTGTTGCTGGCGGTTTATAATTAACTTGTATTTGTTCGAAAATGTCAGCAAATGTGTTGCTCAATTTGAAACACATTAATTAATTTATTATTTTCATGTTGGGACCTTTAATAGTGACAGAGAACAGTCTTTTTATCTCATTATCATCATTTTTATCTCATTATCATTCATCTCATTTATCTCATTATCCCCTTCCATCATGATTTCCACCTTTGTTGTTAAGACAGTACCGGCCAATGAGAATCTCTGTTTCATCGAACTGGTGAAATTGACCAATCACAAGGTGCGGTTGATCCTGATTTTGTTTTAGTCACTTTTTAGTACGGTATCTGATGGGGGAACATGTGTTTTTTCAACACACCTGGTCGGTATATTTTTATTTTTTGCGTCTCTGTCCATAAAAACCCTGCCTAAGCATTCAATTTCGGCCCAACCGGTCATGTTACCGCCAACAAAGATATTTTTAAGGCTGGCCTTATTCGAGCATTTTTTTATTATTTCAAGGAAAATATAAGATATGGGTGCAGTGGTGAAGCCCTGTTCGTGCAGATAATGAGGTCTTCGAAAGAATTTTTGCTTGCTTTAATGACAGTATAGTTTTTTCTGGTGTATAAATTTATGCATGCATATAGCCATTACATGAAAAAACTGACAGGCAAAGTACAATTATGAAGTTGACATGTTGGAAATTGAAAATATGGCCATTTGATTTCTAAATTATCATGGCTAAATGATGGATCTATTTATCTCTAAAACGGCAAGTCTCGTGTGGTGTTTCTGGCATACAGTGGTAAGTAGCTGCCAAATGGAATTCCAGGAAGGATAACTGGTGAACCAGTGACAGCCTGGTGATATATGTGAGGAGCAGAGGCTCGTACGTCTGGTCTGATCTCACAGAACAGCTTCTGTAGCACAAACTGCTGAAGGAAGTGATGTTGGTTCTGATAGAAAGATGTGATGTTATTGTGTGTGGGGCTGCATAGGTGTAGTATGACCTCATTTAGGTATTTTAGAATTTATTTATATTTTACTTCAGAATTAATGCTATTTTAAGATTTTGATTAGTCGATGGGGGGATCTGAAATGATCCAGCTTTGAAATTATTGCAATGTTTTTCTTGTTACAAGAGAAAGGCAGGATTTTAATCATTCTTATGCAGCATATGTTCATGTTTTAATCTGCACATTAAAGATGAATGATGTGATTAGTTTGATCAGTCATTAAAGTAACAGTCACAATCATGCAATTAGTGTAGAATACGTATTCTGTGACCAGCTCAGGAAGTTGGCTTCAGCAAGTCTACGGCAATCGAATATTAATGTGGGCAAGACCAGTAAATCAGTGATGCTTTCGTGACTACGGAAAAAATTGCCCTGATTCTTTACACAGACTTCAGGTAAATGTACAGTATGTCATAAATAGTGCTGTGGGGTGTTTGACTCTCTCTCTCTTTCTCTCTCCCTATTTTTGTAGGTTGTGTTTGCGTGTGTGTGTGTGTGTGTGTGTGTGTGTGTGTATATGTATGTATGTATGTATATACAGTGATACCTCACTTAACGAATTTAATCCATTCCGAGGGTAAGCTTGTAATCCGAAAAGTTCGTTAGATGAAACAATTATTTCCATAAGAAATAATAGAAAACCAATTAATCCATTTCAACCCCTCCCAAACTTCTATAACCTGCCACAAACACGAATATTTGACCTAATACAGACACTCCTCGTTTTACGTTTATTCATTTTACATATTTGTTGATTTTACCTTTCTTTTTTTTTATAAAAATTTTTAGAAGTCAAATTTTCAGTTTAGCGTGCTCTCTGTAGTACGAGATATACCTACGTAGTATGTCCATTGTTTACAAACGACAGACTGAACGTACCCTGCTTCTTCCCAGATAACTGCGTGTTACCCGTGTGTTAAGACGTCGTCTCTGTTATCTTTGTGTTTACACTGTTTTGCGTACTTTTGTAACTCTAAGCAAATATGGTTGGTCAGAAGCGTAAGCCGACTAGTGATAGTGGTAATCAGAAAAAGCAGCAAGCCATCTCGTTAGAAACGAAGATGGCCATTATCAAGAAAATTGATGCTGGTGAAAAACATGTGAATGTTGCACGTTTCTTCCAAATGGCTCAGTCGACCATCGGAACCATTTACAAGCAGAAAGATTGCATCATAGAGCATGCTAAAGGTTATATTTGATATTTGATTCGTGAATTTGATTAAAATTTATCTATTTGAAATTATTTTGCTTGAATTTAATTTATTTGAAATTAATGTTGATATTATTTGATATATTTGATATTATTTTACAATGTTATGCTTAAAATAATTGATTTAGGGGTGTTTTATGAGATACGGCAATAGTATTTATGGATGTATAGTACAATATGAACGTCATGCGTCACTGGAACATACAGTAACAACTTACGGTTTTTTTCACCTTACGTTCGGCTGTTCGGAACCGAACTAAAACGTAAGTCAGGGAGCATCTGTATATGAAAGATAAAAATGTAAAAACTAATTAACAATAAAGTATTAATTAATAATACTAAAACAGCAATAAGATAACTCACCATTCCGATCATCGACTGCGGCAACAATGTAACGTGGGCAGGCAGAAGGTGGTGGGTAACATAGGAGGAGGAGAATTTTGTGCATGTGCACGCTATAAATACCAGCAAGGAAAGGCTTGTGAGTTCCCACAAGGCCCGTGCTTCTCAAATAGTGTGATGCCCTTTTGGGGGGGGGGGGGGGTTAATATCCTGGGGAACATGCTTTTTTGCAATACTGTACTAGAATTAAGTGTAATTGCATATCCTCTACAGTAGGTGGCAGTGGTGCTCTCGTCATGCTATGGTGTAGGGAAAAAGCACTGAGCAAACAATATTAAGTGCAGTAAACACTATTTATAGTCCCACATGGGGTGCTGGGGGGCGTGAAATGTTTTTTTCTTCCTAGAGGGTGCGTCACAGAAAATATGGAAGAATACGATTCTAATCTGCTTGAAAAAGCCATTTGGAGGAGAGCTCGTAAAGTGAATTTTGGTTTGTTGGATGGAACAGATTTTTGGTGGGATCAAAGCTCGTATCATGGATTCATGATTCACTCGTATCAAATTCATTACAAGGGACACTCTTTAGACAAGGTACCACTGTGTGTGTGTGATATTTATAATTTTTTGTTTCAATGCTTGTACAGTGATAAAGGCTCTGCAGTTCTCTCAAGTACAAGGCAGAAAATGGCAGAGATTTAGATTTTGTGTCTGTGACACCCTTTTTGGTGATTAGCCTTGACTTGAGTTCTTCCAGGTATATTGTGTACGATATTGCTCAGGTGAATCTGAAATACCTTCTGAAACTTCGCTTCAATTACCAAACATCCCTCTGGTGAGAGACTCGTCACCTGCAGCCCTGATCTCCACACTGTCGTTCCTGATGAAGCCCCTCTCCACAGCACCATGAACGATCTAGTATCAAAGCCATCAAGACTGAGGAGACTTGGAGTTCCTGTTGCGTATTCAATTCTCCTGACTTCTCTGGGGTGTTTAGGGTGGGATAACTATCATTCAAGTTTTCTTGGACTGTATATCATCTAGGAAAGTAAACGCTGCCTCTGTAATGAGTATTGTCACATCTGTTGAAGAGGTGGACAACTGTCAGGTTTGATTTAGAGATTTTTGGAGATGTCTTGGATTCTACCGATAATATTAGGTAGAAAAGTCTTCCATTTGGTTTTCTAAATGTTCTCTCTTTTTTTGTCTTGTTTTGGCAAGTTATCTTGAAATCTTTTGTCATCGCAAAGTTTAATGCGTGTACCGTTTGTTTTCTTTAGTGAAAACAGATCAACATGCTGTACGGTTTTACTCATGAATGGTTTTCTTGTACGTTAGATTGTTTACCGCTTAAAAATTGATGAATTGAAGCTTATACTAGAGTTTGAGTATCGCAAGTTTTAGGAACAACAAATCTGTATGCTTTCTGTGTACTTCACAGGTTTTTTCTGACTTAACTAATGTATAAACAGTAAAATCGGTTAATTTTAGTTCAGAATTTGTTTTTGTCTTAAAGCAGTGTTTTGCCAGATTCATTGTATGATGGTCAAACTCTTCATATGCTTTCTTTGTTTTTCTGTCTGGGTTTTTTTTTTCTTTTGAAATTTGGAGATGTGAATAAAAGCAATACTTTGGCCTGTCATTTTTGTGTTGACGTCATTATTAGCAGGAGAGAAGCAAATAAAAACAACTTGTGTCGACTTCTCAAATTTCGTGGTTCATACAAATTATTTTGTTATTTATAGTGCCTCATATAAATATTAAGCTTTGTTGACTACTTTTTGTCGCGACAAAGTTGAAAGAAATGTCTTATACCAGTAAAAGCAGTAATTTTTTCTAGACAACTTGTTTTCAAACAGCCCTCTCAGTTCGTCTCCTTCCCACAATGCCTTGCGTCGGTCCGTCTTTGAAAAACCGGCGCGGCTAATTCAAGATGGCGGAGCACGAGCAGCTGTTGGACGAGAGTAAGTGAATAAAAACTAACTCGGCTTCTCTTTCAAACGTCTAAAAATATTAGCTTGCTGCCTTACAAACATTTGCACGTATGCACTTATTTACGACGCTATTTAAAATAAACGTTTTAGCACCATTTCTATGGCGTAAAATAAACTGCTTAACCTGCTAGCTAGAGAGCTAAGTGCTACCTAGCTATCTTTTTAGGAGCCTTTTTTGCGCCCATGTTTTTTTCTCTACCCGTTTTCCGACAAATCCCACCTTCATCTGTTATGATAGATTGGTGGAATACAGCGTTCTGGGTCGTGATTAGCTAGAAGTTCAGCGCTTTGCAGCGTATTATCCAATCCTGAACTGGAATTGAGGTTTTTCATGAAGAGGCGGGATTTATCATATTGTGGGTAGGGAAAATTTGCGTTTTAAGCTAACAAGCTAATATAAACAATGTTGTTTTTGTGAACTTGGCAGTATTTTTGTGGTTATTGTTTATATTATTGATTTAAATCATTGTGAATTGGCTTTTATTTTGTGAAAATCGCTTGAATGTTGAATTTAAAAGGGTTAACGAGTTGACACTCTTCACATATCAGTAGTCCATATCGATGACAGCTGCTGGTTTATTTTTCTTGTGAGCCTCAGTCACAGACACACGGTCCATTTTGTGCAATTTGTCGGTCAATGTGACTTTTCCTTATCAGACTACCTAATGATCTGGTTTGTTTACTGCTATTTTGCCATATACTTTAAAGGGTTCAGTTAGTAAACAGGTCAGATAGGTGGTTTGTGTTAAATATTTTAATTATTTTATGGCCTGATTCATATACCTCTCATTCTGTTAATTCTCAATTAATGCATCTATTTACTAAAATGTTGTCTTGGATCATACCTGATCCAGTGTATTAGAAATGAAGTTGTCAATTGACAGAGCATATATCCATGTTTATATGTCTACACAGAGGCAAAAAATAATCCTTGTTCTAGCTACAGTCTAATATACTTAATTTATACACACACACACACACATAGTCTAAAAGGCAATTGAGTGTTTAATCTGAACTAGGGAATAAATGCACTCACAGAGTGCAGACCTCCACCAAAGTAGCATAATCTCACTTTCGGTCCAGGCTTTATTGGTAGGTGGTGTACAATAATGGTGCCCCCTTGTGACTTATTTTTGTGCTCTGGTGGTGATTTCCACCTCCTTGCACTGCCATGCATTGTTTAAAAATCCTTCATAACTGGTGGTTCTGGATCCACTTCCCAAAATTGAATCAGTTCTTTGTTTCCCCAAGACCCCCATTTGGGGGAAAATGTAATGGAACTCCTTCAATTCGATTTTGAGGTATCATGGTCACAGGCAGACAGACAGCAATACATGGTCAGTCTCATAACCTCACTCCTTCGTGGAGGTAATGAAACAGGTTGTGTATCTCAGTCAGAATTAAATTTATGTTTAAGGGCAAGGGGGTTGTGGATTGTGTGTTTCTTTGCAGGATTATGCAAAAAATTGTGTGGATTTTCATGAAATTCCTGTCAGAGGTGGGGTTTTGGACAGGCAAGACTCTTATTACATTTAGCAGATTATCCAGATCGAATTCTGGCTCCAGTATTTTTTTAAAGGATTCTTGAACATTGTGAGGGAGATGGATGAATGACAATGGGGGTCATATGGAGTATTGCTTTTCTTGGCAGAGGTTTTTCTCTAAAAATGCTTATATAATTAAGGGGTTTATTATAGGGGTCTGTTGTTCTGGGAAACTGTGTTTACATCAAAGGGTGCTATAAAATAAGGCATTTATAAAACCATTGATAGATATTTTATTTCATTTAAAAATAATGTGGCAAAAAAACTGGCATTCTCTGACTTTTTGGTGAAATCTTTTTTGACTGTGTTATTCCTGGACAAAGTAATTTTTATGCCATTAATCTTACTAAGTATTTGTGTAAAGACTATACTGGTGCTGATGTGTGGGTTTGATGGCATGTTTAATGTTCAGGGTATTGTTTCTCCTGAATGTCTAGCAAATCTGAACCACTGAGCGACTTTTAACTTTAACTTCAGTCACAGTAACTCATACAGTCTGGAGCATAATTGCAAATTTCAATAAAATCTAACAAAAAAAAAACTGAAAGCACTGATGACTGACAGAGCACCTGAAATTGGTATTAAACATCAGTTGACATAATGGATCTGAATTACAGAATCATACACAAACACACATGCATACAGGAAGTCTAGTTTTAATTAAAGAATCAACATGAAAATATAGATATTAGGCAAATTAATGCTGCCTGGAAACTCTGAAGCAGAGTTTGTTTTCTGAAGCATTGTTTCCCCCAATTAACCAACACGAATCTAAAATCGTGCTTTTGTGGCACCCAGACACGTAACAGACACCAAACACGACATCTTTGCTCCTCAGGTGTTCACATAAAGCTTAAGCCGGCATTTAAGAATATCTTTGTTGGCGGTAACACGGCTGGTTTTTGCTGAAATTATACATAAAAACCCCACCTGAGCAATCACAGACACAAAAAATAAAAATACAGGGATCCTTCACTTTCTGAGGTTAACTGAGACCGAGATCCACATGTAACCATCAAAATCCACGAAGAAGGATTCCCAACCCCACCCCCCCCCCCCACCACACACACACACACACACACACACACTGACGTATATGTGTATATAATATCAGTCAATACATATTCAACGCAATAAATGCTTTTAATTGTTATTATGATTACATTATTGCACACACAGATGCAACAATGTAACTAGTTTTCATGGGAGATTTTGGGTTAGGGTTAGGGTAGATTTTGGGTTGTTTTTTGTTTTGTTTGTTTAGGGGTTTTGTTTTTTTTCTGCATAATTGGCATTGTTTTTATGGCATTTTCTTAACTTTTTACCTTAGTATTCCCTAATTTCCTCATTTTTTTTTTAAATCAATGAATATTTATTTTATTTTTATTTTTTTTAAATCGCGATGCACTGAAGCCGCATGAATTGAAGCGCGAAGTAGCGAGTGATCTGTGGATCCCGGCCGGTTGTGTTGAAAAAACGCGCGTGTCCCCTATCATACACCGTACTAAAAAGTGACCAAAGCAAAATCAGTATCAACCGCGCCTTGTGATTGGTCAATTTCACTAGTTCGTTGAAACGGTGATTTTGACTGTCCAGTACTGTCTAAATAACAAAGGTGGAAAGCGTGATGGATGGGGACAAGGAATGAGGCAAAAAACTGTTCTCTGTCACTATTAAAGGTTCCAACGTGAAAATAATAAATTAATTTTTCAAACATTTGTTGACATTTTCGAACAAATACAAGTTAATTATAAACCGCCAGCAACAGTGTGGAGCGTGACGAAGGTGTTTGTTAGTTGTTGAGTGCAATATTAAAAGTTGATATGCTGAAGAAATTTTGATACTCTGTTGATTACAATATTAAAAGAATAAACTTTGATATTCAGTATTTTGATTGCAAATAAGATATTTATTTCATGCTACTGTGTTTACGACATCACGTACATAAAATAACATGATGTATGAAAAAAAATTTCCCTGCGACTCTCGAGTGGCCTGCACAGGCAAAAAGAAAATGTCCTTCTCTCCATGGTGAATCTTTATCATGTTATTGCCAACAAAGAATTTTTTAAGCCTGGCCTCATTGTTATTGACTGAGTTTTTGACTCGCGATGTGAAAACCATTGTCTGTAATGTCTTGAAACCGCTGAAGGATCTAAAGCATGTCAGATCGGTGTTGTAAGTGACATTCAACTTTAAAGTGGGATATTGGAAGCTTTTGAAGCTACAAATTGGGAAAAGCCGCAGGCTGTGCTAATTTTGATAGCGACCGTTCATCCGGCTAACTGTCGAGCGCTGTATGCATTCCACACAAGTGTATATAAACTGTAGCACATTTAAAGACTTCAGGAGTTTGAATTCCCAAGAGCTGAAGGGAAAAAAAAATTTAACTGACCTTCAGTCAATTATAATATCATCCCTGATTTCCATGTCATTTGTTTTCGTTAAATGTATGTAGACAAAATGACTCAATTTAATTTTGCTCAGTCTTCACCATTTTGTTTCTGCTCTGTCTCTGCTAATGGACTCTTAACAAGGGCTGAAACTGGAGACTTCTGCCACAAACAGTCTCAAACTGTGGAGACTTCTGGCACAAACAGTCTCAATGACTTCCTGTTTTTCTCTTTAAAATATTAAACTAAGATTTAAAAAAAATAATCTTAAATTGTGTGTAGTGTCTACCGTAGAGACCTTCCTGTGAATGACCTGTTGCTATGGAAACTATACATTAGATAGCGAGCTGATTAAAGGTCTGATGTTATCCCCATTTATTTAGACCTTATTTTTAAAATTTTGTACGCCAGTGGAGGTGTGAAGTTCTATTCACGGTTATTTAGGAAACTGCTCCCTCTGCACCTTTCCCTGAAACCCTAATTTTGAGAGTGTGTGCTGGACAGCCTGTTTGGTTTCCTCCTCCTATTTATGATCTTTCAACTGGCGGTGCCTTCTCTGCTCTGATTGGCTGCCTGGAAACATTGTGCCAAGTGTGCTGGGAGACAGGCTTAGATGGGTGAAGATACCGCTATGCGTGAGGGGCAGTGGGGAAGGCCAGTCAGTCAGAAGGCCCAGCACACCATGACTCGCTAGTGGAAAACTTAAGCTTGCGCTAACCACGATATTTGACACGCTGTCATCTAACACGACTATTCAACCCTGTAACATTATTTATGGGACAAATAAAAATGGATAAAACCATATGGACAATATATTCCTATTAATTATAAATAAAGCTGTGATTTGCTGCACAGCTTTCATTATATTTAATTATATCCTTTGTATTATTGATTCAAGACTAATTTTTTAATTAAATTTGTCTAATATTTTTCTATTATTATTTATTTTTCCTCCAGGCTCTTCAGCTAAGGCTCTCGTCAGTCTAAGAGGTACAAATAGAACTGTGTTAGAATTCGTGAAACATGGAGTTTAAATATTAGGACTGAACAGATATGTATAAGACGATTGTTGTTTGCAGAGGGAAGTTTGTCACACACGTTAAATGAGAAGAACATTCTGTCGAAATCTCAGCACACCAGAGGGCGGAGCAGTTACACAACGATGGAAACGGTGAGAATAGAATCGTGCTCTTCGTATGAAAATATCTTTTGTATATTGTTTTGAATCACTATGTTTTTCACCCACTGTCACAGCGGTCCTGTTTAAATTCAGTATTAATTATGAGTCACGAAGTCACACTGCGTGGTTCCTGTTTAGCCTTCTGTTGGATACTGAAGTGCTTTTGACGTTATTTTTAGCACCACTGTAATTATATATACATGAAGGTTATGGCAGTTTTGGACTTTCAGTGGGATTTTTTCTTGTTTTTCTGCAACAGAATGATTGTACAACATGCATCTTTTATTATGAAAAATAAATTTGGAGCACAAGTTTTAATTTATGGTGTTTCTGAAATCAGCACGGGGTCAAAATTCCCTATACAGGATCCAAAATGTATGAATAAACCCATTTTATATTTTTAGCTCAGTGCTGCTTAGAGTTCCAAAATATCTTAACCTGCCAAGTCCACTTAACCTCCTGTTCACGATTATAATACAGCTACAGCTGGAAAGGTCTCGATGCAACATGAGCAGGGTTTGTTTGGGAGCACTCATTGGATTCACAAACAGATCTGAGAAAGAGAAGAGAAGAAAAAAACAGCTGCACGGTTCAGTCATCCCTTTAAACAATGGATGCAGGATATAGGCGTAGATACTTTGACAATGTCTGGAAGACGCTCAAGACTGTCATCCTCAGCTAAGAGGAATGTGGGGCAGATGGTCAGGAACCGCCAATGCTTGGCTATTTCAAGGCTGTCGCACAAACATTCACACACACGCACACACACACACACAAGGGCAATTTGGATCAGCCAGTTACCCTGAAGTGCATATTTTTAGACTGTGAGAGGAAAACAATATTACCATATTTTCCGGACTATACATCGCTCTGGAGTATAAGTCGCATTGACCAAAAAATGCACGATAAAGAAGAAAAACACAAGTCGCACTGGACTATAAGTCGCAGACTCATGGAAACTGTCTATTTTTCCTTGGAAATCTGCTGGCAGTTTTTGAGACATTGTGGTCTTCGGTCTGATAGAGCATCAGTTGTGTTGCATGAAACGGAAAAACCAAGAAGGGCCTCACCCAGCGTCATTTATATTCATCTCCTTGGCAACTACCTGGGCATGGAGACGCAACTGCACTCTTGACAAGCCCCTCCCGAAGGCACATTGCTCAAGCCTCAATGTGCGAGCTTGTTCATCTAGCTTTTAGCCCACGGTTAGCTTTTTTGTTTTGTTTTGTTTTCATAATTGCAGTAATAATCTCTGCTTTTCTCCAGTCCCTCACAAGTTTCTCGTTCACTCCAAACTTTCTTTTTGCTGCTTGATTACCATTTTCTGCTGCATATTTCACTACTTGCAGCTTGTAATCCGCTGAATAGGGTTTTCTTTTGGGGGCTATTTCTTCAGTGGTATAGGATGAGCAGGTACTGGTACCCAAGTCTAGCGTGCCCTCTTGTGGTTGTGAGTGCAAAAATAACAAACATGTGAAATTGTTTATTATTATGATGAACAGAATCATACAGTCATCCCTTGAATATCACGGATAATGTCGACCAGACCTGGTCGATATTCAAAAAAACCGCAAAGTAGGATCACCCCTCTTATTTCTACCATGTTGTCTCATTTCTATATGTTTCCGCGTCTATACAATATCAAGAAGTGTATATTAAACGTTACACAGTTATATGCATATGTAAATACTGTAATGTATTAATATTTAAATAGAATTTATATATAAATACTTTAAGTACTGGACTCACCTCTGACAATAGCTCTTCTCTGCTTGATCTTAATCTTAGTCTTTTTTGATGTAACGCACGGTAGATTCATTTATGCTGTAATGGCGTGCTCCATGGGCATATGTATTGCCTGCCGTCAGCATATCTAGCAACTTCACTCTTTGGGTCACTGTCATCATATTTCGCTTTTTTTGGGGGGGCTCATTGGATGCCTTAGATGGTGCAGGATGTTCACAAACACTATAAGATCACAAAATCACAAAAATTCCCGTGGGAATGTGCGAGGCAACAGTGTCACGCGTCTAAGCCAATCAGCTTGCGAGAGTGGGTTTAACCTATATGTCTGTGTATGTAAACATTTTTCCCTCTTTTGTGAACATTAAAGCCAACAAGAAGCGCAAAAAGAAGTCGTTTCTCCTCTGAAGAAGAGGAGCGGTCTCTCAGTTCCAGATCCCCCAGGAGGAGCCAGAGGGTCACCACCATTCCTCAGGTCAGAGGATTAGACTGGAAACACTGCTTTCTGTGTGTGTGTGTGTGTGTGTGTGTGTTTTACTGTATCTATAAATTTATTTGGATTTTCTTTTCATATAGAAACTTGCAACTGTTGCAACCCCAGATAAAAAAACCTCACAGAAGATTGGACTGAGATTACGAAATCTGCTAAAATTACCCAAAGCGCATAAGTGGTGCATCTACGAGTGGTTCTATTCCAATATTGACAAGTAAGTGCTCAGAGTTGTTCTGGTCAAGGAAATAACAATCGAGGACATTCACTTGCGCACTCGCTGAATCGCTTACATCTATTAGGGTTGCGTGAAGGCCGGAGCAGATCTCGGACAACACTGGGTGAAGGCGTGATACCCCTGAACAGCTTGCCAGACCATCGCAGGGCTAACACATAACTAACATTCATTTACATTTACTGCATTTTTTGCATGACTTTTCCCAGAAGGTTAAGGGGGTTAAAAGGGACCGATAGTGGTAGTTTGATGATAATGTGACTTGAACTCTCAACCAATCTAAGACTCAACGCTCAATCAATAACTTGGAGTCCTAGTCCAGCATAAAGGATGAATAGACTTAAGACCAGGCTTAAAATTTTTTTGTTGGCAATAACATGATAAAAAAAAGATTTACCTGGGAGGGAGGAATAGATTTATTTATTTATTTATTTATTTATTTTTTTTTTGCCTGTACAGGCCACCCGGGATTTGCAAGGAATCGTTTTTCATACATCATGCTATATTATGTGTGTGATGTTGTAAACACAGTAGAATGAAATCTTCTTTTCTTTCGGCCTTTTCCCTTTCTCATCTGATTCGCACATTTGATTTGGCATGGGTTTTTACGTCGGTTGCCCTTCCTGTCACAACCCTTTTAGCAAGGGACAGAAACATGCTGACGACTTTGCAGCTACTCTTGACGAAAGTCACCAATGGTTCTTTTACATGCCTCTCACCATAGACAGTGAGAGACATGGCCCACCTTTGAGAACCCAGTTAGCTGCACTGGGGGGGGGGGGACAGTGACAACCCTGTGGGGACTCGAACCCCCAATCTTAGGATCAGCGATCCTGCGCCCTATCCACTAGACCACAAATAAAAATCTCATATATGAAATCAACATACTGAATGTCAAAGTTTATTCCTTTTAATATTGTAATCAACAGAGTATCAAGGTTTCTTCAACATATCAACTTTTAATATTGCACTCAACAACTAACAAAACACTTTGTCACGTTCCGCGCTGTTGCTGGCAGTTTATAATTAACTTGTGTTTGCTCGAAAATGTCAGCAAACATTTCGGTCAATTTGAAATGCATGAATTTATTTATTATTTTCACATTGGGACCTTTAATGGTAACAGGGAACAGTGTTTTTTTTCCCTCGTCATTGTTCCCTTCCATCATCCTTTCCGCCTTTGTTGTTTAGGCAGTACTGGCCAATGAGAACCGCTGGTTCACCAAACTGGTGAAATTGACCAATCACAAGGCGCAGTTGATACTGATTTCGCTTTGATCACTTTTTAGTATGGTGTATGATGAGGGGGACACGCATTTTTTCAACACAACCAGCCGGTATATTTTTATTTTTTGCATCTGTGAATGCTCAGGCAAGGTTTTTATCTACAATTTTGGCTCAGCCAGCTGTGTTACCGCCAACAAAAGATATTTTTAAGGCAGGCCTAATTTAAAATAAGGTTTATTGTCTGAGACGTTATTACAGAAAATTAAGCAACACCTCCTGACCAATCAGAATCAAGCTGAAATAAAATAAAAAAGCACTTAACCCAGTTTTCTGGTCTTTCTTTTTTCAGACCTTTATTCGAGGGGGACAATGACTTCTGTTTGTGCCTGAAAGAATCTTTTCCGAATCTCAAAACCAGGAAGTTGACCAGAGTGGAATGGGGAACCATCAGACGACTAATGGGAAAACCCAGGAGGTGCGGAGATGTGTCACTAACTGAATCCAGTTACTTTAATCTGTTTGTCAATGTTCTGGAAAGAGTGTAAGAATTACAGGCTCTTGTTGGTGTGTTGAGGTATAGAGAATGAGAGTGCTGTAGTGAAGTTGAATGTTTCGTCAGGTGCTCGTCTGCGTTCTTTACCGAGGAGCGGACGGCGCTGAAGCAGAAGAGACAGAAGATGCGTCTGTTGCAGCAGAGAAAGATCACAGACATTTCCCTTTGCAAAGATCTACCAGAGGAAATCCCTTTGCCGTTAGTCATCGGTACTAAAGTCACTGGTGAGTTTTATATTTATCTGAAGGAAAAAAAAGCACGGGTGGCCTTGCATTTGGAGTCACTTCCAGAGTCAGGTGATCTTTCTCATCTCATCCTAACGGTGGAGCGCTATGCAATTCCCACTACGTAATGTAATGAGCAGAAAGGTTCCAGATCATTCCTACAGGACTGTACATGTACGTGCTCCTCTGTTCTCGGTTCTAATTGCTCAGAAGGTGTTGAATTGATTTTTTTAATAACAGTAGCTCGGTGATTAGTGCAGCTAAGCATCACAAATATACTGTAATGCACCCGCTTTAAGATCTTATCGTTTCCATGGTAACCATTTATATTGTGTGGGTTGGACGTTCTGTATAAACACGTGTAATCGTTGACACTGTCACGCACACAGGCAGTCTGAATACGTTGGTTCTTCTGTCTCAGATTAACTTTTTCCAACATGACATTAAACAAGCTTTACAAGTGGTTTTATTTATTAATTAATTAATTTTCTCAACTGCTTAATCTTAATTGGGGTCGTGGGGAAGTTGGCGTCCATCTCGGCCGACACTGGGCGAGAGTGGGGTACACCCCGGACAGCTTGCCAGGCCATAACACAACCATTCATACTCACTCTCAAATCTCGGGGTGATTTCAAAGAGCCAATTAGAGTACTGCGCATGTTTTTGGCCTGTGGGAGGAAACCGGTGTACCAGGAGGAAACGCACACAAGCATGGGGAGAACATGCAAATGCCACACAGAAATTGTGAACTGGGAATTGAACCTGGAACCTTCTTGCTGTGAGATGAACCTGCACCACTACGCCACCGTGCCACCTATTAATTATTTAATTAATGAATTTGTTTATTTATTTAGTAAGTTTTAGAATGTCGTGTAAATTATATTAGGAGGTGAAGGTTTTTTGTAGATTTTTTCACATCAGTAGTTCAAATTAAATTTTTCACATCATGTTTGGTGATTAATGTACAGCGAGCCATCAGTATCAGGAAATAGGCTAAAAATTTACAAAGAATTGATCTTAATCGTTGTTCCGACTCCAGGTTGATGCCACAGCCATCTGTGACTAGGAGTCCATGGGAGCTGACTGGTCCAGCTTTCACAGGAGGGATGTCGTGTGCTCACTTCCCTGTCAATTACAGCGATCACAGCATGTGAGCTCGTTTGTACGAGGGGTGCGGATGGCACTTTCCCAATGAGTGTGTTAGGCATGCGCAGCAGTTCATAAAAAGGAGGGTGACAGCATCACATGTCATGGAGGGGGCGTAGATATGCTTCCTTCCCTTCTTTGGTGTTGGTGGTCATGTGATGGGGAAGGCGATACTTGACAAGTGGGAATTGGGTGAAACTAAATTAAGGAAGAAAATGGGGGGGCTCAACAGTCTGTGATGCTGTATACAATATTTGACCAATCAGAGTCCAGTATTCAAATAAACATAAAAAAAATATACAACGTATAAAATTAAATTGTTTCTTATTGTAATAGAAGAGGACTAAAACACTACAGGGGCGGAACGGTGGTGTGGGTGTTTTTAGTGTGTCCGCCTCACAGCAAGAACGCCTGGGTTTGATTCCCAGCTCAGGTGTTTCCTATGTGGGGTTTGCATGTTCTCTCCGTGCTTGCGTGGGTTTCCTCCGGGTACTCTGGTTTCTTCCCACAATCCTAAAATAGGCTAATCAGCTGTTCCAAACCCCCCCTCAGTTTGAGTGTGAACTGTTTTGTGTGTGTATGCATATGAGATGGCCCTGCAATGGTTGGTAAGCTGTCCAGGGTGTACCCTGCCCTCGCCCAGACTCAGCTGAGTTAGGCTCCAGTCTCCCTGCGACCCTAATAATGATTAAGTAGTTCAGAAAATGAATGATTGACTGAATTAAACATTTGAGGACATACTATGGTTAGGAATATATTCAACTCTACGTTATTTGTAACCATCATACAGTGTATTAATAGTTTTATTTATTTATTTGTTTTAATGATTCTATTTGTTTATTATAGCTCGACTCAGGGGAGCCCAGGACGGCCTCTTCACCGGACAGATTGACGCCGTGGACACCAGCGCGGCAACATATCGTGTCACCTTTGACAGAAGTGGGCTTGGAACACACACGGTTCCAGATTATGAAGTGCTCGTAAGTGTTCCGTGTATAAATCCAATCATTACGTCACACTGATTGTGCTGTGACGACTCACACCTCACTTTATTCACTCCCCCTTACACTCCTAACCACTGGAGACTCACTCCGATCCACACACTCATTTTAATAACACAAGTTTAGTTTAAAAATCCACAGCTGCTTCACTCCTCATTTGCTGAACCGCTTTATCCTTTAGTTGGGTCACTGGGAGTCTGGAACCTATCTTGGGACGACACTGGACTAAGGCGGGGTACACCCTGACCAGCTCACCAGTACGTCACAGGGTCACCACATTCAGCCATTCACACACACTTGCACTTGGGGGCAATTTGACACCACCAATTAGCTTAATGTCTATGTTTTTGGACTGTCAGAGGAAACTGGAATACCTGGAGGAAACCCACACAAACACACGGAGAACATGCACACAGGAAATACCCTCACCGAGCCAGGGACTCAAACACGGGACCATGTTTCTTTTGAGACTATACTGTGGTGTGGCCACGCCGAACTTTAGAATACAGTGGTACCTCGGTCCTCAACCATAATTCGTTCCCGACGGCTGTTCGAATTCCGATTTGGCCGAACTCCAAATCCGCTTTACCCAATACAATAATGTAAATGGTCTTAATCCATTCCGTTGTCTTTTGAACAGAAGTTAATGGTACCGTAACTCATACCATAGGTCTTCAAATTAAGTGAAAAAATGATTGAATACAGTACACTATGTTATGGTCTGTGTTGTGAGAGACTCTGGTTTTGGTGGCTCCAACTCTCTCTCTATGCATGCAGTGCTGGAGAGGGGCGTGGCTGTCACACGCGGGTGGAGTGCTAAGCACACACACCTGATTCCACTTGGCAATCATCAGGCTTCTCGAACAGTGACTATGATTTCCCTGTGCTCTAACGCCTTCCCTGTGAATAATAAAGCGCATCCGTTTCCATCATACCCTGTCTCCTGCATTTTTGGGTCCAACTGAATGTTCCTGGTGTCACAGAAGGGCTAGAAACTCTGACCCCAGGAACATTTTAGCCGGACCCAAAAATGCAGGCGACAGAGTGTGATGGAAACGGAGGAGCTTTATAATTCGCAGGGAAGGCACTAGAGCACGGGGCATCACAGTTACTGTTGGAGAGCCCGACGATTGCCAAGTGGAATCAGGTGTGTGTGCTTAGCACTCCACACGCCCCTCTCCAGCACCTGCATCCATAGATAGATAGAGAGAGAGAGTTACAGCCACCAAAACCAGAGTCTCTCACAAAACCAACCATAACACACCAAAAATAAAAACTACAGTACAATTAAAGCATAACAACAATAAATATTTTTATCTTTGTGGTGGTGAGCAGTTGGCATACTTAAATGTTGGAGAGGGAGAGAGGAGTGGGATCCCTTCCATAAGAGAGAGGGAGAGAGGAGGGGATCCCCTTCCATAACAGAGAGGAGAGAGGAGGGGGGATCCCCTTCCATAACAGAGAGGGAGAGAGGAGGGGATCCCCTTCCATAACAGAGAGGGAGAGAGGAGGAGGATCCCCTTCCATAACAGTTTCAGGTGAATCAGCCTAAGGCTTTTTTTTCCCCTCTTGCTACTCACTTTGGCATGGATGACTCTTCAGGATGTCACTTTCTTTTCTTGAAGAACGTTTCTAATGTAGCTTGTTTCTGCCTTCTTTTCAAAACCTTACGGAATTGGCTTATGACCTCATCGTTAAAGGTGTTCACAGCGAATACATAGTATCAACAACTTCCGGACTTCGCCAGAAAAGCGCTAGCTTTATCAGGGTGATACATAGCATCAACAACTTCCGGACTTCCCTCGGAACAGCACATAACTTCCAGAAAGCGTGCATGTCCCCTCCCCCTCTGTTTCATTTTTTCTCGCGCTTTTTTAGCGTTCAACTTCCAGATTTTGGTGGATTTTCGGGACAAAAAAAAAAAAAGGAATTTTTTTTTTTTTTTTGGTCAAATTCCAATTTGTTCGACCTCGAAAGCGTTCAAGTACCAAGGTACCACTGTAGTTTTAAAACGGAAGTGCTGGTTGAGATGTGTTCACCTTCAATTCTTACCAAAAAAAGTCTACTGACTTGCATTCTAGTTGTTTTTGCATCGCTCACATCAGCCCTCATCGTTTTCAGTTCAACTGCCGGCATTACCAGTACATTGAGTTTTAGCGTATACAGTGGTGCTTGAAAGTTTGTGAACCCCTAAGAATTTGGTGTATTTATTCACAAATATGACTTGAAACATCACCAGATTTCCACAAAGGCAAAGCTCTTGATTTACCAGGCAATTTATGTTCCTACCCTCACCTACGGTCACAAGCTTTCAGGTAGGGGTGGCCGAAATATGCTGCTTTCACTATATTGAGAGGAAACAGTCGAGGTGGCTCGGGCATCCGATTAGAATACCTCCTGAATGCTTCCCTGGTGTGGTGTTTCGGGCAGGTCTGGGAAGAGAACCCAGGGTCGACTCAGAACACCTAGGAGGGACTATGTCTCTCAGGTGATCTGGGAACAACCGTGTTCCTCTAGAAGAGTTGGATTAAGTGGCTGGGAAGAAGGACATCTGGACTTCACTGTTTAGGCTGCTGCGCCCAATGGAAGTTGATGATGAAGGATCAGTAGAACCCAGTTAAATAAATGAAAAATATTTGAGTCAGTCATTTATTTATTGAGGAAAATGATCCAATATTCTATATCTGTGCGAAGCAAACGTTGGTGGACATTTAGTAGGTAATTCAAAGGTGAAATTAGTCAAGTGTTTTGGATTAATAGGATGATGATGATCAGGTGCAGGTGTGCACCCTGTTTGATTTAAAAATCACGACTCTCTCAAGTGTCAACACATGTTTGTGGAAGTGTATCATGACATGAAAAATGAAAAAAAATGTTTCATCGTGTGGTGCATGGGATAGAATAAAACCCAACTCCCACCTCCTCATGTACAGCACCTTTCAGCTGGTGTTGATGCTGGAATATCATCCGATTCTCTTCAATTTGCAGAGTAACGAGCCTCCTGAGACGATGCCCATATCTGCGTTCGCTCAGAAACAGCGCCCATCTCGTTTCCCGACCTTCATGACTCCACCACGGGGGGCGTATCCCAGCTCCACCCAACCCATCTTGATGGTAACAAGCAGAGTTCAAGTCTCAAAGTACCTTTAGACCCGATGCAGAATAAGTATAACAATGAAATAACGACACGTGTTGCCGTGCGTCTGCAGGACAGTGACCCCCTTTTCAGTCAGTCGCCCTGGAAGAATAAGCTGACCGGAAGTGATGGAGAAACGCTCGGAGGATTCCCTGTCAAATTCCTCGTCCAAGTCGTGAGTATGACGTTGCAACTAAACCCACTACGTATTTCTCTTCCTCTGGAAAATAATTTCTTTTCTTGTTATTTCAGACACGGCTGTCTAAAATCCTCATGATTAAAAAGGAACATATTAAACATTTAAAGGAGATGAACACAGAAGCTGAAAAACTGGTATATATATTTATTTTAATGTATAATCATGTCCTGTTCCTACAGAAAGAGGTTTCATTTATTTTCGTTTATTTTCCAAATCTAGTTCTAATAGTATCATACTGTATAGGAAAATGTCATTGCCATATCGCTGTTTAATTCTCAATTTTGATTGGTTGGAAGGGGTGGGACCATCCCCCCCCCCCCCCCACCTATTTTCTTACCGGAATAGTTGTAGACAGTTCCCACCTATCAAGAATAGACCAAATTTGCATTACGACTGCGCATGTGCGGGGAATGTGACCCAACATCTGGTCCAAGGGTTATTGCGACCAAACTTTCTTGTAGCCACTTGCTTTTGTATCTAAACTCATCCTAACAACTGCTGCTTAAAGCCTGCCTTAAGCCTTAAATTATCGATATGCCAGGTGTGCATTGTGCCGTAGTGAACTGTGGGAACAGCATTGATCATCTCGAGCGTTGGAAAAAGGAAATTTGCAGTATACATGCCTGAAAATTTGGGAGTAACGTGTGCACATGTCCACCGCTATTCACATTATTTACCTTCCCTACCAAGCTGAAGGATCCAGATGGACGCAAACGTTGGATTAAAGCAGTAAGTTTATAATTAAAGTGTTCTTTATTCGAATTCATAGACCCTATAGACTGTATTACCTTTTATTTACCTGTTAAATTACCATAAAAATTGGCGATGCCATAATCATTAAATATCATAGACTTAGAGCTTGAAAATTGCTGTTATGTTAATTTGTAAAATAGACAAACAAGAGCTGTCAGATCACTCTGTGACAGCTGTGAAACTTGTATTTACCCTCTTTGTAGTCATTACGAAGTCGTGTTAGTAGGGGTGCCTGGTCCTTCATTATCAAAAAATCTGCTATGTTAGCGGACATACATGGGGGCCACTTCAATAAGACGTCATTTTCTGTCTCTCAGCTGTCTTCAAGTCCCAAGGGGTCGGGAATTGTCACGCTTTCCTCGTTCACTTCAAATGTCAACAACCTGGCATAGTCATGTTGGACTTGTTTACATTCCTCGGCCTTTGACAAAACTATAGGTAGCTTTTGTAATGTCACCGCAAATGCAAGCGCAACAAGTTCATCTTTACGCTTGTGGGAACAACCGGGAAGACCCCTACGTATACAATACGCTCGAAGGTCGGGAACTTTCCATAAATTGAACGTATCGATGGTGCAGTTCTCATCCACATCAAGGTTTATTTCCGCCATATTGGTAGCTTGTATGGTAGTCACGATCCCATGATGCTGTGCGTGAGCCAAGATGCGAATTTGGTCTATTCCTCACTATCTCATGACCAGCACGAACCGGGGAGGGGCGTAAACATGCCCCTCCATGACATCCAATGCTGCCACTCACCTCTTTATGAGCTGCTGCATATGCATGCGTATTTGGAGGCAGTAAAACATTAACTGTGCCTTTTTGTATGAATAAGCTCACAAATGTTCATGATTGGCCTGTTGTCACTGTGAGTGACAAGGAAAGGGAACATATGCCCTCCTTCCCTCCCATGACAGCTCGGCCAATTAGCTCCCATAGACTTCCAGTGAACACACACACGCAACCATTCATACTCACACTTGTGCCTAGGTGCAGTTTGGAACACACAGTTAGCCTAATGTGCATGTTTTTGGATTGTGGAAGGAAGCCAATGTTCCCAGAAAAAAACTACACATGTGATGAGAACAGGTAAACCTAACACAGAAACGCCCTCACCAAGTCTGGGTCTGTAGATCTTATATTTACAGCATTTAGCAGACGCCCTTCTCCAGAACAACTCATTTCATCTCATTTGTACACCTGAGCTGATGTGGGTTAAGGGCCTTGCTCAAGGGCCCAAGAGTGGCAGATTGGTGGGACTGAGGCTTGAACTCCTGACCTTTTTATGAGTAACCCAGAGCTTTAACCACCGAGCCACTGCTGCCCTTATCAGGACAGAGGTTTTTGCGTTTGTATTTTTACCAGGAGACCCTGGCGAATAAACGGCTCTCCAATAACAGAAACGTTAGTGCTGCCTAGTCAATGTAGCATAAGAGGAATAAAAAGCATGTTGGACGTGAAGTTCTTTTTAAATCTTCAACCTCAGGGTGGTTTATCTGTTGATGAACGTTTAATCTTTCAATTCCTGTTCGTGTTCAGAAGTCCTACTCCATGCCGATCGAGTTGGACTTCCAGAGGAGGTATGCGACCACAGTGCTGGAGCTGGAGCAGCTCAATAAAGATCTGAACAAAGTCCTGCACGAAGTCCAGCAGTTCTGTTACGAAGTGAGTGAGTGTGTTCTGAGAATCTTTACTCCACTAGAAATGCCGTTGAATGTAAATTCATCTTCAGTCTGATGGAATTCATCAGGTTTTCTAACACGTGAGAACGTCTACTCGGCTCCTGTTTATGTAACTGTGTCGCTTGTACAGCTGGCCCCGGATCAAGGCATGCAGCCTGCGGATCAGCCCAGCGAGCTGCGCAGACGCTGCGAGGCCGAAGCCCAGGACATGGTGAGGGGGTCCAATACTCTGGCTGATGGAGAACAGCGCGTCCAGAATCCTGCACTCGCGCAGCTCATTTCCCGTCTCACAGCTCTCCTGCTGCAGATCAGGGTGAGACCAGAACCACTGTCTCACATCTGGACTCACTCCAACGTTCAATTATTTACTACTGGTTCGCTCATTTTGGGGATGGGATTTTTTTTTTCTTTTTTCAGTGCCTGGCGGAAGGTGGTGACCTGAATTCATTTGAATTTAAATCCTTGACCGACTCACTGAATGACATCAAGAACTCCCTAGACAACTCCAACCTCAGGTAAGATGTGACAGATTTATAACATCCAAGAAAATTTAAGGAGCGTAAACCCAATTCCTGATGATAAATTCCAGAGGGAGATAATTGGGCATCGATTCTGAACTAGTCATACATGTTTTCATTCTAAACCAATCACAAGTCTGGACATCCAATAACAGGTTTGTGTGTGTCCCCTAATCCGCAGTGGAGGTGACATTGTTCACTTATTTGCCTGAGTACAGCCTGAGAAGCAAGAGTGAGGGGCCATTAAGGGAACATGTTTGAGTCATAACAGCCCAGTGCACCTGGATACACAAAATCCAACACACTCACGTATACTATGGGTTTGTTTTTGTGCAGTATAACACCTAAAAGTTATCCATGGATTTTAATATAGCTAAAACAAGCTATTTTGGAAGTTAACCCATCCATGCAAGGAATTGTTTATTTAAAAAATTAAAAAAAAATTGCCCCATAAGGATTTGCCTTTAAAAAAAAAAAAGTCTCAGCCAAATGTAACCAGATTTAATTTTAGTTCACACTAGGCATGTAGAGTACCAGAATCCTGGTGTAGTGAAAACTTCACATTGAAAGATTAAAAGGTCAAAGTCTGACCTGAAAAATCACAAGATCAAAAGTTTTTGTTCACAAAATCCTGAGCAATTTTTAATAATTAAGGTCAATAAGTGCAAATACTGTGAAAAAATATGTAAAAAAATATGCGAGTCACAACAAAAAAAAAATCATACCGGATCGGTCGAGGCCCAGGTTAACAACGACCGCCATCAGTGCTGTTAACCAACAGGGTGCTGGTGGAAATTGGACTACTGTTGGTCGAAGAAGGAGAGGCAGGAGACGTGTCCATAGGCAGAGAGAGCAGAGGAAAGGCATAAGTCTAGGACTGAAAGTAGGGACTCTGAATGTTGGAACTATGACCGGAAAAGGTAGAGAGCTGGTTGACATGATGCAGCGGAGGAAGGTGGACATACTGTGTGTTCAGGAGACCAGGTGGAAAGGTAACAAGGCTCGAAGCTTAGGAGCAGGGTTTAAGCCGTTTTTTTCATGGTGTGGATGGGAAGAGAAATGGAGTCATCTTGAAGGAGGAGTTTGTAAGGAATGTTCTAGAAGTGAAAAGAGTGTCAGACAGAGTGATGAGTCTCAAGTTAGAAATTGAAGGCGTGATGTTCAATGTTGTTAGTGCTTATGCCCCACAGGCAGGATGTGAACTAGAAGAGAAGGAGAGATTCTGGAGTGAGTTTGATGAAGTGATGCAGAGTACCCCTAGAGATGAGTGGTCATTGGGGCAGACTTCAATGGACATGTTGGTGCAGGAAACAGAGGAGACGAGGAAGTGATGGGCGGGTTTGGTATCCAGGACAGGAACGCAGAAGGACATATTGGTAGATTTTGCAAAAAGGATGGAAATGGCTGTGGTAAATACTTTCTTCCAGAAGAGACAGGAGCATAGGGTGACTTATAAAAGCGGAGGTAGGAGCACACAGGTAGACTACATCTTGTGTAGGCGATGTAATTTGAAGGAAGTCCGTGACCGCAAAGTAGTAGCGGGTGAGTGTGTTGCCAAACAGCATAGGATGGTGTTGTACAGGATGACGCTGATGGTGAGGAAGGCCGAGCAGAAGACAAAGTGGTGGAAGCTGAAAAAGGAAGAGTGTCATGTGGTCTTCAAGGAGGAGTTGAAAATGGTTTGGGTGGTCAGGAAGTGCTTCCAGATGACTGGACAACTACAGCAAATGTGATCAGCGAGACAGGTAGGAGAATACTTGGTGTGTCCTCTGGAAGGAGAGGAGATAAGGAGACTTGGTGGTGGGATGAGGAAGTGCAGGAGTGTGTACAAAGGAAGAGGTTAACTCAGAAGAAGTGGGACATAGAGAGGACTGAAGAGAGTAAACAGGAGTACAGGGAGAGACAGCATAACGCGAAGGTAGCGGTGTCAAAGGCCAAACAGAAGGCGTATGATGACTTGTATGCTTGGTTGGAAAGTGAAGAGGGAGTTATACAGATTGGCACAGCAGAGCAATAGAGATGGGAAGGACGTGCAGCAAGTTAGTGATTAAGGACAGAGAGGGAAATGTATTGACTGACAGAAGATGGAAAGAGTACTTTGAAGAGCTAATGAATGAGGGGGGGGGGGTAGAAGAGTTGACTGTTGAGGACCAGGAAGTAGTAAAGATTAGTAAGGGTGAAGTGAGAAGTATGGAAGTGTCTAGGAGAGGTAGCAGTAGATTTCCTGACGAGAACATTCAACAAGGTATTAGAGAGTGAGAGGATGCCAGAGGAATGGAGAAGTGTGATAGTGCCCATTTTTAAGAACAAGGGTGACGTTCAGAGTTGTGGCAACTACAGAGGGATAAAGTTGATGAGTCATACGATGAAGTTATGGGAAAGAATAGTGGAAGCTAGACTAAGGGCAGAGGTCAGCATTTGTGAACAACAGTTTGGTTTCATGCCAAGAAAGAGCAACACAGATGCAGTGTTTGCCTTGAGGATGTTAATAGAAGTACAGAGAAGGTCAGAAGGAGCTGCATTGTGCCTTTGTGGATCTGTGGTATTGCATGAGAAAGTCTGGAGTGGCAGAGATGTATGTTAGAGTGGTGCAGGACATGTATAAGAGATGTAAGACAGTGGTGAGGTGTGCTGTTGGTGTGACAGAAGAGTTCAAGGTGGAGGTAGGACTGCATCAAGGGTCAGCTCTGAGCCCCTTCTTGTTTGTGATGGTGATGGACAAGCTGACAGACGTGTTGAAACAAAAGTCTCCATGGACTATGATGTTTGCAGATGACATTGTGATCTGCAGTGAGAGCAGAGAACAAGTGCAGGAAAATCTAGAAAGGTGGAAGTATGCTCTGGAAAGGAGGGGAATGAAGGTTAGCCTCAGTAAGACAGAATACATGTGTATGGATGCCAAGGACCCAACAGGAACGGTGAGGTTACAGGGAGCAGAGATAAGGAAGGTGGAGGATTTTAAGTATTTAGGCTCAACAATCCAGAGCAATGGAGAGTGTGGAAAAGAGGTGAAGCGTTTGCAGGCAGGTTGGAATGGTTAGAGAAAAGTGTCCAGTGTGATAGGAAGGTATCGGCAAGAATGAAAGGAAAAGTGTACAAGACTGTATTGAGGCCAGCGATGTTGTATGAAAGTGTAGAAACAGTGGCCCTGGGGAAAAGACAGGAGGCAGAGCTGGAGGTAGCAGAGATGAAAATGTTGAGGTTCACTTTGGGAGGAACGAGGATGGATAGGCTCAGGAATGAGTACATCAGAGGGACAGCACATGTTAGAGGTTTTGGAGACAGTCAGAGGGGCTAGAGATTGAGATGGTTTGGACATGTACAGAGGAGGGATGCTGAGGTCGGAACTACCAGGCAGTAGGCCAAAGAGATGATTCATAGACGTGGTGAAGGAGGACATGAAGCCAGTTGGTGTAAGACAAGAAGATGCAGAGGATAGGGTGAGATGGAGGCAGAGGATTCGCTGTGGCGACCCCTGAAGAAAAAGTGCAAATACTGTGTTCTATGTGAAAAAAAGTTCATTAAGTTCCCACTAGGGGGAGACATTTCTTTATAACACTGCTAAATTACAACTAAACCTGTAGCTTTCAATGGATTTTGCAGGTTAATCGCTGCACTCATCCATTTGCACCTGGTGGAGGTTTGTTGCACTCCGAGTGCTCCTTTAGTGTTTCTTTAAAGTTTGGGTTTTTCTTTTTTCAAATAAAGTAGGACCAGCAAGTCATTTGTCATTTTGTTTTTCTCACTCATGGGAAACAAGGTAATGTAGTCGAGGAGCCAATCAGAACACATGATTGCTCTTATCCAGTGGGTGTGGATATAATATTCCCATATATATTTAAATAACTTGCATATTGTAATGAGTGCACAGATATAAACCCTGTGATTTTTCTATTGCACTTCTGTTTGATTTGAAGGCACTGTGGTAAGTCACATGATGAAATTGAGGGAGTTCATTCGCTGCTTTTCTCAAATCTTTCTCAGTTGTTTTCAAGACAACGTAGAGATCCATGTAGCACACATCCAGAGCGGCCTGAGTCAGCTGGGGAACCTGCACGCTTTCTCCGCCAACAACACCAACAGAACGTGACAGAACAAACCCAGTTTTACACACGGACTGATAAGATACCCAAAGCAGGACGAGCTTCAACAAAGGAGCCATTTTCAAATCCCACAATGTCTTAAAGTTGAGCAAGAAGCACAGTGTGCAGAGGAGCTTTAGCATGGTATGTATGCAGTGTGAAGGCATGGATAGTTATAATGCGCACTGTAGGATTAATGCAGGGTAATGTTGATCACCTGCCTTAATCCTAACGTTTCTCATTTCTCACCCTTTCCTCCCAAGTCTTGCTCGGTTTCGGTTCTTATTTATTTTTTCTGTCTCTCAGCAGAAGAGAATTATTCTTTAAAGATTTTTGAATATGTATATTGTAGATAATTGTACAGTTTATTGGTCATGTACCTACAGACATTTTGTAACCAAGTATTTTTGTAAAGAGAAATTGAGGTGAAGACAATGACACCACCCAAAACCCCCCTGTCGTCAGGCTTCACCAATATCCTTGTGATTCTTTTCTGATTTTGGGTTTAGAAGTTCATTATTTTAACTTCGAAATGATTTCTACCAGTTATTTTACTTGTTTATGTAAATAATATATATATGCACATTTTGTTAATTTGTATTTAAATTAAAACAAAAGTTTTTTTTTCCCTCCCCCCAAGTTTTGTAGCAAGTCAGAGATGTTTCATGTATGCTATAATCTGGTTTATTATTTTTTCCAAACAGTAACATAGTGCAACTATTTATAAAATAAATAACTGGTTAAGTCTCTCGCTTTTTATTTCTATACATTGACTGAAAGAGGAACAAAATGATTATATAAAAGTAACAAATCCAGCCAGAGCCTCCTTCTCCCAGTCAGAGTCCGAATCAGAAATATCTCCTGGATCGCTGTTGCCAAAATGACCGAGGTTGTCATGTGGCACCCTGAGGTGTGGGTGCTGTAGTGGACCGGTCACCTGCGCCGGTGCTGAGCATTTTGGGGTGAAATTCACCTGCGTCGGGACAGGAGGGAAATGGTCATAGTCCACTAGCACAGGTTCAGACTTGCTTTGATCTGAAACGAGTGCATTTGATTTTTGGTATGGATACATTTCGCACCAGACATCGGTCTTCACCTGGGCCGCTTGAATCCGGTCATTACTAGTCTGAGTGAACAAGCAGGACGTGGACTGAGAGTCATAGCCAGGTTCTGATTGAGAAAAAATGCCTCTCCTATCCTGGGCTGATTGGGTAAAGTTGCCCCTCAACTCTTGGCGCGGCTGTTCCTGTTGAGGAGGGTAAGACGGTGGCACACTGTTGGGGTTGATTGGAATGCTCACGGTCTTTGCTGGAGCGTCGACCTGACGTCGTGATTTGGCACGTCTGTTCTGAAACCATACCTCAAAAGAAAAAAAAAGTTTGAATTGTTAGTGTAGACTGTATATAAACAAACCTCACCTAGATTACGGTCATATAGAAAACATTTCAGGACAAAGGCTGCGTTTCACTAAGCTTCGTTCTACACTTGTGTCCTGAGGAAACAATTGAACCAACACTTCACTCATTTTCTAAACCTCTTCATCCTAATACTAGGGCCGCAGGGAGGCTGGATCTGGGCAAAGGCAGGGTTCACTGAAACTCACCACCCCATCACAGGGTCAAAGCACACACACTTACAACCGTTTATTTTGTACTTACATCCAACATCAATCTAATATGCATGTCTGAAACTTTTGGAGAGAACCTGAAGGTAACCCATGCAACCTCGACACAATCACCCCCCCCCCCCCCCCCTTAAGCCCAGGACCTCCTTGCCGTGAGGCAGACAAGTTAACTACTGCCACCGAGCCACTATTCAGCTCACTCAGTGCTTACCACCTCAGATTTGGGATCCTGACTCCAAACTTTAGTCTTGCAGTGTTCGGGTTTGCCCTGCTGTTGTAGTCAGAAGTTAAATGATAATCAGCCAAGTCACTGTGCCAGAACATGAAAGAAGGGATCGAGTGGTCTCTATGATCTGGTTCGGAACCCTTTGTTCAAGCATTTACCTGGATCCTTGATTCAGGTAAACCAGTCAGCGCTTCCAGTCTCTCCCGCATGCAAATATCTGGGTACTTGGTATTCGAGTATACTTTCTCGAGCACCTCAATCTGCTGCTGGGTGAAGTTGGTTCTCTTCCTGCGGTGTGTAAGAGTCATGCTGTCCATCACAGGCCCGGTGGTCTTTCTCAGAGCTGCGCTCTCGTGCATGCTGTGGTCTGCAAAGACAGACAGACATGGTAAATATTTGGCTTTGTAGTCGACCCTATTGGATGCACAACAGGTCTAATTGCCTCAGGGGATTCTGTTGGGACACTTTTCAAAAAGTAAAAAACGTCTGTTGTAGGATCCGAACCAACTGAAGATCACTTTTGATAACACATAGATAATGGGGGTGGGGGGCACAAGCAAATGTTCATCCTCATGCTGGTCCCAAGCCCAGATAAATGCAGAGGGTTGTGACAGTAAGGGCATCCGGCATAAAACTTGTGCCAAGATAAATATGCGAAGTGTGTCATGTGTTCAAGGAGGAGTTGAAACAGGCTTTGGATGGTTAGGAAGTGCGTCCAGGTGACTGGACCACTACAGCTAATGTGATCAGGGAGACCGGTAGGAGAGTACTTGGTGTGTCCTCTGGAAGGAAAGTAGATAAGGAGACTTGGTGGTGGAATGAGGAAGTGCAGGAGTGTGTACAAAAGAAGAGGTGATCTAAGAAATGGGACAGAGAGGACCGAAGAGAGTAAACAGGAGTACAGGGAGACACAGCGTGAGGTGAAGGTAGCGGTGTCAAAAGGCCAAACAGAGCACGTATAACGACTTGTATGCTAGGTTGGAGAAAATGATTTATACAGGTTGGCACAGCAGAGAAATAGAGATGGGAAGGACGTGTAGCAAGTTAGAGTGATTAAAGACAGAGTGGGAAACGTGTTGACTGATGACAAAAGTGTGCTGGGAAGATGGAAAGAGTACTTTGAAGAGCTGATCAATGAGGAAAATAAAGTCGAAAAGAGGTGACTGAGGACCAAGAAGTAGCAAAGATTAGTCAGGGTGAAGTGAGGAGGACATTAAAGAGGATGAAGAATGGAAAAACAGTTGGTCCTGATGACATACCGATGGAGGTATGGAAGTGTCTAAGAGGTTGCAGTAGATTTTCTAACAAGAACATTCAACAAGGTCTTAGTGAGTAGATGCTGGGGGAAAATGGAGGAGAAAATGTGATAGTGCCCATTTTTAAGAACAAGGGAGACGTGCAAAGTTGTGGCAATTACAGAGGGATAAAGTTGATGAGCCATACGATGAAGTCATGGGAAAGAATAGTGGAAGCTAGACTAAGGGCAGAGGTCAGCAATTGTGAGCAACAATTTGGTTTCATGCCAATAAAGAGCACCACAGATGCAGTGTTTGCCTTGAGGATGTTAATAGAGAAGTACAGAGAAGGTCAGAGGGAGCTGCATTGTGCCTTTGTGGATCTGGAGAAAGCATATGACAGGGTGCCGAGAGAAGAACTGTGGTATTGCATGAGGAAGTCTGGAGTGGCAGAGAAGTATGTTAGAGTGGTGCAGGACGTGTACGAGAGATGCAAGACAGTCGTGAGGTGTGCTATCGGTGTGACAGAAGAGTTCAAGGTGGAGATGGGACTGCATCAAGGGTCAACTCTGAGCCCCTTCTTGTTTGCCATGGTGATGGACAGGCTGACAGAGGTTAGACAAGATTCTCCATGGACTATGATGTTTGCAGATGACATTGTGATCTGTTGTGAGAGCAGAGAACAAGTGCAGGAAAATTGAGAGAGGTGGAAGTATGCCCTGGAAAGGAGAGGAATGAAGGTTCGCCGCAGTAAAACAGAATACATGTGAGTGACAACAAGGACCCAAGAGGAACGGTGAGGTTACAGGGAGCAGAGATAAAGAAGGTGGAGGATTTTAAGTACTTAGGCTCAACAATCCAGAGCAATGGAGAGTGTGGAAAAGAGGTGAAGAAGCATGCACAGGCAGGTTGGAGAAAAAAAGTGTCCAGTGTGATCGGAAGGTATTGGCAAGAATGAAAGGAAAAGTGTACAAGACGGTGTTGAGGCCAGCGATGTATGGTTTAGAAACCGTGGCGCTGAGGAAAAGACAGGAAGTAGCAGAGATGAAAATGTTGAGGTTCTCTTTGGGAGTAACAAGGATGGATAGGAGTCCATCTGAGGGACAGCACATGTAAGACGTTTTGGAAACAAAGTCATCAGAGAGGCTAGATTGAGATGGTTTGGACATGTACAGAGGAGGGATAGTGAGTATATTGGTAGTAGGATGCTGAGGTTGGAACTACCAGGCAGAAGGCCTAGAGGAAGACCAAAGAGAAGATTTATGGATGTGGTGAAGGAGGACATGAAGGTAGTTGGAGTAAGAGTAGAAGATGCAGAGGATAGGGTGAGGTGGAAGCAGATCATTCGCAGTGATGACCCCTGAAGGGAAAAGCCAAAAGGGACGTAAAACAGCTGTAGAGACATCCAAGTGTAGATTTAGATACGTAATGAGCAACTGATACCTTGCGATGGCCTGTCGAGCTGTCCAGGGTGTCCTCTGCCCTCGCCCAGAGTCGAATGAGAGGGGCACCAGCCTCCCTGAGACCCTAAGGATTAGGATTAACAGGTTCAGAAAACGAATGAATGATCAAGTGAAACACAGAAACTGAATTCAACAGGTAACTGCTGAATGGACACTGTGTGCTTGGAGTCCTGGGAGGAACACATACCTGTCTGTTTGATTAAAGGCAGTCGAACATTTTTTTTTTTTTTTTAAAGTACTTTTCCTTCCTATTGGTTAATTATTTTTTTCAAGTTAAGTTCATTGTAAGTGTAAAGCCAGGTCTGTATGCTAAAGGTACAGAACGTACACATGATAGTGTAAACACCAGCAACAAGAAAAAGTGCAGTTTGGTATCTTTAAATGAACTACCTGAGGTTCCAAGAACTAATTCATGAATGCTTTAACTTACTGGTTACTGGTGTGGATGCTTCTGGCATCACTGGCCCTTGCATGTATCCACGCGCTCTTAGCGAGGGCAGAAATCCCTCTTGGACAGCTCACTGGCCATCACAGGGCAGAAACATACTGATGGCTATGCAGTTCCTCTTGATGAAACTCAGCAAATGGTTCTTTTACATGAACCTCTTACTATAGACAGTGAGAGACATGGCTGGCCTTTAACCCAGTTAGCTGCACTGGGGGGGTGACAACCCGTGGAGAGTGGTGCTTGAACCCCCAACCTTAGGATCAGTGAGCCTGCTCCTTTACCACCAGGCCACCACTGCCAATCTTCTCAGAGTTCACACCATCCAAAAAAAAAAAAAAATCAAATAAATGAAAGAGATATTGAATGGTTGCCAGATCAGATTCGAGTGTGAGAAAGAACAAGCATTTATTTAAATTAGGAAAAAAGAAACAGGGACAGGGGAAAAAAAAAAGACAGCGGAAAGAGTGTCCACACCATCATTTCCTTCTGGCTGTTCTCGTCAGGGTTTTCCCCACAGTGAATCATCTGGCTCCATCTCACCCTATCCTCTGCAACTCCAACTACCTTCATGTCCTCCTTCACCACATCCATAAAGCTGCCTTCTGTCTGGTAGTTCCAACCTCAGCATCCTATTCACTATCCCTCCTTTGTACATGGCCAAACCATCTCAATCTAACCTCTCGGACTGTCTCCAAAACCGCTTACATGTGCGGTTCCTCTGATGAACTCATTCCTGGTCCTATCCATCCTCGTTACTCCCAAAGAGAACCTCAACATTTCATGAACACAATTAGTATCATTCATACACGCACACAACAAGAACCGCCAACACAACATAAATGTCAATCTGGCAACCCGGATGTACCTGGACGTTGTCTCACCTGAACATTGCAGTCCGGGATGTTGCGAGTTATCTGAGCTCACAAGTTGGCCGTGTTGAGCCGCCATGGCGTTCTGCTGGTCTCCGAGTTGAGCTGAGAGTTTTTTACACACACCTGTACACTTTGTCCTGAAGGCGGCCGGCTGATCAAAGCCTCGCCTGAAGTGAAATAATCAGCGGTGGCTCGCAGCGTCCGGACCTCCGTGGAGTTTGTTGTGCGCGCGCTGCTGCAGGTGTGAATGCGGCATCCAGCCAACGTGTGTTCGGCCTTTTAAACGATTCCGAATACGCATCAGATGAAAAAAAAAACATTTCAAGCTTTTTACCGAACAACATCCTGGATCCATTGAGGTCATCACACCTCGAGAGAAAAGAAGAAGATCATGCGGTGCGCTGAACGCAGGACACGTGCCAACTCGCATTGTTCCCGCCCCCCCATCACACCTCCACCACCTGGAGCCACGAATGATCAAAAAAAAAAAAAAAAAAAAAAAAAAACACCCACACATACACACCAGGCTGCAGAATGCAAATCAGGACATGAGAGTCTTTCACATGCAGACAGCTGGAAAAGTGCACAGACCAGATCAGAGAGAGGTTTAAATCCACCAGGAAAAGCCTCACATCATTCAATCACTGAGGCTGCTGTGCAGTGTGGAGGATTTCAGGGAAAATTATTCCCATCAGGGAGGAAAGAAAAAAAAAAAAAAAAGTTGAACATATCAAACCCCCAACACAGTGAAATGTTTCATGCAATAAGTATTAATATGGATATTTTATAAAACAGGTGTTCAGAGTTCATTATAAAGAAAAAATTAAAATAAAATGAAACAATAATCTCAGCATTATTATTATTATTATTATTATTACAACACTCAGGCGCCATGAGAGAATTTACAGTCATCAGCAGTTGTAATTCCTCCGTCCTTTAATCTACTCCTTTAATTTACACAAAATAAAAACATTCAGCAGAAAAGTTGTTGTAAATTGAGCCACACTTATCATTTGCTGACCCTGGGACATTTCTGCGTGGGTTTCCTCCGAGTATTCAAGTTTCCTCCAACAGGTCAAAAACATGCACAGCAGCTACTTGGCTGGTCCAAATCCCTCCTCGGTGCGAGTGTGAATGGTTGTGTGCAAGAGTCGGCACTGTGAGCTATCCAGGGTGTACCTCGCCGTTGCCCACATTTGGTCGAGATGGGCACCAGCCTCTCCATGACTAATTAGGATTAAGCATCTTAGAAAATGAATAAATAGGAGTACTTTTAAATTACATATTAAACAAGATCCAGTTAAAAAAGGATGAAAAAAAAAAAAAAAAAAAAAAAATCACCTTAAAATCGCCCCACACACGTAATATACAAAACAAAAATAAAGCAAACATTCAGATTAAATTCAGATGTTTGAGACACTTTTCCCCGCACTCAAGATAGTCCGAGGGACACGGTTGAAAGCCTGTTCCAAATCCACAAAACCCATGTGGACAGATTGGGCAAACTCCCATCGCCCCCCTCCAAGGTCCTGTGGAGCACAGAGAGTTGGTCAAGATTGCTACGACCAAGATGAAAACCACATTGTTCCTCCCGAGTCCAAGGTTCGACCATCCTCTCCAGTACCCCTGCATAGACTTTTTCGGTTCGGTTGAGGAGTGCGATTCCCCAATAATTGGAACACACCCTCCGGTCCACCCTTTTTAAAATGCAGGACTATTACCCTGGTTTGCCAATCCAGAGGGACGGCCCTCGATGACCATGCGATGTTGAAAGATGCGTCAATCAAGACAGTCCTACAGCATTCAGAGCCCCGAAATATTTTTGCGGACGTGCTCTGGGAGTACGGCGTCCCAAACCGGTTGCTACGGGACATTCGAGCGCTGTATCACCGGAGCCAGAGTTTGGTCCGTATTGGTAACAATAGGTCGGATTTGTTTGCGGTGAGGATTGGAGTCTGTCAACGCCGTCATAGTCACTGATTCGCTTCATAATTTTTCAGGGACAGGATTTCTTGGTGCAGCCAAGGTGATGCGGGGTTCTGGTTTGGTGGCCATAGGCTCTCGACTCTGCTTTTTATGGAAGACGTTGTCCTTTTGACTTCATCAAGCCAGGACCTCCAGCTCTCATTGGAGCGATTCACAGTCAAGTGCCAAGTGGCCGGGATGAAAATCAGCACCTCCAAGTCTGAGGCCGTAGTTCTCAGTCGGACACGGGTGGAATGGAAAGAGACCCTGGGGGTCAACCAAGAACACCCTGAAGGGACTATGTCTCTCGGCTTGTCTGGGAAAGCCTCGTTGTCCCCCCCCCATCTGAAAGAGCTGGAGGAAGTGGCTGGGGAGAGGGATGTCTGGACCTCATTGCTTAGGTTGTGCCTCGACCTCGGAAGAAGTGGAAGATGATTGATAGACAGACGCTTGCTCCTCCCCCAGTTATGCCTTACATATTTTGTGCTCTTTCCTCCCTGAAAGTGCAGAACTAACGATAATAATAATAAATAAATGAAAAAAATTAATCACCATAACATTAAACTGCACGTTTATCATCTGGAGAATTTCGTAAAGAGCATTTTCTGTACGATAGCGAGACTAAATCTCCTTCTTGCCGGTATGTTTAATTATGATGTTTGCATGGTGGTCATCAGCGTAGCTTTACTTGGCCTGCAGTTCAAGTTTGTACATAAAAGTCCCAGAACGCATAACCCAGACACACCTGATGAGGTTGTTCTTAAACGGTGCGGAACCGTTTTAAAAGTTCTCCCAACGCGAGTGAATACTGCCATCCCTTTAAGAAAACATGGTCGAGCGTGATGGGATTAATATACATTCAGGTCAAACTTCAAAGCTGGGCATGGACATTACCCAACCATTCAGGAACAGAGAAACTACCCGAAAGGCTCGGACTCGCAATTCAACAATACATTAGTTTATTCAAAGGATTTTTACATGTCAACACTTGGTGCGTTTCCTTATCAGAAAGTTAAAGCTCGTATATGAATCACAACGATGTGAAGGACAAAAGCATTGAGGAACCACTTTCCCCCTTCAGGATCAAATTCGACAAAGTTCATACATTCCACATGGTTAATTTCACCGACCTCGACTGAACATGCTACAACTTTTATCCGCTTAAATATACAAGCTACAGCTGAACCATGGAGCTTTTTTTTAAATGTTTATATATATATATATATATAGGTTGATTTGTTGTAGTAATCAAAGCTGGTGAGAATGAAAGCACTTCACATATAAAATCAATTAATCTTAAAATCAGCTGCGAGTCCAAGCACGGCAACAATAAATAAAACCAGCAGCTGGACCCAACTTCGAGAACCATTGGAATAAGATCATTTATATTCATATTCACTTTTGTTGATCAGGTTATTTCACTGTTGATCTTTAGTCTGCTCAAACAAACCCCACTTTGATCAGCTCTGCTCAAAGGGTCAACAAAACGCCGTTTCAAACATCAAACAGCGACCTCGAGCTCTTTCGATACCGCCAATTTGGAGCAGATAATGACAAACCATTATTGGTGTCGATTGGCCGCGGCTACAAACAGCTTTCACACCTTCCTTCAAACAGAAGGAAACCGCATACTGAGCACCGGTGGGCCGACTGAGGTCGGAGAGGTTTGAAAAAGAGGGCCGATATTTAAGAGGTTGCTTTAAAACTTGGCGAATAAAGTCACACACGTCCCGGAATCTCGTCTGAATAAAAACCTGGACAGAGACGGGAATAAGTCTTGTGTTCAGGCTGGAGCTCTTGGAGACTCAAAAGCATAAAAAAAAAAAAAAAAAAAAAAAAAAAAACCTGGAGAGATTAAGATTCATTTAGTTTAATTATCTTCAGTAATCTGAACTGCAGTCCAAACCCGACAGCCGGAAAAATAAATTGTTGACTGTGTTGACTGATGAGAGAGAGATTTCCTTTCGGCTTTTTCCATTTATCAGGACTCGCCACAGCGAACGATTCGGCGTAGGTTTTACATCGGATGCCCTTCCTGATAACCTAAAACTCCTTGGTGTGTTTTGAGCTCAAGTCACATCAAGGATCTTCAGCAGATATTTACACAAGAAAAGACGGAAGGTGGAACAACTCCAGACGACTCGGTTGCAAATTACGTAGGTCAAGATCATGACTTCGATCCGAGATCCAGAAACAGAAGGGCCCCCTCTCGTTATTCGCAGGTGTTGCGTTCCGCCCCTACACACAGATCCTGAAATTCCACACATTATTGATGTGGTTATAAAACCCTATGTATGATACTACGGAAGCTAAAATCTGCTTGTTAAACCCATTCTCTCGCCAGTCTTTACTCATTAATACCGTAATAATGCAGTAAAATGTAGTAATTACTAATAAAAACTCTCATTTTGTGCTGTGATAATATTTATGAATAAATAAAGTGCTTCGGCTCCTTATCAGAAGCTTGAGAAGATGCAGGGTGTTTGAGTGACATCATAGCACTTAATCATTAAAAACATACAAAAACCCTCAAATTTGCAACTAAGCAAATCATGTTGATGTGTGCGAGAAGGAGGGGGGAAAAGAAAAGAGGAAAAAAAAAAAGGTGGGGGGGGGTGGGAGAGGTGTTACATCTGCAACCAATCAGCAGGAGGGAGAAACAAAAGCTCTCTGCTATTGGCTAAATTTGAATCACATGCCAGTTATTTCTGGGGCTGCCGCTCATCTGCGAGTATGTTGGGCCGTGACCGGTGAACCGCGAATGGGCAGCGGGAGGCTACTGTACTCATCTGATTACAGGGTGAAGCTTTTATAGGCTCTGGTTAATTCAGGACTGAAGGGTACCATACTTCACTTGATTAAATCTTTAATTTGAGAATAAAATGGAGTCCCGAGAGCCGTGTTCAGAATCCATAAAAACTCAAATGCAGCCAAGACGAACACTCACAGGAAGTGGGGTTTCAAATGAGAAGATAATGTGGTATTTTGAAAAATTGAATCGGAGATAGTTCTTCCCCATTTTAGCCAGATCACATGAGCAAATGAAAAAAAAAAAAAAAAAAAAAAAAGGGGGGGTGTGAAGGAAAAAAAAAAAAAAAAAAAAATCAGGAGTACATTGATCTAATCTATGGAAATCCAGATCATTGGTGTCAAATTTTCTGAATAGAAAACTAAATAAAAGCTGAAGGTCACCAACACTCCATGTTCACAGACACACAGGGATGGTGCCATTTCTTCACCGAATCCGACAACCACTTATTCAATTAGTTGAAACGAGATATGGAGAATTATTCAATCATTTTCAGGGAGGTCGTCATCATCCGCCCAAGACTGAATAAATCACAAACCGAATTCGATAAACATTTTATTCTTCAAGCTGATATATTCAGAGTTCTGTCTTCAGGGGTCAAATGGTCCAGTGGTATCGGGCGCTGGATCACTGATCCTAAGGTTGGAGGTCCGAGTCCCACTCTCCACAAGGTTGTCACCGTCCTATGGTGAGAGGTTGATGTAAAAGAACCATTGCTGACTTTCGTAAAGAGGAGCTGCAAAGCCGTCAGTGGGTTTCTGTCCCTCGCTAAAGGGTCGTGTCAGGAAGGGCATCGACCTAAAAACCTATGAACCAAATCAAGCAGGCCAATCATTCGATGTGGCGACTCCTGAGAAAAGGGAAAAAGCCAAAAGGAAATATTTCCACTATTCTAGGAAGGTCTTGTGGGTGAGAAAGAGCGAGAGGCTCATTGAATACAGCGTGCAGACACCCCGCCCCCCCATGCAGCCTTTCAACCAGACACAAGAACTTCTAGAGGACACAGTACAATGCAACTTCAAGTTTGTTGGCTTTTTGAATTAGCAGTCTTAACAAAAGTCATCAGGAACCCCTGCGCTTTGAAACGGGCTTTCTGACCAATGAATTTCATTTAAATCAGTTTACTGAACGCACCACCAGGAACTCCGACACTATTCAGGCGACCATGAGAAGAGTCATTAGGAATGTGGTTTGAACTTTTAATCCAAGCAATTCAGATATTGCATTTAATTAGTTTGCCATTTTAGCTTCCGCCATTCTTCAATGGAATTTTTCACTGCAAAGACGGACATCCTAAACAGGGTCGGATCCAGTGATAATTAAAATATCAAGGATTATAAAAAAACGTTTAAAAAAAAAAAAAAAAAAAAAAAAAGGTAGTTTGAGGGAATACTGTACGCTGCTCGTCATCACCAGAAGGTTTGATAAATGTATTTCAACCACAGAATTTGTCTTGTGTGTTCTAATAAATCCTCGATGTCCGTTATTCAGAAGCTTTGATACGAGTAGACACGCGCGACGGTTCACCTGAACGCAACACGTTTACTCGAACAAAAAAGAAAAAGGCCTCTCCAAAAGTCCAGAGCCGAGATGCACCGTTTCTGGAGAGTGGATGAAAAAAAGGCCACGACAAGCCGTGTGTCAAATCACCAATTTATTCAGACCTGAACTACAAACCGGACAGAAATAGTCTCCCTGAAGAAACCCGCGTTCTGTGCTGTTCCCGTCTCACGCTCCTGCGTCCTGTTACAATGAAGATCGGAATCACCAACTTGACAGAGTTATGAGGACAATAGGAGACACCCATACACACCTCTCCGGTTCTCAGGCTCGGACAACGGACACTGCATGCTACAGACACCACCCGTACGATGGACGTCACACAGTATTACCTCACACTGAACCAGGATCTGAAAGAAGGGTTTATATTTAAAAAGTAAAAACCCCGTTAATCTCAAGTAGTGCTTCAGACACGTGGACCGTTGAACAATGATTCATGACAAATCACCTGGCCACGGAGGGGCATGTCATCTTTGATGAATGTGAACATGTCCAGTTTGAAGCGTCGTACGTGGCTGGGGTATCGGACCCGATCGTCCACCGCCACGGGGTAGAAGGTGATTTGGTAACGGTCGGCCGGGTTCGTACAGCTAATATTAAAGCATGAAATCAAATTCCAAACACATTCTGAAGGAAATAAACATTTCTACATCAGAGCGATAGCAAGATTACCCGTTCACAATGAGATCCCAGCTCAACATGGAGCCTCCGTGATTGGTCGAAGCCCAGCAGTGCTCCAGGACCAGCTCTATCCATGGGTCAGTGGAACGCATCAGCTCTACTTCGAAGTAGACCGGGTTCTTCAGGTACAATTCCACCGGATAGTCAGATTCCTCATAGAAGGATTTATACGAGGCATCTGGAAAGAGAGAAGACGGACAGGCGTTAGTTGTCCCTCACGGCTTGTGATGCTTCAAAGATTTTGAATTTAATCCAACACACGATTCTGCACAGGAATCACGCCGATGCGGTTCTTTAAACTTGTACCCTTCTGACTGGTCGTGTAATGCTTTAGTTTCTTGGAGCCATTGCAATGGTAAGCTGGGGACTTTTCTGGAGTGGGCAGTGGTGGGCTGGTGGTAAAAAGGTGCTGGATCACTGATCCTCAGGTTGGGGGTTCAAGCCCCACTCGCCACAGGTCGTCACGGTCCTCCCAGTGCACTAACTAGGTTATCAAAGGCAGGCCATGTCTCTCACTGTCTGTGGTGGGAGGCTCATGTAAAAAGAACCATTGTGCCCCCCCCCCCATCATGACCTCAATCATGACCTCATGATCATGGTTCGAATCCCAGTTAGACCCCCACTGTGCCAAGACCCCTGGGCAAGATCTTAATCACAGGGGTGTCTCGGTTCACCCAGCAGTATAAATAGGTACCAGTACAAATACACGCTGAAGGTAACCGGCGATGGACTAGCGTCCCATCCAGGAGGAGTTGAAGTCCTGGTAGCTTCAGAAACCGGAAAGAAGCACCGGCCTGATGAGCCACTCGGCTCAAGGTGTAAAAATCTCAACAGCTTTACCTTACCTCCCATAGTTGGAAACATCTCAGATGACTACTTTCTGTTCAATTTTCTTGCAAGACGTTTTATATAAACTTCTTTATGAAGGTGTCTTGTTCACAAGACAACCTCCTCAGCGGGCTCCTTGAGGAACTTTGCAACCTGCTCACATATCTAGTCCACCTTTCAGTGCAGGTAGGAGGTCCATCAATGGACTCGCAAAATTAAAGGACAATCCAGATTCGTTTTGAGGGCTGTGGGTTAATGGAGACACTGCCCCTCCCCCTTCAGCGTTACGGTGGTGTACAAATTTGCCACTTGGACTTTTAATATGCACCCAATTTGGGTTCTCTTGCCTCACATTGGCAGAGGGCATAACCACTAACCAAGAGATCGCGAGTTCAAAGCCAGATTGGTGCTGCAGCCATGCACAGCCAGGAGTCCACAGGAGCCAACTGGCTGTGCTCTCACAGAAGAGAGGGATGACGTACGCTCGCCTGTCACTTACAGAAATCACCAGCCAATCCATGGGCTCATACAGGTGTGAAGATGGAGAATGTGCATACAGAATCCTACCTCGCGATAGTCGCAGCCGCACATGTAGTTCTCCAAAACCAGGATCTGCATGAAGTTCTTTAGCTTGAAGTGAAGTGGAGAAGGTCGTAGTCATGGTTTTGGTTATGTTGTAGCTGCACATCACCACCACACTAACAGGAATCATAAAACATGTTCAGATGTGGAAGGTGGAAGGTGGAGGTGGTTGGGTGGGGTGTTATTGCGTAGTACCGATAATTTGAACCATTTTTTGCGCCATTCTGCAACAGCTGGGCACCACCTGTCTCCATGGAGATTTCATTCTGATAGATCATAAAGCCGTTGCGGAACTGGAGGAAAAAGAAGAAAAAGGATTAGCAACCAACATCTCCATATTTAAATAAGGCAGAGATTACATACCATTCTTGTGGTTTGACAACTGTTTGCGTTAAAGGAGAACAAAGCAAAGAGGCTGTTGCTGAAGACGGGTTTACACGACGAATCTCGCAGCGTTAACTGGCTTGGGGTCATCCAACTTGCTGATTCCACCTTGACGGCGAGCGTAGTTATGGTTCCGTTGGCCAAACATTCTGAAAATTTCACACGAGTCAAGGAGAGATTCTGAAAGCAATCCCATCTTTCAAAAATTAAATAACTTCAATACATTCTCATTTCTGATTGGTGGAGAGCCAAGCAGTAAATTCTTGCTATTCTATGAGCTGATCGATTCGGTCATCGGCATCAGAATATCCTCCTCAAGGATGTCAAGATAGATCCGTTACGCCCCACAAGGGACTGAACACATTGCAGTCCTGAGATAGAAACTTTTTTATTGAATATTTATCCTGGTGTAAACAGAGATTGAGAACCAGATCAGCATAAACATTGAGAAAATTAAGTTTCCATCTCAGGACCGCAGTGATTGGGACATGGTGTAACAATGAGCCATCAATCAAAGCTTCCTTTTCCATGCTCCACCTTTCTCCCTTCAGAGAAACCGAGCAGAAAAGGGATAATTGTGATGGGGGAGGGGTGGTTGGTAGGTAGAAAGTCAGTAGCCAAGGATCGGTCTGACACAACCCATGCCTTTGGTTGCCACCCAACCCCTATATAATCAGGCGGCTGGTTGGAAGGCCTCCCGAACACCTCCCTGGTGTGGTGTTTCAGTCATATCCGACCGGGATGAGACCCCAGGGTCGACCTAGAACACACTGAAGGGATTATGTCTCAGTTGGTCTGGGAATGCCTTCATGGTCCCCCCCGTAAGAGCTGGAGGACGTGGCTGGGGAGAGGGACGTCTGGACCTCATTGCTTAGGTTGCTGCCCCCATGACCCGACCCCTGATTACACAGAAGATGAAGATGGTGGAAAAAAAGTCTTATTTATAATAAAAAAATAAAAGTCAAATACTAAGTCCACATATTGTTGGGTTTGGGGCCGGTGGCGTAGTGGTTAGGGTGCTGGGCTCATGATCAGGAGGTTGGGAGTTCGAATCCCACCGAGACCCTCACTGTGCTAAGACCCCTGTGCAAGGTCTCAACCACAAGTGTGCCTCTGTTCACCCAGCAGTACGAATGGGTACCAGTAAAATATACTGGGAAGGTAACCTGCGATGGACCAGCGTCCCATCCAGGGCGAGTTGAACTCCTGGTCGCTTCACGCTATGGAAACCGGGGATAAGCACCGGTCTGATGAGCCACAAAGCTAAGCCACTAGGCTCGGGTGTAAAAACCCAACAGACTTGCATATTGTTGGGTTTGTATCTTGAATGAAGTGGAAACTGTGCATGTGATCCTTGGCGCTCACAGATGCTGACGAGCAACACCAACATAACACGCCTGGGTTTTTAATTTAACATCATAGTCGAGCAAATCGCCCTCCATACGTCACCTCATTCAGAAATCTCTTGAAGAGGACCATCGCGTCAGTGGTAAACAATGCTTGTTGATGTTAAACGTAAAAGCCAAGAATGACATCCAGGGATCCCTCACTTTCCTCAAACCTCTCCACGAGCCAAGCCGTCACAGCCGGTGGAAATCCTGCACAGTCTTCCTTCTGCCTGTCTTTCTTCTCTCTCATAACCGGTCGCTACGATGAAGTTGTAAACTGTATTTTTAATTTTATTTACGATACCATATTTATAGAAAAATCTAACAACTCCATCTCACATAGATTAAATTTAACGTACTATGCAATCCAAACAAATTTTTGCACAATTGTCACCTGATGTCAATTTATATGGAATTGCAACTATTTAGAGAACAGCTTTTTCTAACAGTCTAGAATTTTATTATGGGGACCGACCCCCCCCGCGGCCGATTTCCGCAAAGTAGGATCGGCCTCCCTGACTGATGTATATATCATCAATAAATACATATTCAACACTATAAATGCTTATAACAATTAGACATTCAAAAATAATGTACAAGATGTAAATAAGATACACAAAGACACGTGCGTGCACACTCAGATGCACAACACACAAATGTAAGTAGTTTTGTTCGGGGGTTCGGGGTTGTTCTTTTTTGTTTTTTTGTTGCATAATTGGCCCTGTTTAGCGGCATCTTCATTAACGTCGTCCCTATTGTTCCTTAATTTGCCTATTTTTTGATGAATATTTTTGAAAAACCCGCGAGTCACTGAAGCAGCGAGGGATCCCTGTATGTATCATCAAAATGACTAAAGCAGGACTGTTGTGATTTGACTGGGGAATCCCCGATTATACAACGCTGCAAAAGTCATCAGTTTGCATTGTAGGATTTCAGGAAAGAAGTGACCGATCCCTGCTTATTTCACACGTTTCAACGGATATCAGGCAGGAAGTTACAAAGACAGTCAATGAAATCAAACTTGACTTTTTTTTTTTTAAGTCTTTCCCATTAAAAGCATTATCTGTCCATCTTTCAGAATACAGTCCTGAAAACCCACTGAAGCACTTCCAAAACGTACCGGTGTACCAACGCTCATTCATAAACACCCATTTACACACCAGGCACCTTCTTGCTCCTGCAAACGATAAACAGAGAATTTGGAGAAGGAAGCGATTAAATCGTTGCTTACCCGTCATTATAAAGGGAAAGGAGCAAGCCAGGGAGAAGTTGTTGAACTGCCAGTTGTTGTACGATACGATGACATCAATACGAGCCCTCAGTGACGACCGATTCGCTGCCTGCAATCGAGAAAGAGGGGAAGTTAACCCGAGCTCCTCCAGTTACCCTGCACAAGAGAAAGCAAACGCACGCGGTACCTCATAAACAACGTCTTGCGCCAGGAAAGGCACGGTCATATTCATGTGAGTGGCGTTTTGGTGAACGCTGTACTCCATGTAGAGATCAGCCGAGAGATTGCGCACACCGACCCTGAACTCAAAGTTCACACCTTGTCTCCTGTGACCAATTGTGATGTAGAAGTTCTTGTCATCGCAGAAGCCGTTCATATCAAGTGGCACTGCACAGGAATACGAGAATTCAGCCTTCATCCGCCCATCATCCCTCCCACCCCTTTGACATCATACTTACGGAGGTCTTTCTGAACAGCTTCCACGGAAGCGGAGTAAGAAAAGGGAGCATGTTCAGGTAGGACCAGCAAACCAAACGTCAAGGGGAGGTCATAGACCGTCATCAATGGGTTGATGTTCTGTAATCAAGTAGAGCATCCAGGCGGTCAGCCATCATCAATAACCTCAAATTCAGCATGTCCAATTACCCTTTGAAGGCCATAAACACATCTGGCTATCAAATACCTCAATAAAAAACTCCTGAGGGAAGCAAGACATTTTTTATAGCAACACATGAGCTCATCCATGTGATCTGTGACAAACCTGGATAATTCAATAAATAACGACTTTAGTGAGTCATAACTGCAACTGGTGCAAATTAAACTCGTCCAACACGAACCTGTACGTCAGTAAAGGACACTTACAGTCGTCAGGACAGCGGGATCAGAAAACGGGACCTGGACGCTGAAGGCCTTGGAGCCGTTAGTAAACGAGCGTTCCTGCACGTTAAAGCCTTTTTCCTTCGCCTCGTCCACGCTCAGGACTCCGGTTGATAAGGTGATGCTCATTAGCACCACATCAGAGAGAAAGACGCCCAGGATTAGATTAAACACCTCAGACCCAGGAACGGTATCTGGAAAGGGGGAAAAAAAAGGCACCAAATGAAACTGTGCCCATCGCCGCCACCGCTCGTTTCGATAACTCAAGATACTCACGGTCCGTGATGTGTGGCGGCCGAGCCTGTGGCGGCGTCTCGATGGGATAATGGACTCTGTACCTGGTGATTTCAGACCCTCCTTCAAGCCACAGCATTTCAAGCATTGGTTCGATGCAGTACGTGAGGTGGTACTCGTTATCCAACACGGTACTCTACAAAAGGAGGGAACGTTATTAAAGCAAGACACCAGGTGGCAGTGTGCACCACACGGACTGAGCATCGTAAAAAAGGATTTTAAATTATGTTCGAATAGAAATAGATATGGGTCGTGTTCTGAGAGATTTAAGGAAGAAGTTTCCAGTGCCAGTAAGTAGAAGAGCGAGTTATGCATCAAGGCCGTTGAGCTTTTTCCACCCGAGCCTACTGGCGCCTCAGGGCGGTGCTTATCCCCGGTTTCTGTAGCGTGACGCGACCAGGAGTTCAATTCCTCCTGGATGGGATGCGAGTCCATCGCAGGTTCCCTTCCCAGTATATTTTTACTGGTTCCCATTTATACTGCTGGGTGAACAGAGGCACACTTGTGGTTACGACCTTGCTCAGGGGTCTTCCAGATTTGAACACACAACCTCCCGATCATGAGCCCAGCACCCTAACCACCACACCACCGGCCCCACCAAGTTATGTATATTTGCTGTTTATTATTTGCTATAAACAACCACAGTAGAGACACAGAGAGAGAGAGTGAGCGAGCGAAAGAGAGGTGTACAGTACATCTACATCTGGTTGTGCCAATTATTGAGTTTGTAGCTTTTTGAAACCCAACACACACACACACACAGTTCCAGGAAATTATTCACCAGGTCTTTCTCGTCCAAGCCTGCCAAGTTTTCTACAATTTCAGTTTGTGATAACAGGACGAGGACATTGAAACTTTGACAGATATTTCAAAAATGTGACCGACTCCTCCCCTCAGAACTGTTGCCAAGGTCGTGTAGTACAAGCTCACCAAATTTCGTTCGATTCAGGTCAATGCACCATGGAGCGGTTGGACTTTGATCTCAATTATGATGTCAATTCTTTTTGACCCAAAGTCTGCCGCCACAGAATCCTCGTGACCGGTCAAACCAGGTCCGCCAAGTCTCATTTCACTCTGATCATCGATAAGAGTTGCAGCGAGACTTTAGAGCGACGTATCCACGACAACAAGGTTCAACACTGGACACCATTGGTGCAACAGGTCTTGCACCACGTAATATAGTCCAACAGTACGACGTGGTTGCTAAGCAACATCAAGAGTAGACATTAATCTGCTCTAAGGACAGGAAGGTTCAAATGTAATTGAAAGTGAACACTTTCGGTGTCGGTACGAGTTGACTACTGGACTGCACTCGTCCACGCAAGTGCCACCAGCATGCGGTACGGATCATGAATTGAACAGGACCGATATCGGCACTGGTTTTGATTTCCACACGTACTAATGTTTACAGCATCGTCTATAACTTGTGCGCATTAAGAATAAAAACTAGATCGAAGGACTCGCAAGATGGCTGCGGTTAAACTTTTCAGCATCACCCAACTTCAAAAGATATCGGTCTCACCTGAACACCCGTATGGGTTCCCATTATAAACATCCCATGGCATCAGCACGTTGATCAACACTCGCTTCATAATCGACACTCAAAACAACCCGTTCCACAAAGACAACGACCAGAATTCTGCGGTGGACTCGGTTGTAAACATCCATCAAAATCAAGGAACGACAGCTCGACCAATCGTATTTCAGAACACAATATAGCCATCACGTTAAAGCTTCGTGATCCATAGCAACCCGAGCAGGAGTGACCCACCTTATAATACCCATCCGTCCCACCGACGGGCAAAGACACTATGATTTGTTGCTCCGCCAGCATCAAGGTATAGCCCTTGGACTTCATCTCAGTCTGATTGAGCCTCCTTCCATTAATACCCATGGACATCTCAAGGAATCGATGCTGAGGGGCCGCCAGAAGAGGCGTGATGTACTGGGGCATGAACCATGTGATGAGTTCGTCGGTGAACTTCAGGCCGCCTGTAAAATACATGAGCTGATAGGAACAGTACATCTCACCCAACATCACAACCAGTTTATAACGGCCTACCTGTGGGACAGGCAGCAGCACCGTTAATGATGGTTACAGACCACGCCTGTCTGAAGTAGGTGCTCACTTTGAAGACAGCCATTTGGATACGATTCACCTGTTTGAAGGTGAAAGGGAGGGGGGGAGGGGGAGGGGGGAGGGCCCAATTACAATCAGTATTAAAGAATCATAATCTTCATTCGTCTGTGTGCTCACTCACATCCTCAAGATAAGTTTCATTCGTGTTGTAGGCGCTTCGCAGAACCAATCGTGTGGGAGTCACCGATACACCATAACCCGCTTTCTGAACCTCCTCCAACATCATAGGCTTTTCTTTGGGCGTGTAAAAAACCATCCTCCAGATATTGCTGAGAGTGGTGGAGGCCTAGACAGAGAATTATGGGGATGTGATGAGAAGTCTACATCAACCCCTAATAAAGCATAACTTCAAGGTAAGTGAACCGTGACACGAGAACAGGTGGTGTGGCCTGCACGCGGCTCTTTGCGTAGTCTGATGCGGCTCATGTTCGTATCGAAGTTTTTTGGGTTTTTTTAATATGCATGTTCGCTTCACTTGATTTTAATACGGTATTATATTGTCAAGTGTTTACGTGCGCGAGATGAAAACACTGCAAAGATCCCTCGTATGGCGAGATCATTCCAGGAAACAGTTTGTCTCAACTTTCCTCTTAAAATGACAAAAAAAAAACCCACAGCAAAATGAAAATATGAAGATGAGCACAGGACATTATCAGAGTGGGAGGGGTTTATTTTGTTGTTGTTGAATGTAATGGAAAGTCATGCCGTGTTACATGTTAGGGGTTATTGGCGCATTTCAAAACTTCAAATCTTCAGCGCCGCTTCTGCTCACTGCATGCTAACCTCAACCAGGAATTTCCTCAACGGACTGAACCGTACAAGCACGAGCGGTTCACTTTTGAAATGTCAGACAGGACAGCACATACGCTTTTTCCAAAAATTTACGAAGGGCTCAGAGACCGTAACGCTTGCATCGCATCAACTGGCTTGGAACATCACACGGGCCGAAACGCCATACGATGAAGGAGAGCGCATTAAAACATGCCTCGGTGATGTTGAAATCTTGTCTCCTGAAAAACGACAAACTAAAACACGTGGTATCAGACACCGACTGTCCCGCCACAAACACAGAATATTGGACATTAACACGGCGATTGAATCGCGGATGCACTTTGACCTTCAAAAGATGTGTTTTATCATGTTGGTGTACAAACTTACAGTAAATCTGGCTGAGCAGAGGTGTGTGTGTGTGTGTGTGTGTGTCCATGTATATGATGTGGCTCTTTGCAGTAGCACAGTTTAAAAAATAAAAAAACATTTTTAAATAAAAAGTGTCTCTTGGTCTCTGACTGGTTGGCCACCTCTGGGATAGAGGAATGAACATTGAAGTCAAGAGACCTCCAACCTCTACGCAAAACATGTTTTCAGCTCCAAACATTCCAATTAATTCTGGCTATGCCCACAGAATACTTGATCAACCCCTGCGTACCCAAACAAAAGCCCTCGAAGGGGAAAAAAAAAAAAAAAGAGTCCAAAAATGGCAACCGTGGTGTTCGAGTTGATGTAAGAAACGCACATTCAAAATGGCAGCCGTCAAAATTGCTGCTGTATACTGTAATCAGTACATGATGGAAATCGATCAGTTTGTCGTTGCAGTCCCAACAGACACACCCAAAATATTAATGACGACATTTGAGTTGGTCTCAAACAACTATGGAAGAGACAGGAGACACCCTGTGTGTCCATTGGGCTGTGGGGTAGAAAACATGATATATCTAAAGCATGTAGGCTTCAAGTATTCTCAAAATGGACACACATTACCAAAGAGGGACCCGCCCAAAAAACAAACAAACAAATAAACAAAGAGTTCATCCAGAGGGGAATGTGAAGTGCAAGGGACAAATGCGCATTGATAACAGGATAAATCGTTACAGCACAATTTCTCCCCCTAGTGGGCATCTGATGAACATACTGTAGTTCTATACATACACCAAACGCCACTACCTGAGAGAGAACATGGCACATCTTTTTGAAAACTGTACTGTAGTAACAGGTGTTTTTAGGAAATAAAGAGAGAACCCAAACACACAATATCCAAGTTCATGCCAAATTTACCTGTTTGTGAACTGGGACTCCAGCGATTCCTTGGAATGCCTGAATTGGCTCTTGGAGCAGATTGGTATTGTCTCCTCTATGAACAGAGACCTTGAAAGAGATTTGGATCACAATTCAAATAATCCAAGGTTGTTGTTTTTTAATAATAAAAACCTCAACTTCGACAAAATCTCATTTCGAACTTAAATTTGATGAACACAAGTCAAAAAGTACAAGGAGCACCAAGCTAGGTGGTGTGGGTAAGGCCTCACACTCCTGGGGCTCAAGGATTCAGAGAAGTTATCATTTATAGAACATTGTTTATCAGAACATTCCACAGATCCTCACCCACCCAACCACCCAACCAACCACCCACCCAGAACCCAGGAATGTCCAGCGTGGTGAGTGCATCACCTCCATGAAGTTTCGTTCACAGAGAATCTCACGTGAAGCCCATCGATTGTATCTGCAAGTCTTTTCTACCTCAAGTACATCATCAGACATTCGATTTCCATATAACTGCAGGCGGAGTTCAATATCAAACACAGCATCACCCTGAGAACAACAACAACCACCAAAGAACCCAAAAATCAACCCACCGACATTCCTACAGTCAACATCGTTTTATCTATCTGCACATCCATACTGTACATGGTTATGAGCAAAGCAGCTGAGCAAAGATGTGTAAAGTCTCATGGTTCCCCAGGGGTCAAACACCATGCTGTAGCCACACTGAGCCGCCAAGGTCGGCGTCAAAGTCACGATCTGTGAACCATCTGAAGATGTACAGGGACAGAGAATCACAAGTGGCGTCGAGATAATCCACCATAACAGCCAAGGCTGGAGACCAGCATGAAGAAAGGAAAAAAGAAAAACTGAAAATAATCCTTACTGATCACTTCAACTTCAAGCTGACGTCCAAGAGACAGAGACTTATCCAGGGTAAGCTTCAGAACATTTCCAACACACTCCAAGGTCAAGCCAGGCCCTGCCGAGAACCAGGGCGGGAAGAAAAGAAAAAAAGTCTCGACAGTGTGATAAAGAAAATTAAAAACAAAAAGCAAGAAGAAAAAAAATAATAATAATAAATCTACTTACGCTGAATGAAAGCCTCGCCTGCAATGGCACTCACCAAAACCCAGAAAGTCCTGCGACATCAAGCTCAGTTGGTCAACCAGAATCCACCAACCTTCACCAAACTAAACTCAGCTTTACTTCAGAAAAACTTACCACAAGTCACAGAGATGTGGCTTCATCGTGGAGGGTGTGTGTGGGGTGAATGCTAGAAGATGCACCGTGTGGAAGAGAGAGAGACCGACAAGCCTACACAGGTCTTCAAACCTGAATTACTGTCAGGCTTGTGTTTAGCTGTGTAACTGGCCTGTAAATGGCCCACCGAGGCCAGAATTAATGAAAAGCAGCAGAAACCAAATCAAGCTCAACAGCTCCAGCTTGAGCACAATATGGTGGTGAGCGGTTCCTCTCCAGCAGACCAAACCCACTCCTGCACAGATGATGGTAATGAGGCTCATCAGGATTAATCCATTAAGATGGAGACTGCAGAGTCTCGAGCAATCACACTGAGCACGAGGGAAGATCTACTCACAGCAGCATCAAGACACGATTCAACATTTCAAATCCTTTCCTTCATCCAGACAATTATTCTGCTGGAACAGACAGCGTAGATTTTATCAATAAAATAATCATTAGTGATGTGAACTCTTAGTTGGTACTGATGGATCAGAGATTACTCAGTTTACAGACTGGGGACACAAAGGAAGGGATGATCCCCCAGCACGACCGGCCTGCCATGGATCCCCCAACACGACCGGCCTGGCATGGATCCCCCAACACGACCGGCCTGCCATGGATCCCCCAACACGACCGGCCTGCCATGGATCCCCCAACACGACCGGCCTGCCATGGATCCCCCAACACGACCGGCCTGCCATGGATCCCCCAACACGACCGGCCTGCCATGGATCCCCCAACACGACCGGCCTGCCATGGATCCCCCATCTCACAGACCCTGGTGCTGCACGGTCCACAGTGACCCCAGAAGGATACAACACGATGAGTGCAGCTGCTGAAGCCGTCACAGACCGGAGTCAGAGCAGGAACTTGAAAGTGTGAAACAATCCCAACACTCGGTGTGCACAGAATTATTTATTTATTCATCTTCTCATCTTAAACTGGATCACAGTAGATCCAGATCGCTGTCTGTTGATTAAAAACTTCCTGCGATCACGTGGTGGGGATTAAAGAGAACGTCCAAATACACACTGAAATAGAAAGGAGTTTGAAATGTACAGAAGAGCATCAAACGTTCTCACCAAGTGTCTCCCAGCTTTAATATCCACGTGTTTACAGGATGAATAAGAATCAGAAAGTATTCCTACAGTATTCCTGTGTTTACATGCAGCTGGAGGTCATAAACATGGCGGTGTCGTGGTGATCATGTTTGCCTCAGAGGTTCTGGGTGGAGTTTGCATGTTCTCTCGGTGCTCGTGCGAGTTTCCTCCAGCCTGCCGGCGACCGTAGTAGGATTAAGTTCATTCATTTTTGGAGCCGTTTAATCCTAACTAGGGTCACAGGGAGGCGGGTGCCCATCTAGGCCTACTTTGGGCAAGAGTATACCCTGGACAGCATGCCCGGCCATCACAGGGCAGATACATGTTGACGGCTATGCAGCTCCTCTTTACCAAAGTCAGCAATGGTTCTTTTACATGAACCGCCACCACAGACAGTGAGGGACACGGCCGGCCTTTGATAACCCAGTTAGTGCCACTGGGGGGACAGTGACGGCCTGTTGAGAGTCGGGCTTGAACCTCCAACCTTAGGATCAGTGATCCAGCACCTTTACCACCAGCCCACCACTGCCCAGTAGGATGAAGTGTTTGAGTGAATGAGTGAGCGAGTGGAGTTCAGAAATTGAGAAATGAGTGTCATAAACAAACAAACAAACAAACAAAAGCACAGAGGTGCAGACTGCATATGATTTTTATGCACATGTTCCACCGATACTCCAAAAACCAGCAAAATATCATAAAGCATGTCGTCATCTTTAAAATATTTAACATTTCATGAAAAACATTCCAAGGTCACATTCAGTGCATCCGAACCGAACTGCAGCTGCAAACGTTCTCCGTTCATAGCAACGGGCAGAAAAAATCCATCGAGTGAATAAGAGGAGAATTTGCGATTACGATTTCTATTATGTTTTTCATAAACATTTTATTATAGGAATCACGAACTGGTAAAGAAACAGACATTGAAAATGTTCAACAATCAAAAACAATGATCACAAAAAAACCCGATAAATCAATTACAAATTCACACGGAATTATAATATACAAAAATTATTTTCTCCGAAATTAAATTCTTTCAGTGACTTCCACAGCAATGAGCGTAAATCTTCAATAACCTCGTTTGATCTTCTCTTCACAGTCCAGAATCGTTTGACGTAAACTCAGTTTGGCGTCTTCGAAATTGGGGTTCAGTTCCAGTGCTTTCTTAAAATCCTTCTCTGCATCCTGGAAGAAACCTGCAGGAAAAACATCTCGTATAAAAAAAAAAAAAAAAAAAAGCACAACAAGGGTCCACCCTTAAAAAAGAAAATAAACCAGGACAGCGTGGTGCGATGGGACCTGGTGTGGCGATTCACTACAACTGATTGCAATGTGTTCTTTTCCAGGGGCCGAAAGCATGATGCCCGACTGTCATCGCCACAAAACTCGGAGATCTAAACAAACCATTCACCTCCGGTCCCGAGAACAAACGTCTCAACAGGTGCTGATGATGAAAACCATTTTAAATCTGCTTCGAAACAAAGGATTTATCTGTTCATGGGTTGAACATGGAGAGGTTCGTGCCAGTATGAAAAATAAGACCCACAAAGTAGTAGTGATGGAAATCACCAGGGACCACTGACCCAATACGATCACAACACCCAGTTACACTGTGGACTAACCAGAACTTAAGTATAGTCGGCCCTCTACTTACAAAAACCTCTGACTACGAAAAATCCAGGTTAAGAAAAAACATTTCCCTAAAATTTCATCCTCTTTTTGCGAAAAGCACCAAATGTACCATTCAAAACTTCAAACAATGCGCGAGTTGCTCGCTCATTGGCTGTCTCCCAACATCCCACCCCCGCTGGCCTCCCATTGGCTAGGAGGGAGCTGATCTGTACCCATACTTCCTGTTTGTCACACGCGTGAAGGAGAGTTTAACAGGAATGTTGGCTTGTGAGGTTTTGTTTTTAGATTGATCATTGCAGCGTTAGATTTCGTTAGCCATCATGGACCCGGAAAATACAGAAAAGCGGAAATACAGTGACGGAGGCGATTATTTCGGCACGATATTGAAGCAGAAGGAGGCATGAAAACAGAGTGCTCCGTGGGACAAGACCTCCGATCTCACAAGGAAGAAAGTTAATATTGAATCAGGACCTCTGATCTTTCAAACAGCTCCTGTAATTCCGCTTAAATACAACATCCCGTCTCAAATGAAATGTTCCGTTGGCTGCGCGCTGCGTGTGAGCGGAGCCCGCATTCAGCAAAACACACCAGCGAGAGAAAGAGAGACAGAGAGTATTGCGCGTGTGTGTGTGTGTATCAATAAAAATGTTTAATAATTTAATTAATAGATATGTTAAAAAAATAGTTTAATGTTAATAAATTGCTTAAATGGTTGAATAAATACATTTATTTTACTTTTAACACATTTCATACAACATTGGTGTACTTTTATCATTTTTAAAGGGTTTATGGGGTAGTCTTGGGAGCCTTGGAACGAATCAGGCGTTTAACATGTAAAATGCACCCCCTATTTACAAAACCTCCAGGTTCCGAAAAAGCCTCTGGAACAGATTAATTTTGTAAGTAGAGTGCCGACTGTACATCAATAAATAATTTTTCATAAATACATAATTATTGAATAAGTATCAGTTGCGTTTTGGGAACCGGAATAAGTTGTTTATATCTGCATGTAGCGCAGGTTCCCTCTGACGAGGCCCAAATTTCTCCAGGCTTTGAAGCAGTGGAGTCAGGAATTAAATGCAATTTCAGTTAACTGCAGTCTACAACTTGACCACTAGATGTCACTAGATTCCGCGAAATCTTACACGGAGACTCGTAAAAGTCTATCGCGTGGACAGGTGAAAAATAATCTGCAGAGCCAAATTTCACTTGTTCTCTGGAAATAAAGATGAAATAAACATATAATGTACACAGGCCATGATATCTTGCTGTCCCCAAAGGATTTTTAAGGCTGAACAAATAACATACCGAGTCTATATTTTATTAATCCTCGGTTATAATAAGGCACTGCAAACTTCCTGTTGGCTTTAATTGCTGCGCTGTAATCATCCATAGCGTCATAAAAATCAACCCGGAAGTACTTCACCTGGCCGCGGTTGTTATAGGCTACAGCGAGGTCTTCGCCGTCACATTCTCTGCAATATAAATAAAACTGGTTAGAAATGATCAACACGTACATTCCATGTTTTATTTATTGATCACAGCATTATTAATCTGTCCTGCTCTCCTGACACACGTATTTATGAACTTAAACGGCATTATTCACCCAGATGCGAGGCAGAGGTTGATGAACTCTGAATACAAATCTTCGGCGTTCCGGAAATGTTCAGTTTTAAACATACTATTCGCTTCATTGAGGATAGTTTGTGTGTCTAACATTTGTCTGTGTTCTTCCATGTGTCTTATCTCTCCTCAGCTGATGGAAATTTAACAAACAACAACCATAGATAAACGTGTAATATACTGTATCTACGATAACAACAAATAACACATGTTCTTCGTGTGAGTTTGTGTTGTGACTGAGTAACTGTTTGTCTCATGTGCGCCATCTGGCGGACAGGAAGCACATGACATGAAATGAACCCAACATTGATTCATTCATTTTCTGAACCGCTTAATTATTATTGGGGGTCACTGGGAGACCAGCAGGGAGATTAAAAAAATAATCCCATAAATTTTTTGGAAGCATCAGTGTGGAATAATATATCAGTAAGCCATAACATTAAAACCACTGACAGGTGGCGTGAATAACACTGATGAGTGTATACTACAATGACGATGCTGATTGGTCTGCTATGTTGGGGTTTAAAAACAATATACTGAGTGAATAGTTCTTAGATCAGAATGATGGACACTCACAGTTCATCTCAGTCACTTGGAGCTAGTGGAATCTTCATGAACAAGCTTTAAGAATAGAAAATAATTCATAAGCATTTAATTTTGTTTTGTTTTTCTCTGTGTTTCTGCATAACATGTCCAAAAACTTTGCATAAATGTAATGGATAGTCAGTTTCAATAATTATACCTGGTGAAAATAAGTTATCCACAGGGGTTACTTTGGTATTTACTGGGGTATAAAACCTTCCAGGTGGTAGGAATCCCCTGTGAGATTTGGATTGGACAGGAATTTTACACCATTGAGCCCTTCATATAGAAAGGAACCACAAGCGCACTGGTGTGAGTCGACAGTAGCAACACAACAAGAAGTTTCTCGAGTAGACTAAAGAGATCTTCAGCACAATGAAGTCCTTGACCGGGGTGGTAGTCTCGTGCCTCTCATTTCTTCTGGTGGATATCTCTGTCTGCCATCGTGATATTTCTCCATCACAAAGTTATGCACAAAGAAGAAATGATGATAATCCTTCCAGTGTCAGATTCCCACAGAGGACACTTAATCCAGCAGGTACAGTATGATTTCACAAAAACATTCAAATCTTTTTAAATCCAGACCTCATGATTTTTCAGATTTTCATTTATAACAAGTTTATTTACTGATGAAATATTTCATGTTGTTGATATAGTTCTGTTTTCCCTGATCCCTGATTGTATTTCAAGGCAATCAAATATTAATATATTTATATATATATATATATATATATATAAAATATTTCAAACAAGATTTAAATTGTATCAAAAACTTGTCTTGTTTGCATCTCAGTCTTGGCATGCATCAGAAAATGGAAGGTCTCATTATTATTGTTATTAGTCGTAGTAGTATTCGTAGTATGTATGTACTACATGGGAATGACGCGATCTGAGGGTTAATAGTTATTATCCTGAGTGGATAATGCTCGATTTGAAACAGCAGACAAAAACCAACAGTTTGGGAAAGTCAGCCCCGAAATCCGAAAATGTTTATTTATTCATTCATTAATTTTCTAAGACGCTTAATCTTAATTAGAATCGCTGAGAGGCTGGCAGCCATCCCCGTCGACTCTGGACAAGGGCGGGGTACACTCTGTACAGCTCACAAGTCCATTGCAGGGCCTTAACAAAACAGTATTCAAAAAAAAAAAAAGAAGAAAGCGATGCAATATGGGCTTCACGTTTTTGAAAGAAAAAAACAAATTTTTTTTGTTTATACTTTGAATCGTGACATCAGGAAGCACATAAACAGTGTGATGGAGCAGGTGGTGCGATAATTTTCATGCTTTAAAAATGTAAATGGAAAAAAATAAACATCTCATTTTCATTTGCTTTTCTTATGCTTTTGTTTGGTATATATTAAACCAAATATTAATATACAGTATATTATATATTAAAACATTGAATGGGTTGAAAAAGACACCGTGAGGATACCGAACACGTTTATGTTCTCTTGGCAGACTGGACAGAGCTCAACTAACCCGCCCATGTCACGTGCAAAATATGAAATAATAAAAAAACAATTTTTTTTATATTTATCTATTCCTGTGTAGTATAAACAAAAACAATTATTCAGCTCTGGCTCGGTGGATATCGCAGAATCATCAAAACTATTTGTAACTATCCACCTCACCTTCAGGGAATAATTGTCAATTCTAACTTTTTCCCATGATGCACTGCAGTTAAAAGACCGGTATGGCTTCTCTACTTTTCACAGAAACACATAAATCTCCAGTCTAGGTGACAGTAATGGCCAAAAACATTGATGCAAACATGAGAGGAGTACGGCAGGATTTTTCAACCTGATCTCCATCCACTACATCTCTAAGACGCGTGTGTGTGTGTGTGTGTGTGTGTGTGTGTGTGTGTGTGTTTCCCTGTACAAGAATTCTGAGGGCAGTTATTTGAGATGGTTATTAAAACTTTGTAGTGGTTACCACGTCACGGGTTCAAATCCCAGCGTGGGTATTTCTGTATGGCGTTCGTATGTTCTCGCCATGTTTGCCTGGGTTTCCGCCCACAATCCAAAAACATGCACAGTAGGTTAGTTGGCTGTTCCAAATTGCCCCTAGGTGTGAGTATAAATGAGTGTGACCTCTACGATGGCCTGGCGAGAGGTCCAGGGTGTACCTCGCCCTCCCCAGGAGTCGGCTGAGATGGGCGCCAGCCTCCCAGCGACCCTCGTTAGGGTTCAGTGGTTCAGAAAGTTAATGAAAATGAATGAGGATGAAAACTTTGCATTTATGAAGTAAAGCAATTAAAATTAATTTGAATGATTTATCAACACCCCCACCTCACCCACCGCCGCCACCGCCGCGGCCCTGTGCCATCAGATTCACAAAACTGCAGAATCACATGTGAATTCTCTCTGAAAAAGCAGTCGGAGCTCTCTCATATTAATGATGAATTGTAAACATTTGGATGTCGTCTGAGCGTCAGCTCGCATCCTTCAAGAGGTTTTCCAGGCATGTCTCATTGGAAGAAGAATCTGGGGCAGAACCGGAACTTGCCGGAGGGATGGTGTTTCCTGTCTAGAATTGGACCACCTGGGGATCCTCCCAGGTGGAGCTCGAGGGAAGTCTGGCTTTCCCTCAAAGACCTGCTGCAGAAAATGTGGAAAAAGATGGATTTCTGGCTTGATGAATGGATTTATTTATTATTTGTAAACATTTTTAAATGAAGAATAAAAAGAAGATATGTTCCAGGTTCAGAATGGTTCAGAGCACCTTGACTTCAACCACAACCCAGATTAAACAGGGATGTTGTTGTTGTTGTTGTCGTCGTCGTCTTTGGTATCAGGATCCATATGATAAAATTTTTGCCCGTGATGATCCCGTACACTCTCCAGATGTGGTGGATGAATCGTAGATTGGAGTAAAATGTTGACGTACTCCTTTTCAAGGCAGGTTTTGTGATATTTGTGGATATTGTAACTCCATGTTTTTTTTTTTTAATTTATATAAAGTACTAACAACGTTTGTCTTGTCTCTGTGTCACTAATTTGAAATCCGACTCTTCCCTGTTGGTGCTTGGTAGTAGACAGCAGTAAATACAGTTTAAATGGAGAGCAAAATCGTCACAAAGAACATCCAAAGGTTTTGACACAACTGATAAATTATCCTGGACGCCGCCGTCTTTCTCCAGCAAAAACTTACATTTGGCAAAAACACGTATCAACAACAACGGGAAGTATTTCTCGACCGCAGGAGAACCAGCTGAAAGGTCAGTGGGTGCCGGTAGTCTGTCGCAGAGTCGAACTTCATGAAGGATCACGTAGAAACTCGGAGGGACGCGCCACAGGCACAGAAGAATCGCTCGCAGGCCAGGACCGTTCACGTGCAGCTCATGGAAAAACGATTGTTCTTCAGGGACCATCACCTACAGGTACAGACAGGTCTCGTACAGGGCAGAGAGAAGTCCCAGAACAGCCACTTGTAGTTCCGGGACTTTCGACTTTAGGACCAGAAACTTTGTTTCCGGATCGAGAACAATCAGTTGTGTTTCAAGAACCTTCGCGTGTCATTCCAGAGCAGACGATTGCAGGTCAGGGGCAATCTCATGAACTCCAAGAACAGTCCCATGTCGATCCAGAACATTCTTTTACAAACCCAGAACAGTCAATTGTAGTTCCAGAACTGTCATCTGAACGTGCTGAACAATCAACAACAAATCCAGAACGTTCACAGATTCCAATGGGTGACCCAGTGATGCCTTTCCAACCGACATCTCCTCCTGTACACCACTGGACCTGGATAACCTCTCCGACGCAGCCAAATCTCTCCCTGCCAACACCCACTCTGGCACCGCAACGATTCAGTGAAACCCCCTCATCTCGGTCCGTGCCGGCATCCACTCTGGCTCCACATCAGTATCCTAAATCAACCTCGGTTCCGCCTCAGGCTCCTCTCAGTGCAGGGAGGACAGGTACTAAAACTCGGCTGGTGGTGTCAATACCATCGCTGAGCTTTCTTTGCACTAAAAGTGAATTCAGACGGATGACATCACGGACCTATTATGTGTTAATTTAGTGATATTCCTGCTTTGACTTTGATATAGAAGTACAATTGATGAATAAATAAATAAATAAATAAATAAATGTGATTATTTTGTCCTGTGCGTGGCACAGCGGTGGAGTGGTCAGCACGTCTACCACACAGCAAAAGAGTCCTTGGGTTTTGAATTCTGGCTGTTTCTGTGTGGAGTTTGCATATTTTGCCTATTGCTTGCATGGGTTTCCTCAGGGTTCTCCAGTTTCCTCCCACATTCCAAAAGAAACGCACAATAGGCGAATTGGCTGTTTCAGTTGGATGGTGGAGTGGATAGCACTTCCACCATCCAGCAAAAATGTCCTGGGTTCAAGTCCCAGACGAGGGCATTTCTGTATGAAGTTTGCATGTTCTTCCTATACGTGTGTGGGTTTCCTCAGGGTTCTCCAGTTTCCTCCCACATTCCAAACGACATGCACATTAGGCTGGTTGTGTGTTTCAAAATGACCCTAAATGTGAATGTGAATCATTGAGTATGTGTTGTTCTGTGGCGGTCTGGCGAGCTGTTCAGGCCTCTGCCCAGAGCCGGCTGAGATAGGCACCAGCCTCCCCGTCACTCTAGTCGGATTAAACATTTCAGCAAAAGCATGATAATGACAGAATGCTATCTTTGTGTTCTTCATTTTTTCACATCACATCAGCATTTGGTTGTAATTTCTGCTGCAGTCTGTAGTGATGTCATCTTACTGGATCACGTTTACTTTTTTTTTTTTTTTAAATGACTCCTGTTCATTAAAAAAAAAAAAAGAAAAACATTCTAACATAAGAAAACATACTCAGTGCAAAGAAAAAATATTAAATTACTTAATTAGGCCACAACCCAATGCCGGAGCTGAATGTCAGCGTGTTGTATTTATTTATTGTTTTTACTTTCATTAGTCCCGGGTGTCTGTGGGCTGGTCTATATTTCCCCTTGTTATGGCATTGGGTCAGATTTACATCACCAGTGTACTAACGTCTGTGTCCACCTCAAGTTAAGAATTTTACTAAACATCTAACCAACAAAATATTGCATCCGTATTATAAAACACTGATAAATTTTTTTTTTTTTTTTTTTTTTTTTTTTACTCTCAGATACAGATTCTCACTGTAGGAGCCGCCCACTTGACCTCGTCTTTATAGTAGACAGTTCTCGTAGTGTGCGTCCAGGTGAGTTTGACAAGGTGAAGATCTTCCTTTCGGACATGGTGGGCACTCTGGAAATCGGCGCTGATGCCACTCGGGTCGCCGTGGTGAACTACGCCAGCACTGTCAAAATTGAGTTCCTTCTAAAAGATCACATGAAGAGAGAGAGCATGAAGCGAGCCATCAGTGTCATTGAGCCCCTGGCGGCAGGCACCATGACTGGCCTGGCCATCAGGAAAGCGATGGAAGAGGCCTTCACCGAGCAGTCAGGGGCACGGCCGCAATCTCAGAAGATCTCAAAGGTGGCCATCATTGTCACAGATGGGCGTCCTCAGGATCAGGTGCAAGAGGTGTCGGCGGCAGCCCGAGCCTCAGGGATCGAGATCTACGCCGTGGGGGTGGACCGGGCCGATATACAGTCGCTTAAGCTTATGGCCAGCAACCCACTGGAAGACCACGTGTTCTATGTAGAGACCTATGGTGTCATCGAGAAGCTCACCTCTAAGTTCAGGGAGACTTTGTGTGGTAGGACTGCAGGTCTTTAATGCAATGTGTTCAATGTTTTTATTTAAATCTCACGATTGAACATAAAATATAGAGATCACTAGTACAAAATAGAACTCTTTCAGTGGGCAGGGTGGCATCGCAGTGGTTAGAATCTCTGCCTCTCAACAAGAAGGTCCAATGGTTTGATCCAAGAATCCATATTCAAAATGGTATTTTTTAATATAATGTTATTCTACTATGCGATGCCCCATGATGGCTTGGCGAGCTGTACAGGGTGTACCCCGCCCTCACCCAGAATTGGTTGAGATGGGCACCTACCTCCCTGTGACCCCAATTAGGATGAAGCAGTTGAGGAAATTAATAAATATTTTAATATATTTAACTAATAAATATTACTTTAAACATTGTAAAATAATTATGTAATAATTATGATGTATAAGTAGCCAGTATTTGTTTCTATAAACATATTGCATGTATGTTATATAAAGACATTAGTGGGTGGCTTGGTGGTTAAGGCTGTGGGTTACTACTCAGAAGGTCAGGGGTTCAAGTCCCATTACCACCAAGCTGCCATTTCAACATACGGTATTGACCATAGCCACTATTTGGCCCTTGAAAAAGGACCTTCTTCCTGAGGTCAACAGTTGTATAAAGTAGATAAAAATGCAAGTCGTTCTGGATAAGGGCATCTGCCAAATGCTGTAGCTGTAAATGTAAAGTAAATGCAAATTAAATGCACATAAAAAATAAGTACAGTGGTACCTTGACTTATGAAATGAATCCGTTTTGAGGGCGAGCTCGTAAGTCCGTTAGATAAAACAAAAATTCCCATCGGAAATAATACAAAACCAAATAATCCGTTCGAACTCCCTCCCAAACTCATATAACCTGACACAAACACATATATTTTACCTAATATATTAAAGATAAACATATAAAACAATAAATATTTCCTAATAATAATACATGCACATTAACATTAATAATAATTAATAATAATAAAACAAGAATAAACAATAAGTCCGCGAACCCTTCCAATCATCGACTGCAGCAAAGATGTCACGTGGATGCGAAGATGTCACGTGGGCAGGCATGAAGTGATGGATAACAGGAGGAGGAGGAGAATTTTGTGCATATGCATGCTAAGAATGCCAGCAAGGAAAGGCTCGTGGTGAGCTCCCACAAGGCCAGTGCTTCTCAAATAGTGCGGTGTGATGCTACGGGAGGCATGTGACCCTGGGGAACATGCTTTTTTGCAATACTGTACTAGAATTAAGTGTAATTGCACATCCTCTATAGTCGGTGGCAGTGGCGCTCTCACTGTGTTCCCTATGGTGTAGGGGAAACGCTCCGAGCAAACGATATGAAGTGCAGTAAACACTATTTATAGTCGCGTGCGGGTGCTTGGGGGGGGTGGGGTTTTTTTTTGTTTTGTTTTTTTTCTTCCTATAGGAGCATCACAGAAAATAATTGAGAATCACTGCACAAGGCGTTCTCGGAGCACGGAGGAATACACGCGGAAGAATACAAGGCTGATCGACCCAGAAAAGCCATTTCCCCAGTAGAGCTCGTAAATCAATATTTTGCTGGTTGGATGGGGCAGGTTTTTGGTGGATCGAAGCTTGTATCATGGAAAATTTGTGATAAAAGATACTCGTAAGTCAAAGTACCACTGTACATGAAGCTTTCAATATTCTACAGCCGGTCCCAGCTTTTCACCGAAAACTTTAAAAATATAAATAAAAAATTTTTTTACAGGAAAATGAAGTGAAGTGTTGATAACGGTGTGCTTTAGTTTGTGTTACTGCAACGGAATGTCCAGCAGTCTTCAATTCCCTCCATGAGTCCATTTGTTCACTATCCCAGTCTTTTCTTCTAAAAATTAAATGAAAATACAGTGCACAGGTTGAGACGGATGTGAGGAGATAAACATCGCTGTCAATCTGTTGCATCATATGTATGTTACATTCCTGTATGAATTCGGGGGGCTTTCAGTATAAAGTGTGTGTAAATCCAGGCAGGAGAGAGAAAGTGATCTTTGATCTTTTGCCAAACAACAACACCACCAAAAATTAACCATAAAAGTGCTTGTTCCAGGTACGGATCCGTGTGCCATGGGAAATGACTGCGAGCACATGTGTGTCAACAATGACTCATCTTTTTACTGCAAGTGTCAGAAGAGCTATATTTTGAACGAGGACCAGAGAACGTGCTCCCTCAAACGTAAGAGTCTGCAGGTGATATACAGTATCATGATCAGAACTGTGCCTGGGACACACTTGAAAATGGAAGCGATTCCAAAGTGAATGATGTAATGATAGATTTTACACACTTTTTAAAACCCCGGATAATTAGGCCAGCAATAGAAACTGTCGGATCCATAAAGATAAACATTCAAGTCCAATAATTATCCCAATTTCTCTGTATGTATAAATCATTGGACTTCAATGTTGATCTTCATGGATCCAACAGTTTCTGTTCATGTACTCCAACAAAATTAATTGAACGGTGCAGTCATTTAAAAACTGCCAAGTGCTCAGGATAATTGTGATCATTTGAGACGAAGGGGAAATTAACCTGCTGGGTTTTATTATTATTATTATTATTATTATTATTATTATTATGGTCCAGGCTCTAGTTTCTTTTTTTCTCATCAAATTGATTTTCTTACACACAAAAAATAAATCCTTCCTGACTAATCTTACCTGTTCACACATTGATTTAAAAACATCTAAAATTCCTGCTCCACAGCTAAACCGCCAAAGCCGCCTTTGTCAGGACTCTGTATAGTATAGTATTGTGTATATATATATATATATATATATCTGTATAGTATAGTATATACTGGCAGCACACTGGCGTAGTGGTTAGCACGTCTGCCTCACAGCAAGAAGGCCTGGGTTCGATTCACGGCCTGGGCATTTCTGTGCGGAGTTTACATGTTCTCCCCGTGCTCGTGTGGGTTTCCTCTGGGTACTCCAGTTTCCTCCCACGGTCCAAAAATGCACAGTAGGTTAACTGGCTGTTCTAAATTGCCCACAGGTTTACATCGTGTAGAAGGCAATGGTAAACCACTGCACTATCCTTGCCAAGAAAACCTCCATGAAGATGATAATCAAGGCGTTATCCTTCATGGCAGGTCACCAAGAGTCGTTCTACGACTCGGGAGGTACCAGACCAGACCATTGTATATACTACACAAAAACAGTTCAGTCTGATTGGTTCACTGTCTCTGAAGATGGAACATTTTCCAAATCTTGAATTCTGGATAATGACCGAGTCATAACGGCAGACAAAGGCTCCCGAGTGGCGATGAGACAAGGTGTGCCACTACCATCCTGGAGATCACAGATCCGATTCCACATTGATGCAACCTATCATACGTGACCAGGAGTTTCCTCACATCAAGAAGGCCTTGAGTTTGATTTCCAGGCTCCGCCTTTTCTATGTGGAAGTTTGTATGTTCTCCCCGTGCTTGTATGGGGACTCCGATTTCCTCCCACAGTTCAAACATATGCATATTATGCTTATTGGCTGTTCTTCACGGACCATAAGTGCGAGTGTCTCTAGCAAGATGTTCAGAGTGTACCCTGCTTGCACCCAGAATCGACAGAGATAGGCACCAACTATGTCGCAACTCAAGTGGGATTAAGCGATTCGGCAAGTGACAAAGTGAGTAAATAAGCTATGGCTTCATTAGGCAAGAAAATTTGGGGAGGAGATTTATCATCATCATCATCATCATCATCATCATCATCATCATGGTCACTCAGCAAAATGCCCTCCCTAAAACTATGAAGAAATCTCTTAAAGGTATCAAGCATTTAATTTAAACCATCCTGCATGTGAGCTTGTCACACTTTCAAAATGTACAGATGAAGCATAAAATTCAAATCCTATTTCCTTCTGTTTTGTTCTGATGTTCCTGTTTGGGATTCACGTCAACAGTCATCTGCCTCAGGCTCGGTAGATATCGCTCAACAGTCACCGAGACGTAGCACCGATTTCAGTGAATAATTGTTATATGTATCATTTTGGTGCTCTGTATATAATAGAACAAATCCAGCACAGCAATCGGCCGGATTAGAACTCTGACCCATCCCGTGTATGATGATGGTCATCCTGAAATGAACCTGTAACTATCATGATGTTGAAACACATGCAGATACCGTCCACCTCCTGGACTAATGTTACAAGTTCTTTTCAGCTCAGTGAAGCATCGTTTTCTTTCGGACAGACGACCAAAGCATATCCTGCATCCTAATCATGGCTCTCCGTGTATTTGAGTTCCATTGGTGTATTGTTTATCCTGGTGGTTCTGCTAAGTTTGGGTTCCATGATATGTATTTAGTTTTTTTTAATGGAATTAAACTTAAAGAATAGTAGATCTGATCTTTTGCATGAAAACTCTGCGTCTCTTGGTTTGTTATTTGTTGTAAAATATTTGGTTCTTAAAACGATTTTTAAACTGTACGAATGTTTACACAATTTTCACGCACACACAAAAAGATTTTGCAACAGTACCATATATATATATATATATATATATATATTCTTAGTAACAGGGTGTTAAGGGTCCGAAGACATGAATCTTATTCATCATTGCTTCCCACTGTGCAGTCTAACCCAGGCATGTCTGACAATTTTTAAAATTTATTTCTATTTTTAAAAAGATATTGCCATCTGTTTTTCCGTTGATTGTTATTCAGTATGAAGTTGTCCGTTCCAGGTGTATCCCCATGCAAAACGGGACATGGCTGTCAACATATCTGTGTTGGAAGTGGCACATCCTATTACTGCAAGTGTCGTCCTGGCTATATCTTAAATGAAGACAAAAGAACATGTTCGGTCAGCAGGGACAGTTACCGTGAGGGTTACAACGATGTCACAGCCAGTGGGGCCAATGATGGCGACAACGATGATGAAATTAGTGCCAGTGAGTTTAAAACGTCAGGGTGGAAAGGGTACTGAATGAGTTTTCATGCCATTTCTTCCTAATACTTGAGCTGAAAATATGGTGTCCTGTTCAGCTGGTTTTGAATACTGACTGTGTAAGTTTTGTACAACGCTATTGTCCTTTTGCCTGTTGACTACCAATCTTTTACGTATTACTGTATATAAATGTCAAGCAAGGAGGGTAAAGACGAGCATATGCTTCCTCCATTCATGTGAAGTCATCACTTTTTTGTATATACTCTACATATATCTTAATATGTGAGAATTTGAGGGAAAGTGCTAATTACCCTTATCTATTAGCTTGTGATTGGTAAAAAGCTGTCAGGTTGCATATCATGATTTATTAACCAACAAAAGCAATCAGAGAGCACACATCTCTCCCAAACCCATCAATCCCCCATGTGCACCTATTGCACAAAAATCTCACAATGTTAAAGAGTCCTTTAAACAATTCCTGGATCCAAAATTTGATTAGGATTGTCTCCGAAATCTATCAATCTTCCCAACTCTGGTCGAAATTTCACGAGAATCCAAACATAACCTTCTGTGTAATCTCGCTAACAAAGACTACGCCAACGGGTAAATCGTCACCTTCTAGCAGAGATTATAAAAATATTTGCGTAGTTACCCAAGATAGGCTGTTACTGCTTTAAAGAAAAATAATCTGGAGTGCTACAAATCTGACAACTCTTCCCTATGCTATTTCAAACATAACTGCTTAATGTTCATGACTTGTTCCAGGTTTGGATGCTTGTGCGCTGGATCACGACTGTCAGCACACTTGTGTGAGCAGTGGCTCCTCCTATAACTGCACCTGTCTCCCAGGCTTTGTGTTGATGCAGGACAAGAAATCTTGTTTGAAAGCCGATGTTGATGATGATGATGATGATGATGATGACGGTAGTTCCAGTGAGTTACTTGGTGTAATGTGTCATAAATGGCAATGATTCATGTTGTTTCATGCCTATTTATGACTATTTGTTGTCAGGATCCAGCTTCAGTAGCTTAGCCTCATATTTCATTAAAGATAACAACATCTGGAGATCTTCAGTGCTTCACTCATGACTTGTTGCAGGTCTGGACCAGTGTGCAATGGTACATGACTGTGAGCACATATGTGTCAGCAGTGGTGGCTCCTATCACTGTGATTGTCGCAGAGGTTTTGTCTTGAACGAAGACAAGAAAACTTGTTCACGTAAGAGCTTGTAGACCAGGCTATTCATGTAAAGGCTCAAGCTCTGTAGGTTTCCTCCAACCTTGCACCCTACCTACATACATAAAGATAATTCATAACTCTTCCTTCAGAGCTGGCAGCAGAAAGATCAAGCTTTATGGTTGACAGAGGACTTTCTGTTTTTCCTGTGCTTGCTGGTTTTGTCCTGGTACTCCAGTTTCCCTCACAGGCAAAAGACATGTACATTTGTTCAAATGGCGAATTCTAAATTTCCAATAGATGTGAGTGTAAACGGTTGATTTTGCTAGTGTTGGCCCTGCGATGGACTCGTGATCTGTTTATGGTGTACCCCACCTCTTGCCAGAAGACAAGATTCTGAATAGATTGGCTCCAGTTTTTCCAAAAGCCTAATAAGATAAGCGGTATGAACGTTGTATGAATTAATCACAGCTCTGAGTTACAGATCTCATTATATGCCCCCCCAACTATTTGGAGAATACCTGTTTGATTGGATGCACATGGAGTCCTTCTCATCACTCATGGTATGCATGACCCTACCAGTCAGATTCAAAGAAATAGTACCAAAACAAAGGGTCATAATCTGGTATGGTGCACTGCACTAATATGTTGGTTGGAGAAACTACTGGTAGACATTGCAGCCAAAACTGAATAGTCCTGCTGTAGACTATATAAATGTAAAGCTCATTTCACCAAGAAGCTTGATTTGGTGAATTTCCTAAGGTTCTATGACATCGGGTATTTGGAAATGATTTTAAATGCTCCAAGGAGGTCAGTCATCGAAGCCTATGCTGTTGGAAACCATTAAAATAAAAATGATTATGATTTGAGGACATCCCTGTTTATAACATGAACTTTTAACAAATCGATTGTTTTTCAGCTGTACAATCTGTTTGTATTAATTAAAGTTTTCACAGACATGGAGGTCATCATGTTCTCGAGGCGTACACTCAAATTCCTATAAACATGCAAGATGCGGAATTCCACTGAGTCTTTCTCATAACCTGTTGCAGGTCTCGACCAGTGCGCAATGGGACACGACTGTGAACACATTTGTGTCAGTAGTGATGGCTCCTATCATTGTGAATGCCTGAGAGGTTTTGTCTTGGATGAAAACAAGAAAACTTGTTCACGTAAGAACTTGAAGAACAGGCTATTCATCCAAGGGCTCAAGCTGTGCATGTTCATTCCAACCAGGTGCCCTACCGAGTCAAAGATAACACATACCTCTTAATGTACTGTATTAAGTACAACCACCAATAGATGATTTTGAGAACTGAGTGGTATTTAGGGGTTTTTGATTGATGGAACATTGGAACACTACATAAACATGATCAAATGTGGTATGCGCAACTGATCAGATCATAAACAAACATAAAAAAAGCACGAAATCTAATTGGTATATATATATATATATATATATATATATAAACACAGTATTGGTATAATGCATTTCAGGGGTTGGTTGGAGAAACTACTTGTAGACATTACAGCTCTTGAGTCAAAATGAATAGTCCTGCTGTCAGTCACAGAATCGACTTTGAAGGTCAGTTTACCAAGAAGCTGTCAGTTTGTTAGTCATTTGGGTTTGACTAGTATCTTGTCTGATGGTGGCACAGTGACGAAATGGTTATTACATCAAGTTCTGTGTGAAGTTCTTCTCATGCATTCTTGGGTTTCTACTGGGTACTCAATTTTCCTAACACAGTTCAAAGACATGCATATTAGGCGAACTAGCAGTTCCAGAGTCAGCTGAGAAATACTCCTGACCAAACTTAAATGACGCAGACACAGACGCACTCTGTTACAGTACCCAATAGTCTGATGGCTGAGGGGTAACCTGGTCTGTCGTACCTTTTTTCATGGGGGAGGGGTGTTGATATGGGAATATTTCCAAGCCTCCTAGGTACACAGAGAACCCAGTAGGACCCTGGAAAATGGAAATTGCCACTTGTTCAACAGAATGTAGATATTTGTAGGGCAGATGGCCAAAAGCCTGGACTGGTGACTTGAGTTTGCTACTTGTTTGCAAACTACAGTATATGGTTTTCTCAAGCTTATATTTACATTAGGTTCTAAAGGGCTCGGTCTTTTATCAATATGACATCTGAATATCTTCATTGCTTCAACTGATGACTTGTTGCAGATCTGGACCAGTGTGCAATGGGACATGACTGCGAGCACATTTGTACCAGCAGTGGTGGCTCTTATCGCTGTGAATGCTGGAGGGGTTTTGTCTTGAACAAAGACAAGAAAACCTGTTCACGTAAGACATTGTGGACCAGGCTATTCAACTGAAGGCTCTTGCTCCGTTTGTTCTCTCCAACCACACACCCTATCTAGTTACAGTTAATTTGTTCCTCCACATTGGCATAATAAATTCCTAACTTGCCAAAATCTTGTGTACCATTGCCATGAAATAAGTGAGAGGCATCTACGTCTTCTTGATTGGATGCACAGGGTGACATTCTGTAATGCTAACCATTTGTGGTATGTACAACCTGAACAAACAAAATTTGTTGAAGTTAAGCCTTATATCCAGGTATGGAGCATTGTGCTGGTTGTGCTGGTTGAAGAAACTACTGGTAGACATTGCAGCCTTCAAGAGTCAAAACTGAATAGTCCTGTTGGTTTGGCGGTATCATGTAGAAATCAATGGCCTTTTTTTTGTATTATGTCATGGATAAAATAAAAATGGGGGCGGTTAGGAGCAGAGGCCACCCTTGTGTAAAAAAGTAGTCTCTAAATGGCTTCAGCTTTATATATCGTTTGTATCTACTGAAGAGGCCACATCTGGATTTTTACAGCCCTTTACATGTTACCTGTTGCAGGTCGGGACCAGTGTGCAATGGGACATGACTGCGAGCACATTTGTGTCAGCAGTGATGACTCCTATGGCTGTAAATGCCGGAGAGGTTTTATATTGAACGAAGACAAGAAAACTTGTTCACGTAAGACCTTGTCCAGGCTATTCATGTGAAGGCACAGGTTCTGTTTGTTCACTCCAACCAGGCACCCTACATTTCCTTTCATTTCATTTCACCTAGTTCTAATTAGGGTCATGGGGAGGCTGGTGCCCATCTCATCCGACTCTACATTTTATATTCTAGTCAATACATAATAGGCACCTCACCAAAATCCCAAGTGTGGTGCATTCCACCGCCAACTAATCTTAGACCTTATAGCCCTCAAATCAATTGTAAATAATCCTGCTTTAGACTGTAAATACCATTACGTAAAGTCTTTAGGGTTGAAGGGAAAGAGTCACTTCTTTCTTTTCTTTGAAAAATATTGGTTTTGCGAGACGTGATCTGGTTCCAACTGATTATCAGACTAACAGAGTTTGCTTTGTTAATCCCAATCTGAAGAGATGAAGGCGGCGGTCGTTCAGGATCCTTGTCACTGTGAGGCCAGACTGGCTTTCCAGAGGCAGACGCAAAACTCCATCCAGGCCATCGATGAAAAACATATCCTTTTCTTTTAATTTTGTGCAACTGGATTTACACACAGACCCAATGAGTCAACTCTTATACATACTTTGATCTGTATTATATATTAATAACAAAGTCCTGTGGTGTATTAATGTGCATGTTTTGGGTCATTGTCTTTTGTTTTGAAATATATATTGCAGATGTTTGGTGGGATCGAAGCTCGAATCATGGAAAATTCGTTATAAAAGACACTCGCAAATCAAGGTACCACTGTATTATGTATGTTTATGACAATCATGCGGTAAAGACACACAAGTACTAGATGCCCTGGTGAGTACAGCCAGACTAACGAGTGTAACAATTTCTGCATATCTTCTTTAAAAAAAAAAAATGCATCAAGAAAAAAGTATTGTGCATCTGAAAAAAGTGAATGCACATCAATACTGTGTGTGTGTGTGTGTATATATATATATATATATATATATATATACACATATATATATACACACACACACACACACAATGGTACCTTGACTTACGAGTGTGTTTTATAATGAATTTTCCATGATACGAGCTTCGATCCACCAAAAATCTGCCCCATCCAACCAGCAAAATTTTGATTTATGAGCTCTGCAGGAGAAATGGCTTTTCCGGGCCGATTATCCTCGTATCCTTCCATGTGTATTCCTCCATGCTCCGAGAATGCCTTGTGCAGTGCTTCTCAATTATTTTCTGTGATGACCCTATAAAAAGGACCCCCCCGTGTCCATGCACGATTATCAAGTGTTCACTGCACTTCTATCGTTTGCTTGGTGCTTTTACCCCGACACCATAACGCGACAATGAGAGCGCCACTGCTACCTACTGTAGAGGATGCGCAATTACACTTAATTTTAGTACAGCATGGTGAAAAAAGGTCCCCCCCCCCCCCCCCCCCCCGATCATCACACCGCGCCCTCCAAGGGGAGCGCGCCCACTATTTGAGAAGCAGCACTGGCCTTGTGGGAACTCACCACGAGCCTTTCTTTGCTGGCATTTGTCGCGTGCACACGAACAAAATTCTCCACCTCATGCCTGCCCACGTGACATCTTCACGCCCACGTGACATCTTTGCCGCAGTTGATGACCGGAAGGGCTAGTTCACTTATTGTTTATTGTTGTTTTATTATTATTTATTATTATTGATGTTAATGTAGATGTATTATTATTATTAAATATTTATTGTTTTTACATGTTTATCTTTAATATATTAGGTGAAATATACATGTTTGTGCAGGTTATATGAGTTTGGGAGGGGGTTGGAATGGATTAATTGGTTTTCTATTATTTCCAATGGGAATTTTTGTTTTGTCTAACGAACATTTTGACTTATGAGCTCGCCCTCAGAACAGATTAATCTCGTAAGTCAAGGTACCGCTGTGTATATGTACATATAAATCAAAGAATTCAGGAAAGTAAACTCTCTCTGTTATTGACATACCACAGTATAAAATTTCATCCTTATGTGTAATCAGAAAATGAGCTCAATCATGTGGTAACCTTAACGACTCTTTTACTGGCAGACATCACTAAGAAACTACAGAAAATGGAAAGCACGTTGTCCTACAAGTGATCTTTTTGTTGGTAAGTGAGAAATCAACAGTATACAGTAACCCACAACATTCATTCATTCATTTTCTCTGCCACTTAATTCTATGTAAGGTTGTGGGGAGTCTGACGCCCATTCATTTCACCCTGGGCAAGGGCGGGGTACATCCTGAACACTCATACAACCCTTCACACTCACAACTAGGGTTGATTTGGAACAGCCAATTAACCTACTGTGCTTGTTTTTGGACTGTGGGAGGAAACCGGAGTACCCCGAGGAAACCCACGCAAGCACGGGGAGAACATGCTAAACTCTGAACAGAAACGTCCGAGCTTGAGAATCAAACCCAGGACCTTCGTGCTGTGGAGGCGGACGTACTAATCACTACGCCACTAGTTTATTATTAATTTAAAAAAAAAATCAACTGGATTTTGTGATGCTTCAAACTCCTGTTCTGATGTTTGGACTATTTTCTATTTCAGTGAAGCTTCATTACAGATCACACCCTGACCTCCAGCACAACAACTCCAGAACCTCTATACAGTACCTCCATAGACCTGGAACATCACCAGCATGGGTTAAATCTGTGTCGCCGGGTCATCACCAAATTAAAGAAAATGTTTTATTCAGGAAAATAAAACACTGACCTATATTACATACATAACACTTCAAAGGTTTGTGTAGAATACATTCCTGAATGACAACACACACACACACACACACACAAGTGGCACCTGGGGAGCAGTTGTGGATTAGGTGTCTTATTAATAATAGATTCCTTAATAATAATAACAATAATAATAAGACAATAGAACACCTGTGAGTGGAGGTGCCTCTTATAATTGTTGTTCTGAGTGTGTGCACTTGAGCACTCCACTGTAAACCTGGATTCTAAAATATCTTGAGGTTTCCGAGAGCATGTTTTTATAGTTGTACCATTTAATTTTAGTTGAGTTACTATTAAATACATAGTTTTGGTGTGTCTGATGTCCAGATGTGTATCATTTTTTTGGAGGTTTATACATTCATTATATCACTGTGTGTAATATATAACTTTAAAATGATAAAAATAAAAGATTTATTATTAAGATGCATAACGCTACTATTGTTTAAAATTTTTCCTTAATAAATAAGTCACTGCAGAACAATTTTTTTAAATAAACATGATACAACAAAATAAATTTAGTAAGCTGCTGAACTTTGAACAACAGCTGTACTGTCAGTTTATACCAGTTCCGTGATGTCAAGCTTGCGTATAGCTCTCCCCCTTGTCACTCAAACTAAATTTCGGATCTCTACGTTAACTCCGACAGCAAATACCGACATTTACGACTCCTAGACGAGCAGGAAAACTCATCCGTCCTTCATCCCAGTGCGAGATCAGGTCCCTCAGATCTCACGCTGATGGATGATGGAACACTAAAACACTCCCCGCTCTCTGTGGTCTCGTTCCACCACAGTTTCCCGGCCGCCTTCCCATGTTTTACGGTGCCACGTGTACCGGAGGCCGGAGTTGTGTCTGCTGCAAAAAGAAAAAGGGTTTTCACATCCTGTTCTCAGAGAAAGACACGAGTGTGAGAAATTCCCTGGATAACGTCGAGGGTTACAAAGGGGAGATTCAAAGTTCCGCCATAAAAAGAGAACCACGTTCGTTTCAGAACCATTTCGATCCACAAGCCAGCGGAAAAGCAAACTGAACTTCTATGCACTGACAGTAGGTGAAACCTCTCCTTCCTTCAAGCCAATGACTTCCAGATCATGAGCCCAGCACGCTCACCACTCCACCAAAGGCCCCACCCATCAGTACCTGTATTAGGTGCCTGTTATAGCCCCTGGTCCAGAAAGAGCTTATAAAGTATTGACGAGATTTTATTGCTGAAAGATTTCTCTCGGAGGAAGAACGGTGCAAAGGAACGTCGAAAGCATTACATACAGCAGACCGCAGTGAAGGAAGTCATCAACACTGGAGAAACTACAGGGCAATACAAAGAACTGAACTGCCCTCCTCTGGTCCATCCTGATGGGCTATCACTGGTTGGATTTGTGATCTTTCAAGCCTCTCGCTCCTCCTGATGATGATGATGATGATGATGATCCATATGGACACTCAGAAGAACCTGTGGAGATGACCTTCCACTACTGATGATATAAATTCTTTTACTGGAACGATTTAAGACAATTTCCATTACACTTATAACCAATAAAACTGTGTTCAACTATCATGAAGCTCCTACTACAAGGTTTATATTTTTGTCTGGTTTCACCCAGATGATGGGTTTCCCGTTTGAGCCTGGTTCCTCTGAAGGTTTCTTCCTCAAGTTGTCTGAGGGAGGTTTTCCGTGCTGCCTCCCCTACAGGCTGGATCATTATGGATATGTAGGGTTTACCCCGATTTCCGAATATTGGTTAGACCCAATTCACCCCCTCCCAAATAGTGTTTTCCTCCCTATCACATGACCACAAGCAATCACGGAAAGGTAAGAATGCACACGCCCCTTCCTTGACATACAACGTCGCCACCTGTCTCTTTACAAACTGCTGTGCATGTCGATCTAGAGGTGGCTTAACACGCTTGAAGAGAATGCACAATCATGATTGGCTGGTGATCACTGTGAGTGACAGGGAGGCGTCTGCCAACCCTTCCTCTTGTGAGAGCCCACCAATACTGCATCATGAGCCCGGCATTTTGGTCCAGTCTGATAGTCGCACACACCTTGTCGGGAGCTCAGAAGGTTGAAATTCTTTCCGGATATTGTTTTCCTGTGTAAAGTGGCTTTGTGGTCACGTTAATTTTAAAAAGCCTGAACTGAATCAACAAGACCAGAATACAACTGGTCCACCTGGGCGCGAATTCCTCAAAACACATCTCCTTGGACACTTTCCGAGACCCACGCACACCATCACGACTCCACCCAAAATCTCAACTGACACACATCCAGGAAAGCAAACCCCGAACAAAATGTTTGAAAATGTTTATTACTGAATTAACTTTCCAGAAAGTGTACAAGGAAAGAAAAAGAGAGAACGAGACCAGGAAAAAGAGGAGCATGCATCCACTGATTTTCACAATACTAGCAGAGTGTCATGTTTATCCAAAGCATTGCCTGGTGAGAGAGAAAGAGAGAAAAAAAAAAACACCTCTTCCCATGTCAGCAATGTGCCGAAAGCATGATCACTACCTACCACAACACGGTACGATGTATGCCGCCAAGATGGTGGCAGGTGGTGCGGTGGGATCTGATGGATGAATGGTACTGGAAGTATGCATGAACCAACTGATACAACACTTGAATATAAAACATGATAAAGTGCTAAAATTTGCAATCTTTTGCCTAGCGTTATTATTTAAACATACACACATACACAAAAAGGAAAAAAAAAACGAACACTTATTTTAAATTCACATTGGATTGTCATGTCTGGCGGTTTAACTAAAGCTGAATTTGTTACATTAGCCAATTAAAAAAGTAGTGCGTTGAAATGTTAGTAGACAATCAAGTGAAGCGGTAAAGAGAAAAAAAAAAACATAACAGTTCAAAACATTTCTTGTTCTTTGAAAAAAAAAAAAAAATGCATTAAAAATCAGGAAAAGCATGAAAAGTGAAAGCATACACTGCTTCATGTGCGCTGCCGCAGGCAGATGATCTAAGTAGAAAGATTTCAATAGAATGGTTCACTATGAATAAACTATACAAAAGCTGTCAAAAGCACAAGTCGCGATGCGACCGAGCTCACAACCAGACTTCAACACTGCAAACCCAATTCCCCCGGACAGGGAACATCCCTCTTCCCTGAAACGCACAACTGACGGGGTCTTTTATTTTCTATTCATTTACAAAAATAGATCTGTGTGATGAGCAGTCACGACATGTTGATGAGAGTCATGCGGATGATGACGATGGTTTAATCGATGCGATGATGCAGAGATTTAAAGTGATAAGTGGTGGGGGATCGTTAACACCCTCCGTACTACAGAGTGGAAGGGTGCCGTCGATCGAATCCGAGAAACCAACGACAGCATCTGCAATGACGTGATCACAGAGGGTGTTCAGGCGGGCATGTAAGGGGGCGGAGGCTCCTTCGCCGGCATCGTCATGGCCATTTCGTAGGTGGGGAGGATGTACTGTTGGATATGCACAACGACAACATGTTCAATTCCAGTCAACAACAACGATAACAACAACAAAAAATGGAAAAGCTGTGCTTGGATGATATGTAGCTGTTTTTAAATTATAATTCATACAAAATGATCCAACAATGAGAGGAAACAGAGCTCGACATAAAAATTGGTTTGTGTTGTCACTTACATTATCGCAGCTATAAACAGTCACTCCTTCACCTGCATCCCTTTTTCATTTTTATTTAAATAACTCAACAACCATATTTCCAGACTGCTTAATCCTACCCAGGTCACCAGGAGGCTGGAGTCCATCTCAGCCAACACTGGGCAAAAGGTTGGGTCCACCTTGACCATGACAAGGCAGAACACACACAAGAATTCACTCACACCTGGGGTCAATGTGGAACAGCTGACTAGCCTACTGTGCATGTCTTTGGACAGTGAGAGGAAACCCAGACAAACACGTACAGTAGTGGCTCAATGGTTAAGGACCCAGTATCACCAAGTTGTCATTACTGGGACCATGAGCGTTAACCCTTATTTGCTCAGTTGTACAAAAATCTACGTCACTCTGTATAAAGGAGCCGTGGGAATGTTTCAGCTGCTCTGTTCGTCGGGGATTCTTTTTCACTTCTTGTATTCGTTCCTCACCCCCTGAGGGACAGTTATCGAACCTCACCTCTATCTTAAAAGCTATAAAGCTCAAAGTAAGTGTGTCCAGTAACGTGACACCCACTGTGATTAAAAATTAAGCAGACTGTTTGAATGAGCTGCAGACTTTTGCTCTTCATAACAAAGACATATGTGAGGTGTATATTCACGTGGCAGGATTAAAAAAAAAAAAAACATTCAGAAAGGCAATAGTTGTGGGGCGGAACAGGAACTCTGGTATAGGTTCATGAAGCGAGCAGCACCCTCTACTGAGCAAACATGAGAATACACAAAACTCCTCATAATGAGGGGAAGAGAAAAGAATGGAGAGAAAAAAGTCCAGTAAATTCTGTAAACAGTCATGTACAACTGTGGGATTTAAATCTGTAATCTCCTGTGAAGAAGTCAGGATGCTTCCTCGGTAACGCAGCCTCTCGAAATAAAAACTGGCTCATAATTTATATACTGCTTCAAGCTTCCGAATAATAAACAAACTCCTTTATCTTATGTTAAAATTGTGTAAAATCATCAGAATTCTTCAATCTGATCAGACATAAGGAAGTGGAATATATATATATATATATATATATATATATATATATATATATATATATATATATATATATATATATATATATATATATAAACAGTAGCTGTGACAGATGCAGCTAAAAAAATCATAACCCTATAATAAAAGAGCTCTTACTAATACATTACTGTTTCTATAGTAACAGCTTTCATTCTCACAGGGTGGCTTTTAAAGAGACCATGAAGGAGTAATTATTTATAGCTGGTACAGTGGAAATGGCAACAGGAACTCATTTCCCGGATGTTCAGCATTGTTAAATATAACTGTACCAAGACATCAGATTGTTTCATTAAGCTGAAATGAATAACTTTTGGCACAGTCTTGTTGTATAAGACAAATAAATCATGTCCGGATGCACTGTTACAGAAAGACGGTTCACGCTGGGGAGGTAGCGGTCAGTAGGAGCCGATGCGTCTTAACATCTGATTGGAGATTATTTCTTCCAGTTCACACGCTCTACGGTTTCACTATGACACGACAGACCCATACGGAGCAGAACTTTTAGAGATGACACTCTGAACTGCAGTCATTTGTTTTCTGAACCGCTTAATCCTAAGTAGGGTCACGGGAAGGTTGTCGGCAATATCAGTGAGATTATAGTACTACTACTACCCTGGACATCTCACCAGGTCATCGCAGGGCAGATAAACGCTGACGGCTATAAAGCTCGTCTTTACGAAAGGCATCAATGGTTCCTTTACATGAACCTCCCACCACAGACAGTGAGAGACATGGCCGGCCTTTGATAACCCAGTTAGCTGCACTGAGGGGACAGAGGCGTCAACCCGGTGACAGTGGGGCATGAACCTTTGACCTTGGGATCAGTGATCCAGCACATTAGCTACAATTGCCCCCTGAGCATTAAAGGTGGACACTGATGTATCATTCACATGACTGTACTGGCCGATATCCTTATATATGTCGAGGTGTGAACGTAAACATACCTGGGGTGGAGCCTCAAAAGCAGGATAAACGGCGATCTCGGGCATGTTTCTGTGGTTGATATATTTGTAGCAGTTCCACACGCAGTTGATCAAATATGCCTGTTTAAACAATACCAAGAAGAGATTAAATTTACTAAAGAGTTCCTATTCACTAAACAAAGACTGTCGACTCAAAAACACTGAGCTCATGTGGGATCATGAATCATGTGAATGGTTTCAAATAAACAGGACATTTTAGAAATAATAATCCATAAACACTGCCTTCAGGCTGACTGTATGTATTTATCACTAATGGTCATGTGATCGTTCCGACAGACCATGATTAAAGAGTGGAAATACAGGTATGCCTCGGCTTACGTCATTAATTGGTTCCAGGAGAGACGACTTAATTCGAAAAACGACTTAAACTCCACTTTAAACCATCAGCAATTTTTGTTGTTGTTGTTTGGCTTGCAGTGTGGTTGCTACCCAACTATAAAGCTGAAGATGAGACAGTAACAAACTTACTCCATAAGGTGGCAGTGGTGTGCAACAAAGTCAAAACTAAAACCAGGTTAAAACTCAAAGTAAGGAAGCCACAGGATAAATCCAGTCCAACCAGGTCTGTCCTATTTTGATAATATGAAGTAACAATGTAAACCAGCCTCTTTTTCTTTACTAACCTAGTGCAGTTTAAATATATTCAATGTTAGAATTAAATATGCTGAATCATCTAAATCTAAAGCACTGAATGTGTTAAAAAACAAACAAAAAAACCCCACGATTAATTATTTACTGTGTTTCCATCTGGCAACAGACCATCACAGGATTATGTGACATCTAAATATAAGTTACTCGGTGTATACTATTACAGGAAGTATTTTGATACCTTCAGGATGATGAGGAGAGCGAAGAAGATGAGCACAAAAAGCAGAAGGCAGCTGGAGTCCAGAGAGAGAAGATTATCTTTGTACGGGAAATCAGGCTACAAATCAGAGGAGGAGAAAAAAACCCACACATTTCGAAAACATTGTTCCCTCAATGCAAAAGAGATCGAGATGCACAGCACACTGATGGAAACCACTGACCAGCTGATCCAGATAATCCTTGATCCTGGGCAGGTAGGTGAGGGAGCTGATGGCCACCAGGCAGCTGAGAGCAAAATCAAACAACTGATAGCAGAAGAATGGGATGAGCCAGCCATCGCGGTGCTGCAGGAGACCAACACACACAGCTTCATTTTCAGTGTCTTGGTACCCAGTGTATCATATCTATACCAAATAATCAATATTATAGTCACTTAATTTCAAAAATAACCACCAGAACCCCTCAGCCTTCCCAAAGTTCTTGAGAAACAGCCCTGACAAAATTAACACAGGTTCGAGTTTGTATGTTTCTCCCTGCTTGTGTGGGTTTCTGCCGGGCACTCGGTTTCCCTCAGTCCAAAAACATGAATGGAGCTTCAAAATTGCCCCTGCGTGTGAGTGTGAATGGTTGTATGAATGTTGTACTGCAATGGCCTGGCAAGCCAACCAGGGTGTCCCCCAAGCTCGCCCAGTGTCAGCTGAAGAAAGGGCCCATACTCCCCGCGACCGTTATTAGGATTTAACAGCTTAGAAAATAATGAAAAATTAGATGGTCAAGATTTTATATATATGAAATTACATTTTACACACACACACACAAAAATGATACCTCAACTTACGAGTGTCTTTTAGAATGAATTTAATTCATCAAATTTAAAAAAATAAGGAAATTAAGGAAGAGTAGGAGACAAAGTTAAGGAAAATGCCACAAAAACAAGGCCAATTACGCAAAAAAAAAACCCTAAACAAACAGAAAACGACCCAAAACCTTCCATTAAAACTAGTTACATTTTTGTGAGGTGCGCATCTGAGTACGTGCACACGCATGTGCGCGTATGTATGTTTTATTTACCTCTTATGCATTATTTTTTAATGTTTAATTGTTATTATAAGCATTCATAGCATTGAATATGTATTTACTGATATTATATACACGTATACATGTATGTATACGTCAGTCGGGGGGGGGGGGGGAATCCTACTTCGCGGATTTCGATGGTCGCGGGGGGATCTCGGTCCCAATTAACCTCGGAAAGCGAGGGATCCCTGTATATATAAAAATCAATGACAACACCCCAGAACAATCCATTTTTATGAGTCTTACAGACTCCACCCCACATATTGTACTCTACAAAGTAGGTCTAACAGTCTAAAAGATCAGGGTACTATCACTACAGCAGGTTACCCATCCACATTATACATGCATTAGGTTCATAACGTTATTAAACAAATTTAAGTATAATAATTTATTGATAATTAAATTAAATAAATTTATGGGATAAAAGAAACTTCATCATTCATTTACTCAGTCACACATGTGCATGGGAGTCATTAGCCACTGAATTATTACACTGAACTATACACTGAAACCAGAACAAACAAACAAAATCAAACCTGTTGCCTGAGAAGCTTACGCAAGACTGCAGAGTGAGGATTAACATAAGAATTAAAACTGTTTTAAGGCATACACAGGACAAACATCATTTAATTTAAATATGAATTATTGATGGTAAGAAAGAGACACAGAAGCCGCTCCCCTGAAAAAATACCCTGATTTAAAAATAAACATTCACCAGAATGATTAACTATATTTAAACTCCATCTGCTAAAAACACCCACAGAATCATGCAAGTACATCATCAGTCAATCATGTAACAGCAGCAGCTCAATGCATTTCATCCTGCAGATACAGGAAAAGCATTTCAGTTAATGTTCACTTCATCCATCAGCATGAAAGTGAATCTAAAGCTACTCTGAATTTAAATGTGGCAGCTGTTGAGCTTTTAAAAAAAAACAATTCAATATTGACTGTGCGCTTTTTATGCCTACTTGAAAGATGGCGTCACTCTCTATGCTCAAAAAGAAATCAGTAGAAAGATAGATACAGAGAGCAAGGATGTTAGAAATAGGTGAGATGGACGTGTAAGAGCGAGGGGGCAAGAGAGTGAGAGAAAGGATGAAAAGAAATAGGGATAGGGTTGGAGAATAAGGGAGAGGGATAGAGACAGTATGAGAGAGATAGACGAGAGGTGAGATGGAAGTGTGAGAGTGGGGGAGGCAAGAGAGTGAGAAAGAGAGAGGGGAGACAGGATGAAAGGGAAGGAGGGTGTGTGAGAGAGAAAGGGATGGAGAAGAGGGAGACATAGCAGGAGAGCAAGACTGAAAAAGAGAGAAAGACAGACAAGAGGCAAGACAGATATGTGAGAGCAAGGTGGAAAGAGACTAGGAGAAAGAGGGAGAAGGGATACAGGGTGAAAGGCAAGGGGGCAAGAGAGCGAGCGAGAGAGGAATGAAGTGGAGGTTAAGATGGATGTGTGAGAGGGGAGTGGCCACAGAGTGGGAGAAGAAGAAGAAGAAGGGAGCGGATGAGATGAAAGGGAGTGAAAGGGAAGCTGTGAGCTAGAAGTGAGAGAGATGGGGTGGAGAAAGAAAGGAGAGATGGAAAGGGAACAGGGGATCCAGTCATGATGTTAGACGTGTAATTGTTCTACATATTTTTATTACTATGTTTCAGCAGTGTCTGGATGTAATGCATACTTCTGTTGTTTAAAGGTGTCTGTCAAACAGAACATTAGGCGCATTACTGACACCTTCTGGTGAGAGTACGGCATTTCACACTAGCAGTCACCAGTCAGTTGGGCAATTCAGTCTGTCACACAAATTATTAAACTACTTCCATAATGTAACGACTGTCTAAAACTCCAAAAATCTTATTTGGTTCCCCCGTCATGCTTTCTCATATAAATCACTCTTTACAAGCGTATTTCTGAACAACACCACGCACTGACACCGGGGTTTCACTTCCTGTCACCCAAAAAAGGAAATGAGAAGCATTTGAGTTCGGCATGCTTAAGCTTGGCATTGTGCTGCCACGTGATCGTCCACGCAAATGTGTCGGTGTGTGAGCTTTCCCCAGGTACCATTACTTCTGATATCTCAAAAAAGCACACATCCTAGTGTAATATTTCACATTTGGGCCAACAATCCCAACCATTCAGTCCTCAGCCTACACCTACATGAAAACAAGAAAATAAAATACTCCAAGTTTTATCAAAAGGTTTAAACAGAGAACCAATACACATGTCATAACACTTACAGTAATGGCGCCGTATACCATCATGGCGCTTATGGTGAGCATCAGGAGAGAAATGGCGAATCCCACACAAGCATTTTCTAAATTAGAAAACAGATATTTTCTTTGACATAAAATATTAAATATGTTTGAGTTTTATTCAAACAGAAATGGCGGCGGCATTAGTGCGGACGTACCCGACATCCTGTCTGAGGCGAAGTAGTGCTCGATGACCTCGTACTGCAGGTCAACCGAGGGCACATTCTCAGGATGAGTCACTGCCACCGTCAACAGGATTCCCATCAAAAGGTTCACCACCTGAGGATCCAGAAACCAGAATGAACATACGGCTGTGTGGGGCTCGTGTTGTCATGACATCATCAATCACCAAACATGTCCGATGTTACACAAAATGTTAATCGACATTAAATCCGCTCAGTTTTCAAAAATCCTGAACTATGAATTAATGCTTACATATTTGGTGCCACTCTCAAGCAGGTCTATTGAATATTTAATCCTGTGGTTAAATGAACAGCCATGTTTATAACTTACATGGAAAAAATTGTGATTAGTATGAAGGTCGTCACACCTTTTACCTTCACCAGGGAGGTTATATCCTACTTGTGGTTTGTTGGCATGTGTGTTTACAGAAAAGGTTGTGGGGGAATTTATATGACTTTTTTTTAAGGATTTCTTAACATTGTGGGTTTTATGGGTGATTTTTGGGCTTGTGGTGATTTGTGATATCTAAATGGTCTTATTTGATATAGAAACTGAAAATAATTTTAGAATTCTATGGAATTCTACCAAATTAAAAACAACAAAAAAACAACAACAACAACAAAACAGGCAAAACCAAGCACTTCAGAAGCACCTAAAGGGTAATTATCCCCAAATTTAATTAAAGCTCATATGCATATTTTATGACTAAAACATCATAACATGCATTTAAAACAACCTTCTTCATGGAAAAAAAAAATCAAACAAGTAATAAATCCTCACACAAGGGAGCCATGAAAAAAAAAAAAACATTCAACAACAGAAGTGTTGTGCATTAAACGTACTGAGAAATAGACCACGCACTCATGTAAAAGAGCCAACATCAGTCTGATGTATGTCAGTTAAATGTAATATTCTGTTCACATGTCCCATGTCTGATTTGATTCAGAAGTCCAGCGTTTTTATATCTGTATACTGTTATTATTGCCCTCATCTTGCCTCATTGTGATTGACGCATCCATGACAGTGAAATAAAACTACAAACAGTGGATTTTCAAATATCCGAATGCAAACTATTCAACACTTTTTAGCAGATACTTCAAATATGTAAGTAAACACCACTCGACAATGAAAATACACATATTTGTAGAGTTACAGGTGAGTTTGGAAGGCTTTCCTTTCATTTAAATTTATATGTCTCCAATTCCCACCCATCAGGTTTTACCTTCCTTATCATACGACCACCACTGACCAGTGAGGGGCAAAAGCATCCACCCGCCCCCTCCACGACATGCGATGCTTGCCACCCACCTTTTTTCGAACTGTGGCACATGTGTGTTTGGGGGTGGGTCTAACACCCTTCAGAGGGAACGCTCGATCCACCCCCTCATACGAATGAGCTCACAGATGCCCGTGATTGGCTGGCGATCGCTGTGAGTGGCGGGGAAGTGAGCTCATGCCACCAGTCCCTCCTATTAGAGCACGGCCAATCAGCTCCTATGGACTCCTGGCTACGGACGGCTGTGGCATTAAACCGGATTCGAAGTTGCGATCACTCATAGTCTCATGTCACTCATAGTCAATGTGCCACTCAAGAGCTATTTAATTTTTTCAGTATTGTACCATATTAATGTAGTTCCCCTTACTCCAGGGGGGGGTATGTAAGCAGTACGAGGACACAGAGACAAAGCTTATATCACCACCCCATTCTCTGATCAATACACACAAAAGTTTCTCACTCTCCTAAAAAGTTTCTTCTAACAGCTGAATTAAAAGACCAGGACAAGCATCATATTAAACGTTTCAGATTTCTTCCATTATCCCATTGAAATTTCCTTTTTGTCCATTAATGAAATACAGAACTCACTTGCACTCCATCGCCTACTCCCAGAGAGTCATGTTATGCCTTAAAGTTCCCAGAGAGTTTAACTGAACTACTATTATTGCAAATGTGAGTAAAGAACAAATTCACTGAAGAGAGAATTGAAAAAGTTTGTGGTATCTCGGGCTGGACAATATATTGAAAAATCATCATTATCATGATACCATTATTTACCCATGGCACAGCTCGGTATGATGATTAATCAGACATTTCCTCCAGAAAACAATGTTTCAGTCACAGTGTTTTTTAACCTGCATGAAAACATTACAGTAAAATCTGTATAAAGCAGCACGAAGCATAGAACTAATGTAGTATTAAGCCTATTTAATTACCATTACAACCACATGGAGCTTCAGCATCTGAATTCAGCATGTCCAGTTATATCAAGCTTTTATTTATTTATTTCTTACAAATATAATCTTACAAAGAATTTAGAGCATAATTGTGATATTATCATTGTTTAAATTTATGAAAATACGGTGAAAAATAAGGCCAGGCTTAAAAAATTCTTTGTTGGCAATAACATGATAAAAAAGATTCACCCGGGAGAGAGGAAATTTTTTTTCGTACATCATGCTAAATTAACGTATGTGGTGATGTAAACACAGTAGAATAAAATAAATCTCTTATATTTGAAATCAACATACTGAATATCAAAATTTATTCTTTTAATAGTGTAATCAACAAAGTATCAAAGTTTTCTTCAACATAGCAAATTTTAATACAGGAATCCCTCACTTTCCGCGGTTAATTGGGACCCAGATCCCCAAGCGCCCATCAAAATACGCGAAGTAGGATCACCCCCCCCCAACTGACGTGCATGTAACTATGCATATAATATCAATAAATATATATTTAATGCTATAAATGCTTATAATAAAAATTAAACATTCAAAAATAACAACATGTACATAAAATATAAATACACACGTACAGGTGGGACACACATACATACGCGCCCACAGACGAGTGCACACACAGATGCAACAATGTAACTCGTTTTGATAGGAGATTTTGGGTTGTTTTTTTGCATAATTGTCTTTGTTTTTGTTGCATTTTCCTTAACTTTTTCCCCTATTCTTCCTTAATTTCCTTATTTTTTTAATTCGATGAATATTTATCTTTTTTTTTTTTTTAAATGTGATGCACTGAAGCCGCATGAATTGAAGCGCGAAGTAGCGAGGGATTCCTGTATAGCACTCAACATAGTGTCAAAGTCAAATACCTCTGTCACACTCCGTGCTGTTGTTGGCGGTTTATAATTAACTTGTATTTGTTCAAAAATGTCAGCAAATGTGTTGCTCAAATTGAAACGCATTAATTTATTTATTATTTTCACGTTGGGACCTTTAATAATGACAGAGAACAGTTTTGGGGGTTTTTTTTGCCTCATTATTGTCCCCTTCCATCATGCTTTCCTCCTTTGTTGTTGAGATAGTACCAGCCAATGAGAACTGTTGTTTCATCGAACTGGTGAAATTGACCAATCACTGGGTGCGGTTGATACTGATTTCACGTTGGTCACTTTTTCGTATGGTGTATGATAGGGGACACACATGTTTTTCAACACAACCAGCGAGTATATCTTTATTTTTTTTGCATCTGTGAATGCTCAGGCAGGGTTTTTATGTACAATTTCGACTTAACCGCCCGTGTTACTGCCAATAAAGATATTTTTCAGGCTGGTCGAATATTCAGGTCCCATCACCCAGCCCTAGTTTCACTACACATCCTAATGTTTTCAGGTTTATGTATTCTGCTTGTTCCAATTTTACTTCCTATGTGTTTTTACATATTTTCCTCTTTATTTAATCTTTAATTTATAAGATTTTTAAACCATGATAAAAATTATTTACAGACATTTTAAGAAATCATTAGCTTTATTCAAGCACTGATGTTTAGATATATAAAAAGTCAGAAGTATGTGGAATTATTTCCAAACTGTACACTTGCATCTCCTGACACTTTACCAAGAATAAAGTCATTAACCCATTTAAGATCCTTCGTGAGTTATTTAACATGCCCCCAAAAATCAATGAGCCTTTTGTACTTGTCCCCTAATGTTATGGAGACTAATGAGACACTACATCTCACAGGTCAAACACGAGGCCTGAGGGACAAAACCAGTTCTTAGCCTCATTTCATTCGGCCTGAATGAACTTTTACGAAAAGTAATGAGTTAGAATGATTCTACATAATCATAAATCAACCTTCTCTTCTTCTCTTATGGATTCAGGCTTCTCTCAATTCAGAGGCTTCATTAAAGGCTCTGAGGTTTCATGAACAGAAAAAAAATCTTTGTGTTCATTTCCATCCAGATCAGCCATGTCAGTGTTTCACTCAATGTTCTGAGTAAATTACAGGAGTCCTGTTTTCCATCAAACTCAGCAAACATCTCATAATGTGGGTCCAGATACACACCTCCATTATTTTTTTTAACTGATAGTACCATGTTTTTTTTTTTTATGAGGGAGAGTAGTGATGTCTGCCGACTGTTAATTGTTATGCTTGATCTTGTAGCATGGATTAGGGTTATCCTACATCAAAAATTGAAAAAAATAAAAGTTTTCATAGTCTATACTTGCTATTTCCTGATTTACAGCATCTTTTATTTATTCAGAGAATCTTGGTTCTGCAAACTAAAATAAAACCACATCTGTTTTCTGCTTCAGTTATCAAGTCATCAAACTCTGAGAAGCTGTGCTGCAAATGGAATGTAACCAAATATGCAAAAGGTGCAACTTACTCTCACTGAATGCAATACAATACTTACAAAATAAAACACTACAGTAATCCCACCATAAACAGGACTTAAGGTTGAAGGAGAATAACCCAGACAAAGCTGATCCGGATGGACTATCAATAAAAGCTTCAGCTAATTAAGAAATTATCCTAAAACCACATGTTGTTTAACACAATCCTGTCTAAATAAGGCTTTAAACCTCTCTGCACTTAGCTAGTGTAGTAAAAGATGTAGTGGAAACTCAGCAAAGCTTCATTATTTCATTGCACTTTCTGTTTCGAAAAGAACGATATAAATACACATACCCATCACAAAACTCTCCCACTATTACGAAAGGTTTGTTTTATACATACATACACACACACACTGTGTGTGTATATATATATTTTTTTATACATGTGTGTATATATATATATATATATATATATATATATACGTATATATAAAATATATATATATATATACATACACATATATAAACATGTACACATACATACACACATATATATACACAGTGAGTCGTCAACTTACTACCTATGCGAGTTACGACTGATCGACTTTACAACCACAAAAGTGGTGAAGCCTGATTCATGGCAGTGGAGTGTGAGTGTTGTGTACGACAGTTGTTTGTGCTGCCGGCAGCGCCAGCATCTGAAAAAGCCAAGCAGGAGATCATGCAGCTTCACTTTCTCACTGCTCAGAGCAAATCTATTCATCTACTTTCAATGCCACGTCACTGTGGCGCGAAGCGGAGAGCCAATCCTTTCTGTGTGTTGGCGGGTCCGATACCTTGAAACTTGAATTTTATTGGACTCACACGCTGCAGTGTTTATGTGACAGGAAGCGCGTCCCAAGTTTTGGCAATCAGCTGGTCTGCCAGTTGAAGTTTTTCCATGTCTGTCCATTTGCGTTTGCTTGCCAGCTGTGCTTGGCTTCGTGGAAATGAGCTGAACAAAACGATGGAAATTTATCTCTTTACTCAAAAACAACACGTGCAGTCTGTGGCTGTTGTTATAATCCAATAAAATTAGAGTTTGAAGCTATGGGACAGGCCCACACATTGGAGTACAGAAAGGATTGGCTCTCTGCTTGTGACGTGGAATTGAAAATAGATGTATAGATTTAAATTCGCGAGATTTATTCATCTGTTTTTGTTTGGCCTGAGTGTATTTGGACGGGAATTCGACATCCGACCAGATCGAGTTATGACTGGTCTGCCGGAAACAAAAGCAGTCCTAAGTCAACGACTTACTGTGTGTGTATATGTGTGTACATATATATATATATATACATACACACACACACACACATATATATATCTTCTTTTCCCTTTTTACAGGGGTCACCACAGCAGATCATCTGATTCACACATTTGATTTGGGTTTTTATGTCAGATGCCCTTCCTGAACCAACCCTTTAACAAGGGACAGAACCACACTGATGGCTCTGCTACTGTTTAGGAAAGTCAGCAATGATTCTTTTAAATGAACCTCTCACCATAGACAGTGAAAGACATGGCCCGCCTTTGATAACCCAGGTAGCTGCACTGGGGAATATATACTATACACACACACATATTTGTGTGTGTGTGTGTGTGTGTGTGTTTCTACCTCTTAATTATTCTAAAGTTGGCAACTTGTAATTTTCAGTGACATTCTGTATTTACAGAAAGGAGATATTTATTTTTATTTAATGCCGACATTTATTTTCCTCATGCATGGTCTTGATTTGAGCGCGCCATATGAATTTCGACATCGATCTAATTGAAACCAATGATTTATTTATTAAATGGATTGCAATAGTTTTGCTGTCAGTTTGAGCTCCAGTGGTTATCTTTGATGATTTAAAAACACTACACATTCTGAGAAGGCTCAGGAAGGACTGATTTATTATTAATTTACCCTAAAATTGGTTGAAGGAAAAAAACGTTATCAGGAAGCTACTATCAATTTAGATTAAAATAATATTCAGCTAAAAACGGGCAAAAATAATGAAAAATCATAATTCAAGTGACGTAGGAGATCTTCGTCGAAACTAGCAAGTTAGCAAAGCGAGCTAATGCTAGGCCTCCGTTATGGATAACCCTTTATATATCTTTAAGCGAGCAAATTTAGCACAACGTTACACTAGGATACCATGGAAATAGTAATATCATTAATTGAGATTAATTTAATTGTAATAAGTTATTATGGCGCTTATTTGTTTTATTCTCCGTATCAGTGAAATACCGTTAAATCTAACTTCGAACTACAGCGGAATTAGCAAAGCGCTAAAACGTACCATGTACCAAGTGCCGAGAATAATCGTCCCCGTCCTGACATGGCAGCATCCACAACATCTTGTTGTATAAAGTCTATCACGACTTGGTTTAAAATGCATGTTAGTTCCCAGATTGTGAAGAAACATCAAGGAAAAAAACCTCTACTAATCCTCCGTTATAAACAACAACGTCCAACAACCACCGCCTCCAGCTAGCGCCCGTCTGCCCGCTTGTTTCTCTTTCTTTCTCTCTCACTCTCTCTCTCTCTCTCTCTCAACCACTCACGCCCATTTTCGCAAATCCCGCCCCCAAGTCTTCTATTGGCTGAAAGTGTTCAGTTTAGGATTTCAATTGGTCAACTAATACGCGTAGATAATTATTCCGGCCAATAGCAGAGAAAATTAAAATGCGGGTGGGGATAAAAATAGAACCACCACCTGATTTCATATTAAGAAATGAGGCGTGTCAGGATGATACTTGACCAGAGCAATGTGTGTTCCACAAGTCTTACAATGTAGGGTTGGTTATATAGGCAGGCAGATAGTACCGTCATTCTAAACACAAATAGAGCCTGGAACATTCTGGAAGGACTGTTCTCAGCTACAGCTAGTTATATAAAAATGCAAATAAATTCTATACAGAAGAGAAAAACTATTTTTATTAGTAGTAGTGATGCTAAATTATAATTATATATATTATTAATAATAATAATAAGAAGAAGAAGAAGAAGAAGAATGTTGATGATGATGAGGAGGAGGAGGAGGAGGGTGACGATGATGATGAAAAATAAAGGTATATTTTATACAAAATGCTTCTCCTTTAAGCAAAGAAACAGTAAATACAACACAGTCAAAATGAACTTGATTTCATCTTGTTTCCATTCAACGTCAGATTATACATCAACACAACTGACACTGTCGGCTTTCCCTTTTATTGTCTGATAAACAGCGCCGGCTACTGCTCACAGACGGTAAGTGCTTGGGTGCTGATAAAGCTTTTGAAGTCTGTCTTTGTGTTGAAACAGCCGAAAGGAAAAGAAGAAGAAGAAGAAGAAGAAGATGCAAATGTACACATTTTATTTGGACAGACTTTTTAAAGACTCTGTTTCGTGGGAAAAGTTCATAAAACCAATCGGGTTTTTTTTTAATTCCTAACAATCCCAATAGATCTGATTCCTCTTTACTATGGCTGTACTGTTACTTCATTTTGACTTTAAAAAATCTCAGTGAGATCTGTTCAACATGAGAGCGGTACAGTGTAAAAGCAAAATTAAAGCCCCAGACAATGAACATTTAGACTATAACTGGGAAGAAACTGGATATAAAGAGGGGAAAGTACATCCTTGTGTGATTGCAGTGCTCAGCAGTATCATATCTGGCTGCTGATGGACCAGTATAAAGTGCTACAGATTTGGATTCACTTGAGTTGAATGAAGACAATAGTCAACATGAAGCTCAAGCTCCTGCTGCTGTTTGCTGTCTTGTTATGTGTTGATGGCTTGCCATTGTCCAGTACGAACAAAAGAGACCATAACAAGCTGCTACTAATATCATTCGATGGTTTCAGGTGGAACTATGATGAAGATGTTAATACGCCAAATCTGGACAAGTTGGTACAAGAGGGAGTGAAAGCAAAATACATCACACCACCAATGATCACCATGACCTCTCCGTCACACTTCACCACTATAACAGGTAAGAGTAATGAAAAAAATGGGGTAAAGGTGTGTGTGTGTGTGTGTGTGTGTGTGTGTGTGTGTATATATATATATATATATATATATATAAAATACACACATACATATATATATATATATATATATATATGTGTGTGTGTGTGTGTGTATATGTATGTGTGTGTGTGTGTATGTACAGTATATATTATTATTGTTGGTTGTATACATTTGATTCATCACTCATTTGCCGAACCACTTATTTCTATGGAGATCTTGGGGAGGCCTTTCACCCTATCTGTGCAAAGGGGGGCCATACACTGAACAGCTCGCCAGTCCCTCATAGGGCCAACACACACACAACCATTCATGCACAAGCCTAAGAACAATTTAGAACAGCCAGTTAGCCTAACGTCTTTGAAGTGTGTGAGAAAACCGGAATAACCGGATGAAACCCATGCAAACATGGAGGGAACATGTGAACTTCCAAAGAAATGCCCGAACCTGAGACTCGAACCCAGGAGCTTCTTACGGTGAGGAGGACATGCTAAACATGACATCACCGCGTCATCCTTATTCTACACACAAACAAAAAACGGACTAAAACGGGAACTTTAAGGATATATATTTTTTCCATTTTAAGGCATTACAATGACACCAGTGGTGTAATATTGTTGAAATCTCGAGTTTAAATCAGATTCAGTGATTATACAGACTTGCCGTGTACGTTTTTCTACAAACACCTGTATGCCTTCACTGAGTGAGGAAACTCACACTCTTGGGCAAGATTCACACCTGGAATCTTCCTGCTGTGAGGAACCCATTGCACTGCTATAGTGCCCGCATTATCTATTCAGGTGTAATTAACAGCAGTTTATAAGGATGATAATGACCATGAAGATAAGTATATGCTCATGTGTCAGAAGTTCAGAGTTTCCAGGTATTGCCATTAAATCCATTACAAGTTCAGATTAAAGATCTCTGATAAAGTTTTCAAATATGAGTTCAGAGTCTTTTCTGAGTAAAATAAAAAAATCTACATAATCAGAGTAATAAACAGATGCTATCACCAGTTACGTCAATAAGTCAGTTCAGACAATTGATATCTAAGAACCTCGTCAGAGTGTTCAAGGTCATGAGGCTCTTGATCAAGCCTATGAAGACTATGAAGTCTACAGTACCTCCATGAATGTAATTCCCCATGAATCTCAGTCTTATACAATCATTCATTCATTTTCTGAACCGCTTAATCTTAACTCGGGTCGCGGGGAGGTTGGTGCCCATCTCAGCCGACTCTGGGTGACCCGTTGAGAATCGGGCTTGAATCCCCAACCTTGGCTTCAGTGATCAGGCACCTTTACCACTAGGCCACCACTGCCCCTCATACAATCATCACTTTCCTGTTTATACAGGGAGATGGATCGAGGATCACGGCGTAGTCCATAACATGATGTTCAATTCCACGACTCTCTTGAAATTAACTCATAAGAACACAATGAAACGATCAGCGTGGTGGAACAACGGGGCATTGCCTTTATGGATAACGGCTCAGAATCAGGTAAGGAATCATCTAAAATGAACTTGGTTGATTAAAGCTTAATATTGAGATGAATACTATAATCTCACAGTTATTTAGTTATACTGGCTCAGAAATGATGCAATCTGATTGGTTTTGCTCTCTTGGGATAATTAACAATTAAATTAAATTAAATTACATTTGGGTGCATAATTGTTCATTTAATTTATTCATTTTATGAACCACTTAATCTTAATTAGGGTCATGGGGAGGCTGGTACCCATCTCAGCCAACACTGGGCGAGGGCGGAGTACACATTTGTAGTGTAGGTAACCTACACCAGTTAACCTACGCTGCATGTTTTTGGACTCTGGGAGGAAATCAGAGTACCTGGAGGAAACCCACATAGGCATGAAACCCGCGCCACCTTGCCACCTGGTGCACAATTGTTTTCGTGTATATTACATGGGAACATCAACCGAAAAGTAAACTAAAATTTTTTGTGGAAAAATCACAGCTGTTTTACTATACAGTATACTGTGCTCTGTTAATTCATGAAGATCTTTCTGGCTTATACAGTATTTACATCTTATAATCATGACAGAGGCGGGTCAGGTGTGCTTTGAGCTGATTCAAGTGTGAGGGGTGTCTCTTTATAACTCCCTTATTCCAAGAAATTTTGCTCAGTCAAGATGTGTTTTTGGACTAATTCAAAGTTTTAGTATATACTACACGACACAAGGGCAGTGGTGGCCTGGTGGTAAAGGGCGCTTGGGGGTTCAAGTCCCATTCTAACTGGGTTATCAAAGGCTGACCATGTCTCTCACTGTCTATGGGGCGAGGCATGTTCGCTGTGGCAACCCCTGAGGAAAAACGGGAACAGCGGGAAAAAAAAAGAAGAGTATATACGACACAGATACAATGAGAAACAAATTAAAATGAGATTGTTCTGTGCTATTTTTCCATTTTCAAACATCATAATGATGACCTCGCCGGCTTCAAGAGACCATGACAAACTGAGCATCTGTCAATGTTAATTTCAGCAATATCCACTTGGAATAATGTCTCTTCATAACAAGATAGCATAGCAATCAGATTACGCTCTTTCCGTATACAGTAGTATATACTAATAAAGAATTATTGAATGAAGTAAACTATAGAAAAGTATTTAGTCATGGGAACTTTATCATTTAAGATATTTTCTCATTTCTGATTGATAAACAAGCCATCAAATAATTCCTGGTATTGCATCATTGCTATCAAATCAACAAATTATTGCATCGTTGCCATCAGATAAGTTGAATGATTATTGCATGACTGAAACGCACTTTACAACAACACAGAATAGAAATATGACTGTCTACTTTGAAGATATTTTGAATGAGAAATAAAACTATTATTATAGAACTTGGTTTTGGTGAGATAGAGAATCATTCAGTCTCAGGAGGTGTTCTCTGCCATGACCTCAACATATCATACATCACCTCGTTCAATAATCGCTAATTACCCGCCTCGCAAAGCCGAGTTGGATCTGTGTGCACACTTAAAAACACAGTTTATTTACTTTTAGCTTTAAAATAAGTGTTTGCATTGCTATCCAGTGAGCTGACCTACATTGCGCTGGAATCCATCATATTTATATTTCTGTATGTCTATTTTTTATTTATTTATTTATTTTTAACTCTAAAATCCTTTGCAGTCATTTATACTTGTAATAATTGTGGCAGGGTCTTAAGACGGGGTCGTATTTCTATCCTGGAGGTGGAGTGAATTACAGCGGCGAGGCTGTGAACAGGTCCCTGGTGGAGGCAGAAGGTCACCCTGATGATAACATGACCGAGTGGCGGGAGAAGATCGATACCGTTATGGGATGGTTCACCAAGGAGAATTTCGACTTTGTTACTCTGTACTACGGAGAACCAGACAACGTGGGCCACAAGGTAGGACCAGAGACCGAAGCAAGAAAGAAGATTATCGAGCAGATTGACCACTTGATCGGCTACCTGAGAGATTCCATCCAGAAGAACAATTTATCCCACAGGCTCAACGTCATCATCACCTCAGATCATGGCATGACTACCATTCAAAAAAGTCCAGCGGTGAAAGAAATAAAGCTGTCCGAGTTCATGAGATTTTCTGAACTGACCCACTTTGATATATTGGATTATGGAGGTTTTGGGATGATAAGACCCAAAAATGGGAAGGTGCAAGATGTTTATGATAAACTGAAGAACGCACATCCAAATCTAACGGTTTACAAGAAGGAGGAGATTCCCGAAAGCTTCCACATCGCCAAAAACAGCCGCATTCAAGATATTGTTCTGATTGGAGACTTAGGCTTCAACTTAAACTCGGTAAGATCTGTGAACATACTTACAATAAATATAGCATGTCCACTTGACAACAAGAAGGTCGTGGGTTCAAGTCTCAGTACACTAAGGGAGTTTTGTATGAAATCCGTTGAGAATCCGGTTTCCTCCCATGGTCCAAAAACATGGACATTGGACTAATTGGCTGTTACTAATTGTCCCTAGGTGTGAGTGTGAGTGTGTGTGAGTGTGTGTGAGTGTGTGTGAGTGTGTGTGTGTGAGTGTGTCTGTGAGAGAGAATCTGATTGGTTGTGCAGGTGTTTGCCCCGTGATGGACAGGCAAGTTGTTCAGGTTGTAGCCCACGTTTTCCCAGAGTTGCCTGAGGAGGGCTCCAGGCTCTCCTCAACCCTGGTAGGATTAAGCGGATCAGCAATTTGAGTGAATGGATGGATGAGTTTTCTTTAAAAACACCCTGCATAAGGAATAAAATAAATACTCGTGTGAGTGCAGTTTGTGGAAATTAATCAACTGCAGGAGAAATATGAAGCAGTTTAATGTGAAGTTGATTATTTTTCCACAACACTACATCCTGAAGTGTTTTATTTCTCTTATCTTACAACAATTTGTCCATAATTTTTTTTATGCATTAAAGATAAATAAATTACAGTTTTATTCAATTATAGTCATAATTAATTCAGGTGCCATTATGTAAATGATAATGTAAGGGCCAGTGCATATTACGTAATAAACAGCAGTTGTTGTTATTTATTGACTCAGTGCAGTCCTTTGGTTTCGTGGAGAATTTTAATATTTTTAATCCGTTTCCTTGACTAGAATTTCTAAGATATTTTCATGTTATTTATACCATGAATATATGATATAAATAAATATGCATTTTCGAGTGCGTTGACTTGGTGAACTGATCAGGGTGTACTCTACCCTCACCCAGAGTCGGCTGAGATAGGCGCCAGCCCCCCCGCAAGATGCTAATTAGGATTAAGTGGCTTAGAAAATAAATGAACAAATGAACATATCTTATAAAAGAATAATAATTAAATTCATAATCAATAACGATCTTGTAATTATTATGTAACCTCACAAAATATTTAATATATTTTCATTTAAAAAAGTATATTTATTTCAATAAAAGCTTTTACCGTCGGTACAGAAAATCCATCCGTCCATTTGCCAATCCCCTTAATCCTAGAAATACGAGGGTTGGCAGTAGACTGGGACTAATCTCAGCATTTTTGACATTCTGAGTGAAGGTGGAGAACACCCAGAACAGCTCGTCAGACCATTGCAGGATCAATGTACAAAATAATTTACATTCGCATCTCGGGGCAGTTTGAAACTGAAAGAATGCAATTAGCCTGATGTGCATGTCTTTGGACTGAAAGATGAAACTGGAAGACCAGGATGAAACCCACACAAGCACAGAAAGAACATATGACACAGAAACCTCCTCACCAAGTCCTGGACTAGAACCCAGAACCTTTTTGCCATGAGGTGGATGTGACTATCACTCCGCCACGTGCCATCCAGTACAGAAATGCAGTTCTGTGTTCGGTTCAGATTATAAAAGCTGCTCTTATTTTGCAGAGAATCATTCTGTATGTGAACAAAGGAGATCACGGTTTCAGTAATCAAGAAATGGACATGAAGACAATTTTCCGAGCATTTGGCCCTGACTTCAAGAAAAATTTCATTGCTGAGCCGTTTGACAGCGTGAGCATTTACCCTCTGATGTGCAAACTGCTGGGGGTAGATCCAGCGCCGAACAACGGCAGCCTCAGCGACACCCGGGCCATGCTCCTGGATGACTCTGGTGCAGGTAAGATGAGATCTGTTGGTGTGACATACGTATATATATATATATATATATATATATATATATATATATATATATATATACATATATATATCACTCACTCGTATATGTATACATATATACTAGTATATACAGGGATCCCTCACTTTCCGCTGTTAATTATTAACTGAAATCCGCGAAGTAGGATCAACCCCCCCCCACTGACGTATACCTACATGTATATGTGTATATAATATAAATAAATACATATTTAATGCTATAAAGGCTTATAATAACAATTAAACATTAAAAAAAACAATGCATAAGATGTAAATAAAATATAAATACACACATACAGACACACCCATGCAGATGCGCACCTCACATAAATATAGTTTTGATGGGAGATTTTTGGGTTGTTTGTTGTTTTGTGTTTGTTTGGGTTTTGGGGGTTTTTTTTTTTGGATAATTGGCCTTGTTTTTGTGGCATTTTCTTTAACTTTTCACCTTTTCTTCCTTAATTTCCTCATTTTTTATTTTGATGAATATTTAAAAAAAAAACGCGATGCACTGAAGCCACATAAATTGAAGCGCGAAGTAGCGAGGGATCCCTGTATATATATATATATATATATATATATATATATATACACTGTCTATGGTGAGAGGCATGTAAAAGAACCATTGCTGACTTTTGTAAAGAGGAGCTGCAAAGTCGTCAGTGTGTTTCTGTCCCTTGCTAAAGGGTTGTGACAGGAAGGGCATCCGACGTAAAAACCTCTGCCAAACCAAATGTGCGAATCAGATGATTCGCTGTTCAAAATCTCCCCTAGGTGTGAGTGTTGGCCTTTCAATGGCCTGGTGAGCTGTTCAGGGTGTACTTTGCCCTCACCCAAAGTCAGTTGAGATGGGCGCCAGCCTCACCATGACCCTAATTAGGATTAAGTGGTTCAGAAAATGAATGAATGTACTGTACATGACTACTGTCCATAAAAGAGTGCCCACTTGCACATGAAATCCACTGCAGCATTAACATGCAGAACTTTTTAAATTCATTGAACAATTTTCAGTTCAGTTCATTTTCTGTAACCGCTTCATCCTAATTAGGGTCGTGGGGAGGCTGGTGCCCATCCCAGCCAACTCAGGGCGAGGGCAGAGTACACCCTGGACAGCTCGCCAGGCCATCGCAGGGCGGAAACACGCTGACGGCTTTGCAGCCTACTCTTGTCGAAAGTCAGCAATGGTTCTTTTACATGCCTCACACCATAGACAGTGACAGACATGGCCGGCCTTTGATAACCCAGTTAGCTGCACTGGGGGGGACAGTGACAACCTTGTGGAGAGTGGGACTCGAACCCCCAACCTTTGGATCAGCGATCCGGCGCCTTATACCACTAGACCACCACTGCCCCTTGAACAATTTTAAATAACAAATAGATTTTATTATTGTTTCATCTTTGTGCATTTCAGGTGGACATGCTGGAAGAATCCAGACGTCGATCAGTCTCTTACTCGTCATGATGTTCTCCTCATTCCTGCTTTGATCTGTACAGATCCATTACTTAAATATGAGTCTTTAAAATTACTAAGATATTATAAGCTATTTTAAAAAGAAACAAAAGATGAATAATTTTTAAAATAAAACTAACAAAAACACATTAATTTATTTAAATGTTTTCCATTTCCAATCATGTTTATAATTAGAATGTGTTAGATTCATAAAATAATCAGTATTTGTCTAATAAACAGTGAAAAATATGGAGTAAATAATTTAAAGTTGTTGAATGGATAATCATGAGAGAGGG
>CM045751.1:3077500-3182500 GCA_024760905.1 Plotosus lineatus | reverse complement strand
TACACTTAATTCTGATACAGTATGGAAAAAAAAAGCATGTTCCCCAAGGGTCATACACCCCCCACCCCCCCCCCACCCCCCGCCATCACACCACGCCCCCCCACAATTTGAAATGCACTGGCCTTGTAGGTGCTCACCACGAGCTTTTCCTCACTTCCTCACTGGCATTTGTAGCGTGCACATGCACAAAATTCTCCTCCTCCTTCTCTATTACGCACAACCTCATGCCTGCCCACGTGACATTTTCATGTCCATGTGACATCTGTGCCACAGTTGATGATCAGAAGGGTTAGTTGACTTATTGTTTATTGTTGTTTTATTATTTATTATTATGAATGTTAATGTACATGTATTAGTATTATGAAATATTTATTGTTTTTACATGTTTATCTTTAATATATTAGGTCAAATATATGTGTTTGTGACAGGTTATATGAGTTTGGGAGGGGGTTGGAACAGATTAATTGGTTTTCTACTATTTCCAATGGGAATTTTTGTTTTATCTTACAAACATTTTGACTTACAAGCCCCCCCCACCCCCCCACCCCCGGAACGGATTCATTTCGTAAGTCAATGTACCACTGTATCAGCGAAAGTTATTTTAGAGAATAGAAGGCAATCCATTTTGTCCATGTTACACACTGATTTTTTTAAATTTGATACATTTAATAATGTTCTTCCACAAAGGAATGCTATCCCACCTAATACATTAAAAAAAAATGCAAGAAAAATGTTTTTTTTTTTCTAATTCTGCAGAAAATTTCTGGTCAGTATCACATTTCAGTACCAACTTTATGATCAGACCCATACTGTATTATTGTAATATTACATTACAATATATAATACATATGCAATGTGTACTATGTAAAATAAAATGCAATTATTGTAGATTTTAATTTAATTTTTGTGGAAAAGCAACAGCAGTGATGGTCTGGTCAGACGACCTGTTCAGTGTTTATCCCGTCTTTCCCAGAGTCGGCAAAGACTCCAGCCTACCTACCAAGTATGATTCAGCAGTTCAGTAAATGAGTGAGTGACAGAGAGGAAAAAGTCGCCGAAAATATGTCATCAGTGGACCGATCAGAGTGGCTGTAGTCTGTGATGCTGGGATATGTCTGGGATGTGAGGATGTACATACATTTCTGGGGAGGTGCAAGTCAAGATACAGAGGAGGGGCTATTCAGCTATAATGTAGCATTAACACAAAAGTAAAAGTTGAACTTCTGTCTCTCACACAGAAGCATCCGACTCACCTGCTGCACTTCTTGCAGGGAAAGATGCCTTCAGGTTCACCCTGACTCTTGGGGGCATTTGCCGGTTTGCTTCTCCTCACCGTGCTCTCACGAGGTTTGGTAATGAGCGAAGGAGGATTCTGTATTTCCTTGCTCAGCGTGGTTACTTCATTTGAAGAGACAACCTTTGGGTTGCTCAGCACCAACACTTTCCCCTCCTGAAAAAGCAATTGTTTACCAACACTTCAACCATATCCAATACAGTATAACAATAAGGCACGGGAGATAATATTCATACAGGACTCTGTACCATGATGATTAGTCCCCTTCACACTGAGACAAAGGCTTTGACGAAAATCTGGTTAAATGCAGCAGGTGTGGGGTCAAAATACTATTAAAAATATTATGTGACTACGAGGTTCTTACTGTGTCCAAGAGGTTCCCACTAATTTTTTGCTGCATGCTTGATCGCATACACACCACGCCCAATGTTTTATTATTATGACCAGTCAGATTGCCCCATGTGGTTAGAACATTCCAGCTGCATCCTTCAGGTCTTTATAAATGCTGTGAAATGTGTGCACTTTTTATTTTGTTCAAGTTCTATTGTGCACATCTAAGTTTAGACGCAAGTCCATGCCATGCTTATACTGCATCAGCAAACTCCATAATAGGTTTTAGTTATGTATATACTACGTTGTACAAATTCTTACTGCAGCTGCACAATTTTCAGAGAACATAGTGGGAACTTGGCTGAGTGTGACTGAGGTGGTTCATCATCATCATCATCTTCAGATTTGTCCAAGCATCCCTCTGCCCAACATCTGGATAGAATCCCTCCTAACACTTCCCCCTGATGTGGTGTTTAGGGTCATGTCTAAAGTTAAAGAGGCCCTTGGAGTCAACCTAGAAAAAGCTGGAAGGACCATGTCTCTCATCTGGCCTGGAAACACCTCAGTGTCCCCCATGAAGAACTGGAGGTAGTGGCTGACCAATCACAATGGGCAATGATGGTGTGATTTTTTTTTTTTGTCTAGCATACAGCCAAGTTTATGTTCAACATTACTACAATCTCGTCCCAAATTTAATAGAATTTACGAATGTGAGATAATCTAAAATATGTACTAAAATCTGAAATATTAAAACTATCCTAAGAATGTATTTTTAGGGAAGTGCATCACTCCGGGGTCTGCACTGAGACTCTTAGAATTTGATTCGGGACTCACTCAGCTATTCCCAGCAGTTTACACAATTTGAAAACCAACTTGATTGAATTCAGCGTCACTTTAGCATTGACCTATCTAGATATTTCTATTATGAGGAAACCAAACAGTCGGAGAAACCCTTTGAAATAACCGCTGGAGAAAGCTGAAGAGTCCAAAATGCACCTGTTATTAATGTAGTGCAGGGTCCAACATGGTCTTAACATCATCCGAGGTATTAGGAGTCTCTGGATGCGCCGCCGTGTCCAAATCACATGGCCAATTTAAGATGATGTAGCATGAAATTGCGGTCTGGCCAAGCCTCAGTTTCAACTTGTGTTAAAAGTGCAGACTTCAAACTATATACCAGTTTTTAAAATGGTCTTGATAGGAAAAGTAAAATCAGAGATATGATTAATATTTTATAATATAAGTGATGGCAGTTTACAAGGCGAAATGTCGGAAACTAAACAAAAAACATGGCAGTCTCCAGGTAAACGCTGACATCAAGTGGACAACAGGAGTAACACACCCTAGCAATGTCAGTGCTAAATTTGTACATCATTTTTTACATTTACAATTCATGTTTGCATTCTGAGTTAAAAATGGCTTCTTAAACATGTTTGCATTTTTCACATTAAATCGCAGATGGTTCCCGAGTGTGAGACTTTGTGCGTTTTAGAAAAGCTTGTAATTTTCTATGAAAAATTTTCAGCGTAGGAAGAAGGCCATTATGCTAGTTTCCGAAAGAAGCTAAAATTTTATTTCCATCCTTTCAGCCCTTGGCTCACACTGTTAGTTTGGCCCACTATGATTTATGATTCTCCCTTCCCATTACAAAGACATTTATTAATGTCTGGCATCAGTGTAACCAGCACCTCAAATCCTCACATACTTACATTCTCACTGACCTGAAGAGTTTTCGTAACATTTTGGAGCTGATTAGCATCTTCGTGCTCTGCCTTGTGTTTGCTCTCTTCTCCCGTTTCCAGCTGCTCTTGTTTAATCTGTGGGATCTTAAGTGAAAGAGAGACAACAAGGTTGGATAACAAACGTAAACCAGTTTGTCGAGTCTGAGAATTGTGAGGGATGACAAATGTTCCTTGCGTGCTATAGTTAAGTGCAAACGTTTGCACACCCAAAAAACATTTGAATGCAGTTGTTCCTGTTTTATCATCAAATGTTAAGAAAAGGGATGAAATGTTCAGATGTCAATGTCGAGTTAATCTTTATTTGTCATTTCAAAATTAATAACGCATGTGCAGATTGTGTTGCTTTTGTTATTTATTTTACTTTGGTATATTAAACCGATCCCAATCTTCAATAGACCTCGGGTGCAACAAGCCCTAAAAATAAATAATATAAATAAAATTTAAAATCTTTGTCATGTGCCAAATCCACTAAACAGCCAACTTTCCCAACAGTCATCTGGGCCGAGGGTGAATGCGAACACACTCTTCCTCAGGGTCAATTCAATTCAGTCATATCTTTACAAACTGCTGCTCATGCTGCATCACAGAGAAACGTAACATGTGCTGTCTATCCTCATCCGTATACTGCAGTGATCCCCAACCTTTTTATCACCGCGGACCGGACAACGCTTGACAAACCCGTGGGGAGGGATTGTTTATATTGTAAATATAATACCCCGCCCTTGCCCAGAGTCGGCTGAGGTGTGCACCAGCCTCCCTAATCAGGATTAAGCGTTACATTTTTAATCAAGCTCGAACTCTTCTTTAAAAAAAAAAAAAAAAAAAAAAAAAAAAACACAGGTGATGGTGCAGCAGCTGGGAGAATGAAGGCTCAGGCTCAGTCTCACCCAAAATCCCTGCTATTGTTTGAAACATGTCCAACTCACCTCTGTTCATGTGCCATCCCCTTGTGGGTTACATTTTAGCGCTTAAATGACCAACATGGAACCGAGAGAATTCGGTCATTTTTAAAATAAAAGTATTTTAAAAAATAAAAAAATTGTTCAGACTCAGATAATAAATCAAACAGAAATAAATAATTATTTCTTGTGCGGCCCGGTACCAATTGATCCACAGATCGGTACCGGTCCACGGCCCAGGGGTTGGGGACCACTGATATACTGTCCATGATTTCAAAGATGCACAGGATTTACTATGTAGTGTCACTGTGATTGACAGAAGAAAGAGGAAATCTCTCTTCAATTCAGTCAGCACAGTTCATTTATTTATTTATTTATTTATGGATAATTTTCTGCAGCATACTGAAAGAGCCTAAAAAAAAAAAGAAAGAACGTCTCAGTCATGTATAAAAATATAATCAACCCAACATGCACTGACCAGATTTATCCTAATTGCCTCAAAAACGTTCAATGTTCAGGTTTTATTTTTTATTGGTAAATCTCTGCATTTTTAATTTTTCTTCATGTCCGACGATGTAATGTATTTTTTTTTAAATTAAAGTTTATCACTGTTATTAAAAGTGTTTCCAAATATCACTAAATTTAATTCTCTTCTGCATTTGTGACAGATCTTCTTTCAATCTGAACCAAAGCCTTTTTTCTGTAAAATTTTTTCCTCAGTCTGCTTTAATTCCTTAAATTAATTTTCCCCATGTAAAGCGACCTTGGGCTTGCGTGAGGGATGATATAAAGTAATGACGACGACGATGTTTTCAGTTTTTAGTTATTTTAATTAGTCAGGGACAAATTAGCTCGCGTGTTAAGAGGGTGAGATCAAGCAGACAGAATTTCTGAATTAAGGCGTTTTCATGTTTATTGTTTGTCAATTTTCACACTGAAACAGGGAAGGGTTTTCAAACTTTTGCACAGATTCATGTAAAACACTCTAAATGTAAATGTATGACTACACCACCTCAGAAACGCGCTCTTCTGGATCCGGCGGGCCGTAGATCAACATCCCATTGCGTTCGACCTTCACCTGTTTCTTATAGGTGTAATAAAACTCCACACACTGTGCCAATGTTTTACTCCGCACCTACACACACACACACATGTGCACGTGCGCGCACACACACACACACACAAAGGTTCACACGATGCCCTGAACAGCAACAGAACATCCGTAACAAAGCCTGGTACAAAAAAACTGTTTTAAAGAATCCAAGACATACTCCATGCAGAGAAAACAGAAAATGGATTCTTCTAATAAACAAATAAGAGTCCTTACCACTTTCTGCACTAAAAAGAAGTCCTTCCTGTAAGCAGAAATCCCTTTATTGAAGTAGCGCTTTTCATCTACAGTCCAGCAGTCTGACCCTGATGGAACCAAAAGTGTATATCAGCATAAATAATAACCTTAAAGAATCATCCTGACTATAACAATGCCATTTTACTAACATATTTCTCTCTCTCGCTCTCTAAAATTTACATAATTATAATCATATAATTGCGCCCCACTATTGGAGAAGCACCGAGTTAGCAGCAGCCCCAGCAAATTATACATACACATCATCACAACATTACTGGCACGTGATTCAAATTTAGCCAATGGTTGAGAGCTTTTGTTTATCCCTCCTTCTGATTGGTTGCAGACAAGGTGTACGCCTCTTTCTTTCTACTTCGCGCACATGTCATGAACGTGATTGCTTGAATTGTGAATTCACTTTTTTCGTGTGTTTTTAATGATTATTTATTCCCTAGGATGTCACTCTAACGCCCTGCGTCTTCTCTAGCTTCTGGGAAGGAGCTAAAGCGCTTTATTTATTCATAAATATTATCACAGTACAAAATTAACAAGTTTTTACTCAATCATTACGACATTTTACTGCATTAATGAGTAAGACTGGCGACAGAATGTGTTTAACAAGCGATTTTAGTGTCTGTGATATTATACATAGGATTTTAATACCGCATCAATTACTTGAGGATTTCCGGGATCCGCGGGTGGGGGAGAAACGTTTAACAGAGGTTTTCTGTGTTGTGTGTGTGTGTGTGTGTGTATATATATATACACACACACACACTGTATGTGTATTTTTTTTTTTTTATCCTTTCGGCTTTTTCCCTTTTTCTCAGGGGTCGCCACAGTGAATCGTCTGATTCGCACATGTGATTTGGTTCATCGGTTTTTACGTCGGATGCCCTTCCTGTCACAACCCTTTAACAAGGGACAGAAACACGTTGACGGCTTTGCAGCTCCTCTTTACGAAAGTCAGCAATGGTTCTTTTACATGCCTCTCACCATAGACAGTGACAGACATGGCCTGTTTACTATTTAATAAGAAGTCTTCTCAGTTTGCTGGTACTGGAGCTTGAACCCACAACCTTTTGAATAGTGAACCACCGAGGCATCACTTTTTGTTTAGTCAGCTGTTTAAATGCAGCATTGCTCAATATTTTAGCTCAATATTTAGCCTTTAAAATACTTCAGCTCACAATTTATATTTTGTGCAGTAGTATCAGCAGCAGGCTGCATCAGCAGTCACTCAAATTGCTTGCAATGCCAGCGAAGTGGAAATGCTTAGTTTAACTACTCTGCTTTAGAACCCAGTAAAATCTCAACAAGAACAAATTATCCACCCATAAATAGGTTTGGGTTTTATTTGTTTTTCGGAAGATTTTGAATGACATTGTCACTAGTCGGTAATATATGGAACATTCTTTTTTTTTAGTTTAGTAGTGAACAGTCCTACCTGCATAGTGATAGTTGGAAAGGTGGTGATCTTTGGGAAAAAGCTTTCTCAACAAAACAACTTCCAGAGTTTTCTAAGGGAATGGATAGAATATAGTTTGATCTCTGATGATGATGATGATGATGATATCACAAAAAAATCTCACGATATTCATTTTTTACACAATATTAAGGTTAGGTTGATTTTAGAGACATTAATACACAGATTTAACTGCATAAAGGCCAACACCAATTGATGGATAGATGGACGGATGACTGGAGGGGTGGCTAGACCGGTAGGCAAACAGATAGTCAAATGAATAAAAAGACAGACAGACAGGTGGATAGATGGAAGATTGTAGAAACTGATGGATATATAAATGTGAATATACAAATACTGTAGACACATAACTAAACAGAAAAACAGGTAGATGGATAGATATGAAAATGGATGGACATACAATTCGACATGAACATATGTATGGACAGATTAATGAAAAATGGATAAATAGATATATAGGCGGAGAGAGACAGACATAAATGGATTGGGATAGATAGACAGATAGGTGGATAATGGAGAAAGACAGCTAGACAGATGGGTGGGTCGACAGACATACAGGTAGATGGATGGTGAGATGGATAAACAAAGGTAGATGGGTGTATAGGCAGAGAGGTAGATAGATAGACAAATGGATAAAGAGCCATACCGACAGATAGATATATTTATAAATGGACTGAGAGGCAGAAGAGAAGACAATAGAATAGGGATAGAGCAGGTTGGTAGATGTTTACTGATATAAACTGACAGAAAGAGTAATAGACAGAGAGATGGACATATGTAAACACCCCCCCCCATTTTACTCCCTAATTTTAGTCGTATCCAATTCCCACCCAACAAGGATTACCTTCCCTATCACACAACCACCGCCAACAGAGGGTGCTAATTATCTCACCATGATGTCACCTCCGTTCTCATGAAGGCAGTGGTGCATAAGCTCCACGTTGGTCCCTCCTCCACACAGCACGCTGGAGCAGGACAAGTTCATCAGATTATCCACTGCAGGATGAGACACGTGAGAGGAGAGCGTTTGAGTGACTCAGGGAGGTGGAGTGAAGGAGGGATTAAACGCACAGTTCACTGGTCTCACTAGCTGTTCTGATGAACCATCAGGACTCACCTGTCTCTTTCTCTGACGGGGACGATTCCAAATGTAACAGCGGGAGCCACATCAGAGTAGCTTTATGTTCATCCTGTTCAACCAGTGTCCGTTCCTGGAGTTCAGGAATCTCAGCCTGGTACTGAGAGCCAATGTTTATTCGCCTGTAAGACACGATGTAGCCTATCATAACCGTGTGAGACAGGAACCCTGACAGGAAACGTCATGGCAAGTGACTCACAAAGTGATTTTCTGCAAACTAATGAGATACTGAAGTGAGAAAAAAATAAAATTAAACTGAAATGAAAGATTACATCATCACACTCACGGTTCTAAACTGACGGGTGTGGCCTCTCCAATCAGAGGGAGCATCGGAGGAGTAGTTTCCAAACTACCTGCACAAATCACAACGTAGGAATCTGTTCATCACAGAACAGCATAAAGGACATACTGTACTGCTAAGTGCATGAGACATGTACCGATCATCTCCAATATAATATAATATAATATAATATAATATAATATAATGTACGTAAATCTCAGCGTGTTCACAGTAACGTTAGCATGTGAAGCGGCAGTGTTACTTTAAAACACAGAACATGCAATGAAATAAAAGATCTGCAAGTGCTATCTGTATATCTGTCATTTTCATAAAAACAAACACACAAACACAGAGAGTGAGCGAGACCGAGAGAGAGAGAGAGAGAGAGAGAGAGAGAGGGAGAAACAGATACATCGTCAAATGGATAGGTAAAAAACAGGTGAACAAACAGATGGACAGTTGAATGTCTACAGATATGTCCAGACAAGCAGGTCATAAAATTAATATATAAACAGAAACAAAAAAAGAGAATCAGTTTGACAGACAGACAGAGTTATACAGAGAGAGATATACAGACAGGTAGTAGATAGATAGATATACAAACAGGATAATAGACATAGAGACAGACAGGCAGGCATATAAAGAGATAGAGTTCGACAAGAAATAAATAATTGTTATACAGACAAAGACAGACAGACAGACAGATAAAAAATGTACATATTCCACTTTAAAATATGAATGCGTCTTTCTACTAGGTGTATCTATCGGTCTGTCAGACAATTAAGGTGATTGATTAACTGACAGACAATAGATAGAAACGCTGAAATTTTAACATAGAATATACATCACAATACTTAGTTCTTGCTATGTTTGCATTTGGATTATACACTGTTCTTTTCCACACACGCACACACACACACACACACACACACACACAAACACAAAAGATGACGCAATAAAACATGGTGACGGTTGTATTGCTCAACCGTGTCTAAAATCTGAATTATAAACTCATTGCTCACTTGAGTGCAAGAGGCTCCTGGATGCAGTTTTGGGGGTTGGAGGTGGAGGCAAGCCCTGATTTCCTGCAGCTATGGAGGACAGGAAGGTGGAGAAGTAAAGTCCCGAGCCCTCGCGTACAGGTGAAAGGATGGGTGGAGGAGTGTACGGTGGCAGAGTCAGAGGGTTGTCCGGCAGGCGTACAGGAGAGCGCAGGTGACTGTGGAAGGAAGAGATAGTGGAGTAGACAGAGGGGGCGATGAACGTGCACTGTCTGGGAGGAGGGATGACCAGGGGCTCGGGTCGTGGCCGGCGCTTTATCTTGTCCGGGGATCTTGCACCCTCCATTGCATCCTCCTTAAGAATAATAATAATGAATGATAAATCAAAAAAAATAAGGACTTCGAAGTGAAATTAAACTCTTTAGGACATGCTGTCATTCTCTTTTAAAAGATATCAACTTCAGAGAGAGCAATTTCCTGCAGAGCAAATTATTTATTAAACCACTTGATTACTTTCTATTAGTATTAGTATTAGTGGGGACGCTGGAGCCTATCTCAGCCGACACTTGACAGCTTGCCAGACCATTACAGTGCCAACGCTTACACAAGCATTTATACTCATGGAACAGCCGATTAGCCTAATATACATGTATTTGTACTGTGGGAAGAAACCAGAAAACCTGGTGGAAACTTATCATTCTAAAAAAAAGGATCATTGTCTTTATCAGCACATCCTTGAGCATATACAGTAATTCTGTCATCGAAATTCCTGCTAATACAGAAACAGATTAGAATGTGTGTGTTAACTGCAGGACAGTCAGACCTGCTCATCTAGTAAATTCTTAAAGAATTAACCAGCATCAGGCGTTAAAGGTTGCATTATACTCAGCAAAAATTTATACAGATGTAAAAACGTTTATGTAAAATAAAATGGAGGGACAATGGAGATTCAGTAGTTAAGGCTCTGGATGACTGATCCAAAGGTCAGGGGTTTAAGCCCAGTGTCACCAAACTATCACTGTTGGGCCCTTGAGTATGGCCCCAATCCCTCATTTGCTGTCATAAAAAAGAAAAGAATGTAATAATATAAGTCATTCTGGATAAGGGCATCTGCGGAATGCCATAAAATGGAGCTATAACAATGATTCGTAAATAAACTGTGTTCAGTCAGCAAAAATGATAAACTGTTGGTCTTAGAGCTGAACCAATCAGAACATTTTCAGAAAAGTCAGATTGCTTTTCACACCAAAATCATATAAATGGGAAGAGTCCAATTGAAAGTTGTATACTATACTGCCTGGTTGAAAAAAACACTAATATTTTGATGGAGGGCATTTATCCCTGATCACAGCATGTAATCGCCATAGCACTGATGCGCCAGTTTGTACGGTCGAGGCTCAGCAACATTAATGTGGTAATTAAATGAAGCAGCTGATGATCTGATTGGACTAAATGCATTTTTTCTTCCCTGATGGCTCGGATATAACAGAGGGACTCAAATAACGAAAGAGTGGTTCAGGGAGCACGAGGAATTATTTTCACATATTTATATGTGAAACACCCCCACCCCGGTTCAGTTTATTAGTGAGAAATGAACCCAACACTGGATGGAAATGAATGTTATGCTGCTTGAGTTGGTTGAAACAATGGCATGATGATTACGAGCTGTAAGCAACACTTGAGGCAGGACAACACATTCATGTGTGTTACTTCCTTTTTTTGTCTGGGCAGAGTAAGAAGGCTGGGCAATAAGACTTAAATAATTATGTCACAATATCTTTTCTAACACTTTCACAATAACAGTATTTATCGAAATGCATATATCAGTATTATCCTATGTAAATAATGTCCAGAGACAAAAAAGAAACGACAGCACATGCAGCCTGTTTGTGAGCATACAGATGCCAGGGGGACGTCACACACTCTAGTCCTCACCTATAACCATTTATAATTCGTCAGACACCTTTTGTTAACTCAGTGGCTCCAAACATGGTGCCTGAGATGCAGCGTTGCATTTGCACAATCTGTTGTTGTTCCATGGTGTTTTACCTGTTTCGTTTTTTTTTATTATTATTCATAGTTCTTGTTACCTATACCTATACATACTGGTTGTTTTTGTCTATGATAGTAGCATTATATTATGCAAAAGGTTATAAGCAGATTTTCATGAAATTTCTCCCAGAGGCACAGCTTTGGACAAGGACAACCGTGGAGATTTTGGAGATGGTTTGAATCCAGGAATTATTTAAAGGGTTGTTTTTTATATTACATTGACAGAAAGAATGATGTTTTGGAAGTATCATATTATATCTGGCCCAGAAGGTGGTGCCGTTTACTTTTCACATTTTCTTATAAGATTCTTGCTTGAGTCAGATTTTTAGGTAAATGATAGCGAAGCCCTATTTATTCCCCAGCAGTAGCCTGGCATCAGCTCCTCCATCTCCCTAAGCAGCCCACAGAAAGACTGTCATCAAACAGGCCTGATATTTATTTAGCTATTTCTATATGTCTTGTTCCATGACAAACTCATTTTTATATTCATGATAAATACCTGTGGTAAAAATATTGCAGTTTTGTTTTCATTTCTAAAGGAAAGTTGACATGTCCGCTAAATCACAATGCTCACAATATTTTGTTGTCTGATAATATGAACTGCCCTCTTGTAATATAATAATTTCTCAGTATATCGCCAGTAAGTGTGATAAATATTCCATGATGAGGGTGCATTTATTTATTTTTTTGCTTTAGTATTATTGTTTTATGGACTCTGGTGGTAATGTGATGGTAATCTTAAGATCCTCTGCAGCTACACATGTTGTACTTTACATCGTACCTCATTGAAATTTTCAGCGTTTAAAGAACGACGGCGTGTCACGATAACAGAGGGTTTGTGCTCAGACTGTTGTGAACTCTCTGGAGGAAGCCTCTGCTCACACATCCAAACGCCCGTCTGTTCTAACGGGACCTGCTCCCTCCGAACAGGTACAGATACAGGGATCACTAGGGGAGGCATCCCTGTCTGTCTGCCAGGTGTGCTCTCATCACGCTGCCAAGAAATGATATCATAACCAAAACAGAAACAGGAAATGAGAATACGACATTTGGTTTATCTCATGTTCTGCACAAAACATGCAACAAGAAATCAATCAAGGCTTAAAAGTTGCTGATAAATGATTTACGCAATAAACTCCACAAACGATAATAAGGCGAATCAAACCCAGCAACTGTATCCCCTTACAGAAGGAGGTCAGACATGCACACTTGCATGAAAAGTAATTTAATGAAAAAGCAGAGGAGTCAGGAGATTCCGCTCAGGATATTTTTCTTTAACCCAGCAAGCCTATAATACTCACAACTCTATGAAAAAATTATACAATCAAAGCTGCAGGGTTCGACAAGCATACTTAAGCACTAGGAGACATTAATGGGCCTACATATCAATATCACCAACTTCCATTCTCAAAACCAAGAGTGATCGTTCATTACTTCCGAGAACTGGGCTTTGTACTGTACTTGAAAATATACACATATGAAAACTGATTTAATGCTGCTTAATAGTGGATCAACTTCACTTACTGTACTGTGGTGTCTGTATCAGTTGATATCATATCAAATGGCATAAATTTTCAAGAAATTAAACCCAAACGTAATAACAGGGTAACTATGAAAAGAAGCAAAAAGCCACGTGACCATCTCATGTCACCGGCTGCAATACAGAACTAATTCGTATATGAATTCATGATTCAATATTCTTTCTTTCATTTGTGCGGGTGCACACCTGTTTTACTGTCTGGAAACAGAAATGCAGTCTATATCTGATTTGTTAGTTTAATACCTGTATAGTGTTATTATTGCCATTAACCTCTTTTTAAAACCTTATTTGACCTGCCCCATTCACACCCTATTCTCAGAGAATGAAAAAGAAGTTTTTTCAAACAACATAATGCACTTTAATATGGATTTTGACAAAGTTCAACTTTGAAAATATACACATCTAACATTACAGGTTGAAAAGCTTGCCTTAATTTTTCATCAAAACGGTGATGGTTTGAAGAATGGAGCCTAAATAATTGAATGGTTTTATCAAACAAAGCATGCGTGGTGTTATTAACTATTTAAATACATGCAACTGTAGTTTATGAAGACGACAAGAAATTAATTTTGTTCATATTTCAATCTATAAAGACTGTTCAGAAAAAAACTTTATGCTGCAATTCTTTTCCATTTTGTCACAACTGAATTGGGGTAAGGGCAGTGTTGGCCTGGTGGTAAGGTGCAGGCTCACTGATCCTAAGGTTGGAGGTTCAAGCCCCTCTCTCAATGGGTTGTCACTGCAGTCTCCCCAGTGCAGCTAACTGGGTTATCAAAGGCTGGCCATGTCTCTCACTGTATAAGGTGTGAGTCATGTAAAAGAACCAGTGCTGCCTTTGTCAAGAGTAGCTGCACAGCCGTCAGTGCGTTTCTGCCCTGCGATGACCTGGTGGGCTGTCCAAGGTGTATTCTGCCCTCACCCAGAATTAGCCGAGATGAGAGCCAGCCTCCCTGAGACCCTAACTAGGATTAATCGGCTCAGAAAATGAATGATGACTGAATGAATTGGGGTAAATCATGACACAGCTCCTTTGATATGTGAAGGATTACACTGAATGAAGCTTATCAGATACAATTTGAGCTACATGACTGGAGATTCTAACGTACATCAAAAAGACAAAACACTTTCAGAGGCATTTTCCACATATATTTCTATGTCAGATTCACTACACAGGACCCGAATGGTTCACAATCTCAACATAGTTAACAATTAGATGTGGATGAGAAGTGGATGAAGCACATAATTGTTTGAGGCAACATAGTGATGTAATGCTTGAGACATCTGCACAGCAAGAAGTTCCCGCTTCGAGTCCTGGGCTCGAGCTTTTCTGATTGGGGTTTACATGTCCTCCCTGTGCTCGTGTGGGTAACCTCCAGGTAGTCCGGTTTCCTTCCACAGTCCTAAACAGGCACATTAGGTTAACTGGCTCTTTCAAATTGCTTCTACGTGTGAATGTGAATGGTCTGATGAATTTTTTTCAGGATGCACCCAGCCTTCGCCCAGAGTCAGCTGAGACAGGCTCAGCCTCCCTGCGATCCTAATAGGCTAGACAAATGAGATGATCTAATTGTTTTAGTATATACTACATAGGAACATAAAAAGCAACCTAGATCAGGATTTTTATTTGGGTTTTTTCATATATGTCAACCATGACGGAGGCAGGACAGGTGAGCTCCACAAGCTCCAGCAGAATTAAATGCTGTGTATATAATGGCCTTTTCACCACTCAGAATTTAATTCATACTACTGTACAGGAAAACCTATGAATACAATCGCCCTGTGTTTGTATTTTCATCCTGTTCATGTGATGTTTAAAAAAGTGTTTATTCATATTCACATTACAGTGGTACCTCACTTTACGAAATTAATCCGTTCCAGCGCCTTTTTCGTAAACTGCATTTTTCGTAAGTTGAACCGCATTTTACATGTAAAATGCGTGATTCGTTCCAAGGCTCCCAATACTACTCAATAAACCCTTTAAAAAAGTCCACCAATTTTGTGTGAAATATGTATGAAATTAGTTTTAAAAGTAAAAGAAAATTATTTACCTTTTAAAAATCTCTCGAACCACCCATGCGACGCTTTAAAGTCCGGGGATTGCTGGTCTGAAGAACACCCACCCCCACCCTCCTTCACGAGGTCCTTAAATATGGCAGTTGCTTTTTCTGAAATAATTGCCTCTACCACTGTATCTCTGCTTTTAAGGCCTCCTTCTGCTTCAATATCGTCCCGATTGTAGAGGGGTTTCGGCCATACTCCTTTGCGATTTCACTCAACCGAATCTCACTTTCATATTTTTTTATCATCTCCTGTTTTACTTTTATTGATAATGGAGCCCGCTTCTTCTTTTCAGTCTCACCAGGAATCACTTTCTTGGGGCTCATGATTAATAACGAAAAATAACTCTGCAATAAGCACACTCAAAAAAACTCACGATACTCAAGAACCAACAGTACAACTCAACTTTACGCGTGGGTGTCGAACAATGGGTCGAAGACCCACGAAAAGCATTATGGGTACAGTACTGTATTCTGGAGATTCAGCTCCCTCCTAGCCAATGGGAGGCTAGCGGGGTGGGGTGTTGGGAGAAAACCAATGGGAAAACAACTTGTGCATCGTTTGAATGTTTGAATGGTGCGTTTGAATTTTTAAGATGGCGCTTTCATAATGTGAACTTGTTTCGTATCCAGAGACAAAAATTTTAGGAAAATGCATTTCGTAACCTGAATTTTTCGTTTGGTCAGACTTTCGTAAAGTGAGGTACCACTGTATTTGAAAATAGCATTTAATCATACAAGATCTGCATATTCCGCCCACTTCTCCCTGTCTGATCCCTGTCACATGATAAACAGTGAAACAGAATAAATGAAAAATAGTCCACCTCTACTATAGATATTTTCTCACCAACAACTCTAGTCCAGTTTTATATATAACTCTAGTCAACTTATATATAAACTAGAAATATATTTGCAATAAACAGGAAAAAAGCTATTGAAGAACATACAGTAGGCCCTTGACTATTCGTGGGTTTGCACTCACGGTTTGAGTATTTGCGGACTGCCGAGCAACTCTAACGTGATTCAAATTCAGCCAATGGCTGTCCTCCTTCCTGCTGATTGGTTGAGATGATGTAACGCCCCTTTTTCCTCATTCGTGCACAAGTTGTCAATGAGCCTTTTTTTGGTGTGTTTAAATTATCAGTTAAGTTCTATGATGTCACTCAAAATGCCTGCTGAGCACCTGAAAAAGGTAATGATGTTTGCTGTCTCTTCTGAAGAAATAAGACTTTCTCCAGAAGAAACGACAGTTTCCTCTGAAGTGCCTGAAGGGGAATAATTGTCCGAACTGTTGTAAAACACTCCACTATTAAAGTCTTTTTCAATTATTATTCCAGTACATTACCTAAGGTAATGTTTAGAATGTTTGTGTGTTAGATTTTATTTACTGTTGTGTAGCATGTTTCTCATTTTGTTTTGTTTATCCAATTTATTACATTTCTTGTTCTTTTATGTCCTTTTTGTTATGGTCTGTGTTTTGGGGGACTTTGATTTTGGCGCTGTGCCTCGAACTAACTGTTTACTCTCGGCTTCGCCTGAGGGGCGTGGCTGAGCTGCTCCATGGCTCACACCTGAATTGACTATTCTCATTTACTCCCAATAAACAAAAGCACGCTCACCTCTGCACCAGATGATTAACTCACATCATATCACCGCTTCTTTGGTTTATAACGCTCTCTAACTCTCTCACTCTAAAACTGTGTTTCCTACTCTCTCCAGCTGAGTGACATGGCTGAGCTGCTCAGACTTACTGCAGTTCATACCTGAATTCAGTCATCTCATGCCTAATGCAATACCTTCCTCTAGTGGGCCTTTTTGAAAACTACAGTGCTGTATATTTCAAAGAGAATGCATTTAAAGGTGTTTTTATCTGTATGTTGTATAATGTTTATATTTTATTATCAATAAATATCACAGTAAAAAATTAAGTTTTTCTTTATCATTACTACATTTTACTATATTAATACTGAATTAATGAGCAAGACTGTCTATAGAATGTGTTAAAGAAGCATATTTTAGCACATGTCATAGATACATAGTAGTTTACTTTCGACTGCTGATTCGTGCATGTAACGTGATACATGGGGTTTTACTTCTGGGTACAGAACTCGTGGATTATCTTCATTCGCGGGAGGGGCCAGAACCGAACCCCCACGAATATCGAGGGCCTACTGTATCTCAGATGACCTTGCTGCAACCTTGGCCCTGATTGGATCAATTAAAAAATTTTAATAAATAAAATCACTTCATTTGCAAATTGCAATAATACTTCCACCTCAATCTGTCCAAGATTCATCAACCCTTTCTCGAAATATTGCACGAATAAGAATTCCAGACAGATGGACAACCCCAAGAGAGATGGGGGGGTAGAGAGAGAGAGAGAGAGAGAGAGAGAAACAGAGAGAGAGGTAGATAGAGGAGTCACATTCGAAACAGGTTTCCAAATGCTGTTTTTCTTTTTGCAATTTTTTAATGTCCAAAAATAAAAGCTAACCAAACATACATACATAAATAAATCAATAAATAAATAAATCAGGGGGGAGGGGGTAACAGCACTTGTGTATGTTATCTCTTAGTAAACACAGTGAAGTCAAGTGCATCGATTCCTTGTGTGTGCGTGTGTGATATGTGTGGAATGCGTAGATGTGAGGACATGTATTAGTGTACTTCAGAACAAGTCTTTCCCTCTGTCACACATGTCTTTTATTCATACATCATGTAAAAGCCTTTAATAGCAGGTCCACCAGCTGTACTGCACATACGAAATGCTTATAATCTTAAAAAAAAATGTTTCGAGGTTTTGTTCCTTTGTTCGTGAATCAGTTATTGCATGTAGAAAGACAGCAATTAGGTCAGTAAAGCTAGCTTAGCGGTCGATACATGTGCAACATTCTCTTTTTTACCTTTATCATATTGTGTCCTTACTATAACTACTGTAGTACCGAATCTATTTACTCTGAACTCGCAAAAAATCATTTGGATTTAAATTTAGAAAATACTTAAGAATATTCGATTGGATAAATACTGGAATGATTTATAAGTTTTAGTTGGCAACAATTCTTTTAACCTTAATTGATGCAGTGAGTACTGTCTCTCATTTTACATCACCATGTCAAATCATGTATCCCAAGATCATGGAAACATGTTACTAAGCTTCAAAAAAGCAAATTGTTGGTCGACATCAGACAAATAAAACAACTAACAGTACAGTATTCAAATCTGGATCTATACTGTAGTGCTGAATTGTTGAGTCATTTTCTGAACCGATTAATCCTAATTGAGGTTGCTGGGAGGCTGGCGCCCATCTCAGCCGACACCACGTGAGGGCAAAGTACACCCTGGATGGCTCGCCAGACCATCGCAGGGGAGAAACACGCCGACAGCTATGCAGCTCCTCTTGACAAAAGTCAGCAATGGTTCTTTTACATGAACCTCCAGCACAGACAGTGAGAGACACGGCTGGTCTTTGATAACCCAGTTAGCTGCACTGGGGAACATAAATAATATAACAAATATAATTATAGCAATAGTCATGGAACACGACTTGTATTGTTGTCCATTGTACATGCTATCTCAGAAAACCCAATCAGGCCGTCGCGTCACAACAAAAAATAAAAAATAAAAAAATGAAGATTTATTATTAACAAAACTAAAACCAAAAAAGCAGCTTATATACCACAGCTCAGACTCACAAAGGCCAGCCTTGAAAATATCTTTGTTGGCGGTAACACGACCGGTTGGGCCAAAATTGTCCATAAAAATTTTCAAGCCTGGCCTAATCAAAAACACACACAGAAAAAAAATAAATAACACAATCTAGCCTCAGTGAGCAGACAGAATTTGGTCCCAAAAAACAGCACCAAAAAAAAAAAAAACGGGAGCACGGAACATGAACTCATTAAATGGACAATTAACCTAACAAGACAAGTGATACAAATTAACTCAAAAAAATCAGTGAGGAAAAGGCAATGACAAGAAAAACGCAGTGTTAACCTCTCCTGCTTTCACTTCAGACCACATCTGGGAAACACATGGAAGAATTAATTTTTTTTTCCTCCAGGGCTAGAGTTGATTCAACCCTTCACGGAGCCACACTACTCCTAAAACACCAGCCTCGGACACCTTTTTTATAGAAATATCTATCAGGAACTCTGCCTTTGGACAATGCCTAAATCTTTATATTACAAAACCTTATAAGGACTTGAATATCTTAAGACGAGCACATGGGTAATTAAAGCCGGTACCGATATGAGGTCCATTAGCTACATTACCCATGCCGTATGGTGGACGTACTTTGTATCCTGAGCAATGCACTAATTTGGGAATATTTGTAGTTTAATTCTAAAATAAATACATGTTATGTAATACACTTTCAAAAAAATCTTTGCAGATGTGATTATATCTACATTTTAGTCAAAGCAAAGCATTTTTTTTCCCAAGCTGGGCATTCCAAGGTCTTTTTTGATCTCTGGATTCACTACGATTCTGGCGAGGATAACGCAGTCTATAAAAATCATCATAAGTTTATTGTAAAGTATCAGAAACAACAAACATTTCACCCTTTTTGGATACAGATAAAGGTTACTTCATTCAACAAATGCCTTTTAAAATTAACTTTTTTTTATTCTGATTGAAGTACTCTTACCTTTGCAGGCAAAGACTCCATCTCTGAAGCCTTTTGGGCCAGAGTCTCAAGGTTGATCTCTTTCGATGTCCTCCTCTTTCTCTGTGTGCTATGGATAACCCCAACTGATGTTCCTGGAACACCAGCGATGCCTCCGTTGTGGGCTGGTTCTTTTGCTGACAGGTTGCCTGTGGGAGAAATTTCATCCTTTGAAAGCCTTCGGGATCGCCGAGGAAGAGCCTCAAGTTTGCCTACAGTTTCTTGCATCTCCAGAAGTGTTTGGCCAAGATCTGGATTTTTGTTCAGTGGTGACTGTGGACCTAGGTCCTGACTTTGATGAGGCAATGTACAAGAACCTACAGTGTTGTCCACTTGCTGTGGTGGCCTGGCCATCAGCTGGTCTTGCTGAAGAGGTTGCGGTGGACATGATGCTGGTGGCAGTATGTTATGAATTTGCTGCATGTGATGCTGCTGCTGCTGCTGCTGCTGCTGTTGCATTTGCTGTAGTTGGTACTGCTGATGAATTTGGAGCAGTCGTTGCTGTTGTTGTTGTTGTTGTTGTTGCAACATTTGATGAATATGCTGTATTTGCTGCTGTTTTTGCTGTTGCTGTTGTAACTGCAAGAGATGCTGCTGCTGCTGTTGTTGTTGTTGTTGCTGCTGCTGCTGTTGGGATTTTGGTAGTTCATTGTACCCCAGACTCTGTGATGCATTGTTTCCTTGGAAGGTCTGAAAGAAACCAGAGGTCGGAAGTTGCTTGTTGGGTCCAAATGCCACCTGAAAGGGCTGTAGAGTCGAATCAGGCATAGAGTGACACACAGTGTGAGGTTGGTACTGTGGTTCTCCTGGTTTGTGGCCCTGTTGATGAGCCTGGAACTGGGAATGATGCATGGTTGCCATGGTGTGAGGTTGCCATTCCATTCCTGATGCCTGAGCTTGTGTCGATTCAGGGTAAGGCACAGAGGAACCTACAGACTTTTGCTGCAAGGTGTCCATGTCGTGATCGGTCTTGGGTAAGGTTTGATGTCGTCGCGCATCCTCCATTCCACTCAACGGAGGTCCAAAGTTCTGGGACTGTTTAGTTGAATTTAGGACGCCTGGAAACCAAGTGGAAGAATGCAATGGTTCTTGAGACACCCATTTCACTGGCCCTGTTTTCTGAAAATGACCCCAAACTTGATAACCTTTGTCTGGTTTAAAAACAGCTGCGTTTTGGACATCAAAAGCATGGTCTGTCATTCCACTGGCACCGCTGTCAGTTTGCTCTAATGACACACCCACAGGGTTGTAAAAGACCTCACCTGAATGGTGCACCAGTTCATTTATGCCTTCAATATTCTGCTTGCCCAGATTACTAACGTTCCCTCTCTGATCAGGAGAGGCGCTCATGTTGAGATTGCAAAATTACTATAGAGTTTTCAGAAATGATCATCAGTATAAACCAAGAAGGGGAAAAAAAACTAAAAACACTGCTCTACAAGTCTGACTGCCTTGGTTAGAGTGCCTTAGCAGGATGTAGACACCACGTAGAAGAGGGAAGAGAATGTGAATTACACTTCCTCTCTTGCCTGTTCTCCTCTTCTCCAAACTACAGTAGTTATGCTGTAAACAGTCAAGTGGTTTGTCATCCCTCAGGCAAGATTCTGGGGAAAAATAAAAAAAAAATAAGAAAGAAAAAGCAATATAGGACAAGCCTGAAAAAGGATGCAGGACCATTTTTCCCAGAGTTGTTTATCTTTTATGCATTTTAGCTGAAATATTTAACCTTTTTTTTCCCCCCACTAGAGCACAGATTCTCACCCCTGGCCAGGAAGAACCCCTAACCCCTCCCCCTCTCCACTCTTGGACACACCCACTATAATTTATAAAGAGGTGTTAATTATCTGATTCAGTGACTTGCATTGTGAGCAAACAAATCACAAAAGTAGTCAGGACAGGGTGTCAGCCAGGAAGTAAAACGAGGGTTGGGAACTTGTGCTCTAGAAAAATACATTTGAGGAATGTTTTCAGTTACATTGAGGTCAATGTGTAAGAGCTTTTTAATGGCTTCCAATGAACAACTACTTTCACTTTGTGTGTGTGTGTGTGTGTGTGTGAGACCACATGCAAGAATGCCATGTTCAGTTTATTTCATGAAACATGAAATCATTCCTGTTTGATGTCTAGGTAATATGATTTCTTTAGTGAAACTTGATTTCTCAGTCCAGCACACAGAACAGAAGCAGAAAGCAAACTGCAGCAGGGGCGTGGACGGTGCACTGCAAGACAACAAGAATTACAGGAAGTGAAGAGGGAAGGGGAAGAGAGAGAGAGAGAGAGAGAAATATGGGAGAGACACAACTTCTCACCACACACTCCAGAAAACACCCGTTTCAACTACTTTTTAGTGATCACAAGAGGATAAAAATACTATCATCATCAACATTATTTATTTGTTCTGTGCAAGGCTTTAAGCACTGATCATGCAACTCACTTTTTTAATTATTTGTTTGGGTTTTTTTTTTTGTTTTGTTTTTTGCTTAGGCCTCTAAGGAATGCACACACACACACACACACACGCGCGCACACACGGTTTAAAACTATACACGCATGCAAGCAATTGCAAATGCAAACAACATACAGGAAGGAACACCACCACCACCGAACTATCCGAGGCTTCACGTGCCGGGTTAAAGCGCACGGGATGCACTTACTCTGGAAACGCCGCAACGTCGCCTTGATCTCCTCCGGTTCGGGTGACAGCGACCGAGTGACGCAGAAAACCGATCCAACCCGGAGCAAAGTCGACTCTCTCGCATGCACACTGCTCACTATTCACGATTACAACCCCACAGCCGGGTCACAACCGACCGCAGGAAGTCGATGTGTCAACATCTCTCTGAACGGCGCAAGATGGAAACAAAGTTACGCGAAGTCGCGTCGCGTCGCGTCGAGTCCAGCGGCATGTTTACCTTTCAGGAGGATTCCGTGTGGTTTGTTTTATTTTGTTCTGTTTTCACCTGAGGGACAAACTCGAGCCAAATAAAACCAAATCACAAAACCTCAAAGCTATTCTCCGTGCGCTGAAGTTTCACCTCATATTTGCATATCTTCCGTGAGAGACTTAAGAGTAGGGTTGCACGAGCTTGACACAGTGACGGGTGATTCACGAATCAATCGACTCTTTTAATGAATATTTAAGAGAGTCGATTCACAAGTCGATTCACAATTTTTTTTTTCCTCTCCAAATGTTGCTTGTAGTATTATTTGTATTCATAAAGCAAGTCTGTAATCAGTGGGCAGTGGTGGCCTGCTGGTAAAAGGTGCTGGATCGCTGATACTAACTAAGGTTGGGGGTTCGAGTCCCATTCTCCACAAAGTTGTCACTGTGTCGTTGTCCCCCCCCCCCAGTGCAGCTAACTGGGTTCTCAAAGGCCAGCCATGTCTCTCACTGTCTATGATGGTCCATGGTTCATGTAAAAGAAGAACCATTGCTGACTTTCGTAAAAAAAAGAGGAGCTGCATAGTCGATCAATAGTTTCTGTTTCTTGCAAAAGGGTTGTGTTCAGAAGGGCGTCCGACGTAAAAACCTACGCCAAATCAATCATGCGAATCAGATTCACTGCGGCGAACCCTGAAAAAAAGGGGAAAAGCCAAAGGAAGAAGAAAGTAAGTCTGTAATCGAAGTCAAATTCAACTTCTAAACAGGATTCCTAATTAGTGTTATGGAAGAGGCACCCAATTCAGCAGACTGAGTGAGAGAGTTTGGCACACCCAGAACAGCTCTCCAGGCCATTGCAGGGCCAACAACACACAGCAAAAGCGTGCAAGACGTAGAAACGCCCCAATCCCAGGAATAGAAATGTGTGCTTCTTGCGATGAGGCAAACATGCTCAAATACGTTCCATTTATTCATTTAGTCATCCACCTCCGGCGTTGCTGAGCATTTTCAGGGTGAAGTCATGCACCCGATGACACCATTGCATATCTATGAAAAATCATCCATTAAATGTGCCTATAATAAAAAATGTTTTTATAAAGGCAGAAATTAACTCATTCATCCATTCATTGGCTCAATTTATTATCTACTGTGTATATCTACTGTGTATACACGTATCTACTGTGTATATCTACTGTGTATACACTTATCTACTGTGTATATCTACTGTGTATATACTTATTATATATTGTGACTGACTATCACAGTGAGTAATTAGGCGATTATATATATATAATATAATATTAAAAGGTGCATCTGAAGTGTACTCAGCACGAGAAAAAGGTTGTTCTAGACTTTTGATGTAGCGAACAAGCCAAGCTGGACAAGGCCACAGGCCTGCAGCGCAATTACTCTCATGAGTCAACACACTGTGCTGTCAACATCAAGACGTTTTCGATGCATTTTTTGCCATTCTTGAAGTACAGTATAAACGCCTCTCACAAATGTCTCACTTGGGTACTTGCGTCATTGCTGTAGGTGTCCAAAAGCATTTTAAGGGTGTCCTGTTCTCAGTCACAAATGCTGGAGAAGCGCTGCACACGTGATTAACGCACACATGCAGATGTCACAAAAATAAGTACGACACAAGTCCCTGAGTTAATTGGGTGATGTCATGATAGGACTTTTGGAATGCACCTTGTATGTGGCGTTAAAGATTCCTTTTACTCCGTTTACTGGATTTATTTGAGTGGATAGGTGTTTAATTACAAAAGGTTAAACTCTTCTCGTTCATTTCACTCAAACTGTTTTGTTCAAAAGAGTCGGTTCAGTAAAGTGATTCATAATGTCGATCACTCAGCATGGCCTGTTCTTCAGTTAACACAAAACCACCATCTGACCTGCCAGCATATCAGTGTGTTTCAGATTGAACTGAAGGTCAGGAACAGAGGGATTATCTGAAGGGAGAATTTCAAGTACATTTTTAGGAAATGGTTTGTTTATCAAACCCAACCCTGCAATAAATGTTTAAAAATCTCTATAATGCTTCTTTGCTGTAAATAAACCACCAATCTAATTCAGTATTTACTTCTGAGTGGTTTATCTGTGGTGGTGTCTTTGTTTCTTATCTGTAGAGAGAGAGAGTGTGTGTGTGTGTGTGTGTGTGCGCGCGTACGTGTGTGTTGGGCGGATTCTTGTTCACTACAGATGATAGGAGGTGAACTGTTTGTTACCTTTGCCAAGGTGTGGATGTTATATTTGCCTTCAGTTTGTTTGTGTGCTGGTATCTTGCACATTTGCTTCACGTCAATGATGAGATTTCCTTTCACGTTTTTCCCTTTATCAGGGGTTGCCACAGCGAATGATTCGCACGTTTGACAACATCACCAATAAAAATAACAACATCACAACATCAACAAGGTCCTAAATTTGTGTTCCAGTCCCATCGAGAGCGTTTCAGTGTGAGGAGTTTGCATGTTCCACGTATGCTGTGTGGGTTTTCTCCAGGTCCTCGGGTTTCCTTCCACAGTCCAAAAACATGCACAATTGGCAATTCGAATGAATTCTTTCTTTTTTGAATTGCATTACAGCAGGCTCAGCAGGGGGTGCTGTGTACTTTCTGTCATTTTTTTGCCACCCTCATCCCTTGTTGAAATGATCAACCTCAGGGTTGAGAGGAGGCTGGAACATCTCTCAGCCAACTCGAGGTGTATGCGGGGTACACCCTGAGCAGCTCACCAGTCCACCACAGGACCAACACAAAACTCATCATCAGAGCTTCGTTCATGGTGTATGCGCGGCCTTAGGGCGCGACTGCAGATGAAAGCAAATGTCTGAGTGTCCAGCAACCTATTCAACAGCATTATCCACAACACATCCATTCACACATTTCAGCATATTGTCCGAGTCAAAATTTGTGCTCTGTAGTAATGACGTATTATAGGAAGGTTATTTCTGTGAAAATATTTTATTTATTTGTGTCCTGGATTCATATACTGTATGTCTCCCGGATTTTGCACACATTAGAATTTGCATTGTTGTGGCCTACATTGTGCACATGTTGGTGTCAACTGTTTTCTTTATGTGTGTGTGTGTGTGTGTGTGTGTGTCATGTGGGGGTTGATTTTTGTAAACACTTCCTGCAGCACAAATTGCTAACTTTGGGACATAATAACAAACTGACTGATTAACACTGAGTAACCTTATTATCATTAACCTTAGCATTAGCATTATTAGTATTTTGTCAGATTATTAGGAACAGTGGCAGTGGTAGCAGCTTCTGAAAAGGCCAACTTGTTATACATCATGTGACAGAAACAGAGGAAATTGTGACAGAGTAATCGTGTTTATTGTGATCTCATAGCATTGTGAGAAGTTACTTTAAAGTTTCTTTATTTTTGTTTTATACAAATGACCTGTAGTGATGATACAGGTAATTGTCTTGCTTGTTTGTCTAAAATCTCGCAACTGGATAAAGTCTTCGGACTGACTGTATCAGGACCTCTAGACCTGAAAGAAAACTCACTAAATATAAAATAAAGGTATTCAATCAATGACTGAACTAAAGTTATAACAAAACTCCCTTCAACAATTTACCATTTTCAATCAACCGATAATTTACTATTTTTCAGCAGCAACAGTAAGTAATATTTAGCAAGCTTGACTTTAGGGTATACTTTGGCTGTGTCTAACGAACCAGTATAAGAATATATTCACTGATAGAAACCAGTATAAGAATATATTCACTGATAGAAACCAGTATAAGAATATATTCACTGATAGAAACCAGTATGAGAATATATTCACTGATAGTAAAGCATTTCTGTAAGTCGCTCTGGATAAGAGTATCAGCTAAATGCTGTAAATGTAAATGTAGATGAATAATGGCAATAATTTTTTTCACACCCCTGACTTACAGACAGCCAGAGACGTGGCTGGACTTTGATAACCCAGTTTGCTGCACTGGGAGGGGGGACGACGACACACCATTGACAACTTGGTGATAGTGGGACTTGAACTCCCCAACCTTCAGATCAGTAGTCTACGACTGGGCCCTAGTATTTGTAATACTGTACTGTCCTGTATTTAGTTGTAGTGGGTGGCACTGTGGGACAGTGCTTATAGCTTGTTCGCCAAACAGCAAGAAGGTCCCGGATTTGATTCTTGGGCTTGGAGCATTTCTATGTTGAGTTTGAATTTTCTCTCCATGCGTGTGTGGGTTTCCTCTGGATACTCAGTTTCCTCCCAGTGTCCAATGACATGCCTAACTGTTCCAAATTGTCCCAAGGTGTGAGAGAGCGTGTGAATGGTTTGTGTGTGAGTGTTTTGGCCCTGTGATGGCCTAGGGTTCACTGTTCAGGATGCATTTTGTCCTCACCCAGAGTCGGCTGAGATAGACCCCAGCCTCCCCGCGACCCATCAGGACTCAGAGGTTCAGAAAATAAATGAATGGATGAATAAAATTCGTATTTGTACTATTTAGTAGAATATTACCTGGGGAGTATCGAGCCGTAATGGTGTTGGGTGCAAGTGGTGTTTAATAGTGTAAGTACTTAACAGTAATGGCATGTGGTGGTATTTAATATTGTAATTATTTGATATTAATAGTCTTATTCTTCTTGTTCTTTTCCTTTCGGCTTTCCCCCTTTTAAAATTGAAAATGGGCTGAAACCGACTCTGAAGGCTGCAGATGAGTCAGCTGACCACGTGGTCATGTGACTGCTAGCTAAGCCACCCTAGCTTTCCTGAGAGAAGGAAAAAAAGAGAGTAAAATCGCAGTGTGTTCTTGCTGGCTCTGCTCAGTAGGGATTCATCATGGCCTGGACAAAGTATCAACTCTTTCTGGCCGGTTTAATGGTCACTACGGGCTCCATCAACACGCTTTCTGCAAAGTAAGTGATTTGTTTATCACCGGGTCGTTCACTTGGGTGCTGTTTGTTTATCAGCTACTTTTAGTCATAGATTAACTATTTGTGAGTTTCAGGAGAGATAATATCCGTTTTATTATTCTGTTCAGCATAATATTGTCTTCATAATAGTATTTACATTGGTGGGAAACAATAGAGTATGTTACTGATTTACGTAATATTATAAATATAACAACTGAATTAAAACCCTTGGTCCTTGGTCCGCTTTGGTCCGGGTTATTGGGGTGGGGGTGTGAGGGGTTTATGCCTAAAAATGTAACTTTTTTTTTTTTTTTAAACAGATATTTTAAGTAGTGGATATGTTTACTTAATTCTGGGGAATGTTTGAAAGTAGATTCTCTAGTAAAACGATCAAATTGATTACGATTTACAAGAAATACACGTATATTATTATTTGGGACACCCCTACAATGGATCATACTATTTAATAAACGGCCATGTGTATTTTCTGTACATTTCAATATAAATTTTTTATCTAAATAGGTTATGACTTGCATAAATGAACCATCTAGTTAATGTTAAACTTAAGAATATATTTTATATATACAACGTGTAGTAGTTGTGAAATTCACAATGCATGATGCACTGTGTAAGATAATAAAAACATTTAGTGTTTAACAACTATATAATTAAATGTCATTAATTTGTGTGCCATTCCCTTTTTAAAATGTATTTTTTTTATTACTGTATTTGGGATTTGGTTGTTCTATTAAGGGTTTTGTATGTGCAGTTAGTGAAAAAAAAAAAACCTGTTTGTGCAGCAGATCATGTGTGTAATATGAGATTAAACTTTCAAGTGTCTTTTCAGCATCAAGAGTCAAAGTGAAAGTAGGTAAAGTATATGGAATAAGATATGAAAGTAGTTCTGCATAAGTATCTTTTGTAGAAAAAGGGGACCTGATAGCTACCCCACCCCCCCCCCCCCCTCCGCCAATCCTGTGTGATTTCCATATGAGGTTATAATTCCTTTACATTCTTGGCAATGCAGGGCCTGGTGATTAAAGCACATGGCAGTCACGCTGGTTTGAATGAGCTTAATGAGTTTCTCAATGGCAGATGAGAGGTCAGAGGGTTTAACTTTAATTGAAGACTAACTGCTGTCCTCTTGTGTGAAGACCTGGTCAGCAAGATCTCTGAGTGCTGATGAATGTGTGGATTGTGTGTCAATGTTGTTATCTCTGTAATCTGAAAGTTTCATCAATAAACCAGTCTGAACTTCTGGAGGACTGAAGAGTCAAGGATTCCTATGTAAATCATTTCTGCATGGCTGTTTTGTTGGTCCCGTGCTGTCCCTTTTTTTTTTTTTTTTTTTTTTTAAATCCTGTGTTGTTCTTTTTGTTTCCACGAAACTTTGAGCCTCTACAGCAGACTTCAGTCAAGAAGAACAAACTTCCTGATTATGAGAAGTCATGGTTCCTCTGAATGGTGCTGAAATATCTCAGTACAGAATCGAAGATTCTTTACCTCTGCATGAATTTCTTCTATTTGATTTTCAACCTGATTCTGTACAACACCTAAAATATTATTGTAATTGAGAGTCCAGGTGAAATGCTTATATTGTTTATATTAACAGATGGGCTGATATGTTTTCTGCTCCTGGTTGCTCTGGTTCCGGTAATCACAGTTTCTCACATCCCTTCTTACAGGTAATGCTTCTTTCTTTAATTCTTTAATTTTTATTCTCAGCTAATTTATTCATTTATTTATTTTCTAAGCCACTTAATCCTAATTAGAATCACAGGGAGGCTGGTACCCATCTCGGCTGACTCTGGGTGAGGGGTAGCGTACACCCTGGATGGTCATGCCATCGCAGGGGTAGAAACATGCCGATGGCTATGCAGCTCTTTTTAATGAAAGTCAACCATGGTTCTTTTACATGAACCTCACTCGCACCATAGACAGTGAGATACGTGGCCGGCCTTTGATAACCCAGTTAGCTGCACTGGTGGCGAAGGACAGTGACAACCTTGTGGATAGTGGGACTCAATCCCCCAACCTTATGATCAGTGTTCCAGCACCTTTACCGCCAGGCCACAACCACTGCCACTCCTAATTTATTTTTGAATGGGAGCAGAATTGTGCTACCGTGACTTATTAAATAATTATAGTGTTGTCATGTCATTGATCCATTTCAGTCCATTTGACTGTGATGTGTGGAATTATACACTTGGTGGCGCACTATAATAGGAAAAAACCATGAGTGGCAAGATGGTATGATGCATCCAGATGTCCAGTTAGTGAACACCATACATCATTTGCCAAACTTTAATGTCTCTTAGGTTGCAAGGAGGCTGGAGCCTATATCAGCTGACATTGGGCAAAGGCGGGGTACACCTTGAACAGCTCGCCAGTTAATTGCGGGGCCAACACACAACCATTCGCACTCGCACCTCGGGGCATTTTTAGAACAGCCATTTAGCCTGATGTGTTTGTCATAGGACTGTAGGTGGAAGCCAGAGAATTCTGAAGAAACCCACGCAAGCATGTGTAGAAACCCCCTGTCTCAGCCTGGGAGTCGAACCCAGAATCTTATTGCTGTGAGGGCGATTTTCCAACAGCAGACCATGAAGTGTTTAATTTCTCTTATATTACAGCTTTTTAATGTTCTTATTACAGAAGGAATTAGACATTATGTCAGAGTTTTATCCATTAATAGGTATAATTTCATGCTATCAAATTCCTGCACAACATCATCTGTTATCCTTCTTTAAGTTTCTAAAAACAAAAAAGGAAGATTACGGATTGTGTTTTTGAGAAATCATTGAGAATAAATTGGTCTGGAAGGAAATTGAAAACTTGGAAAGGAAGACAGACATTGAGGATAAATTGGTCTGTCCTGGGATTTTGGGAAACATCATTTGTAACTAACCAGAAACCCCGTCGCGACCTTAAACCACTAGTACATTGTAATTCTCCATTCTGATTGGACAGAAGGTGTGGATTCATTTTTTTTTTTCAGCCACATTCCCACTACATCCGCCATGATTATGTGGATGCAGTTAGAACTTTTAGAACCTGTTAGGAATGCAGTAAGGCCATGGGATGATCTCCAGACATTGCCACACATTGCAGTGCCGGGAGAGCAGTTGGGGATCAGGTGCTGTGCTCCAGGCCACTTCAGACATGAAGGTGGAGGAAGGGCCACCTCGCCACCACACATTCTTCCTGATGGTTCGGGAATCAAACCAGCAATCTTTTGGTCCCTAACCTGCATCTCTAACCATTGGGCCAAAGCTGCCCATAAATTGATTGAAAAATGACAGTACTGTACATGGTAGAGTATTTTTAAGGGCCGTGAGCATGCATTAAGCATGTGATGCGATCTGATTGGTTGTGGTAAGAATCCAACAGACACGGTGCATGTGTGATCATGTGCATGGTAAGAAGTTAGTGGGAATGTGTTGGGTACAGTGGGAATCTGGCGAAGTAAGAGTGTAGTCTGAGCTTCCATTTTCCCCATTTTGACCACGCCCCTGCTGCGCTCAGCAAAAATTTTCAAGATGTAGTGCAGTCTTTTCATGGTCTTTGTCTGAGCACTGACACAGGAGACATTTCTATAAATGCCTCCTAAAAAAATCACCATAGCAACGACTCCACAAATTTTTATTCCACCAACTTGATTTGTTACTATGGAAACGATTATGGGGTAAAAAGCATGTGCTGCTGTCCTGTCCTCATAAACAGTAATCTGACTATTTTATAGGAGTAGAGGAGGAGAGTGCTGACTTCATTATAAATAGATATGAGCGAACACGTCGGCCATCGAAAGAGGAAGGAGATTTTTTGCGTCATTGTTGAGATTTGCTGTTGAACCCGTGGTCTGATGATGATTGGGTAAAAATTACCACAAATGTGCCACGTTGTGGCCGCTTTTCTTGTTCAGGTTCCCTCTTCTGAACCTTTGTGTCATCAGTTTTGCATAAGTTGATTACTCAGCTCATGATTACAAAGTGGCTGTGTTGCTGACACGTCCTTTTCTCTCTGTATCTTCTGCGTTGTTGCTGTGTCCACTGTTTACAATTTTTTTACCACACCTCTGCAGGCCGTGTGCATGTTTTTGGGCGAGCTGAGCTGCCTCGCTGTTTTCTACATTCTCATCTGCCATGACCGACGAAGACCGGAGCCCACAGTAGAGCCGGGCGAGAGCTTCAATCCCTTCCTCTTCCTCCCACCCGCAATCTGTGATATGACAGGAACGTCCATCATGTATGTTGGTAAGCAGGATTCAATTTTACCATTTTGTGTGTGTGTGTGTGTGTGTGTGTGTGTGTGTGTGTGTGTGCGCGCGCGCGCAGCGTTGGCAACTTTTCTTGGGAAAGTATTCAAAGGGAGTTGAACAAGTCACTGATTGATATCAAGGATTAATTTGCATACTGGTAGTATATCATGAGAAGGGGAATATCAAAAGTTCACTTGTAATTGTCATTCATTCTCTTCATTTTCTGAACCACTTCCTCTTAATTAGGGTCGCTGTGAGGCTGGTGCCCATCTCAGTCAGCTCTCGGCAAGGGCAAAGTACACCCCGGGCAGCTTACTAGGCCATTACAGGGCATAAACACACGAACATACCAACTGTTTATAAAAGTCAGCAATGGTTCTTTGACAGACAGTGAGACATGACCGGCCTTTGGTAACCCAGTTAGCTGCACGGAGGGGAGAGACAGCGGTGACAACCCACTGATAGTGATAGATCAGTAATCCTGCACCCGACGACAGTATTGATCAGTGATTGGTTGTTGACGAACAATGATGATCAGTGATATGGTGTAGAGGACCAGTGATTGGACATTGGGTCGTGAAGATGAGTGATTGGTTCTTGAGGAGCAGTGATGATCAGTGAGTGGTTGTTGGTGAACAGAGCTGAATCATTGTCGGTCGTTGAGGAGCAAGGGATGATAATGAACTCATTGTTCATTAAGGAACAAAGATCAATTTTTGTTTATTTTTAACTGCAGTTGCACTCTTATTAGCGCATTATCACCAGTCTTTGGTCTGGAGTTCTCTGCTTTGGCTTGCAAATTAATTTAGACAAAAAGGTTACAGTCCAGTTTCTCTCCCTAGAACACACAGTGATTATGATGAGCAGTAAGACTCCCTGTTTCTTTCTCTGTCTCTCTCTCTGTCTCTCTCTCCATTTGTGAATGTTGAAATAAAATAAAACCAATCAATCAAATCTATCATGTGTCTCTCCTCTCTGTCTCTCTCTCTCTCGCTCTTTTTTTTTCCATTTAGCGCTAAATATGACCAGTGCATCCAGTTTCCAGATGTTACGGGGAGCAGTTATCATCTTCACTGGTCTGCTGTCAGTCGCGTTTCTGGGTCGTCAGCTGAAATTTAATCAGTGGCTTGGGATTGGGATCACCATACTGGGCCTGGTGGTGGTTGGACTTGCTGATTTCAATAGCACCGATGAACATAAGCTCAGTGAAAAGATTACAGGTACAGCACATGCAAGATTTAAACTCACGCTAATTTTTTTAGTTTTATTTTATCTTTTCAATTATTTTTATTGGAAAATGTTTGCAAGATATTTTTTTTGTCGGGCGGGGTATGTTGAGTTTGGTGCATATTAGTTTGCATATACTGTACACAAAACCGGGAGTGTGAAAGAATATTGTTTGTTATTATAAAAACGATTACAATTCAAGTTCTGATAAGGCTTTAAAAATTTCTACACGACCTCATAATGTTGAGATTCAAATATAAGATACATACATACATGCATATATATCAGACGATTCGCTGTGGCGACTCCCGAGTAAAAGGGAACAAGCCGAAAGGAAGACAGACATATATAGTTTTATATATTTATATATATATATATATATATATATATATATATATATATATATTATATGTGTGTGTGTGTGTGATATATAACTTTTTTTTTTATTTTTCCGCAGGAGACCTTTTGATCATCATTGCTCAGATCATCGTGGCTGTACAGATGGTCCTGGAGGAGAGGTTTATTTACAAGCACAACGTTCATCCATTAAAGGCAGTCGGAACTGAAGGTAAAGCTTCCGAACAAAATAGAGATTGTGTCTGGTTTTGCACATTTAAAGTTAAATTATTATTCCTGTCAGCATAAGATAACATCCCTGTTCTGTATGAAAACATCTAAAAATAAATGTCTAAAATAATATGAGAAATACACATGAAGTCTAAGAGTAGTAGTAAAATTATTATTATTATTACTATTATTATTATTATTATTATGTGTAGTATGAAATTTAAAGGGGAATGGTGTTTAAGTTTTTTTATCCACTGATGAGTTCAGCTACTTATTAATATTTATTAACATGATTCAAAATAAACAATAATTTAAAAGTAATTAATAATTTATGAATATAATTGTATCTACTTGAAAAAGCTGGAGGCTCCACCTATCTGTTTTTTTTTTTTTAAATAAATTCACAAACACACACGTGTGTATATGTGTGTGTGTGTATATATATATATATATATATATATGTATGTATGTGTGTGTGTGTGTGTGTGTGTGTGTGTATATATATATATATATATATATATATATACACACGCACACACACACAGTCGGCCCACAACTTACGAAGACCCCTGTGTACGAAATCCCCGGGTTACGAAAAACATTTTCCTGAGTCCGTCCCCGAGATACGAAACAACCCCCTCTTACGAAATGAAATTCAAACGCGCCAATCAAAATTTCACATGACTCGCGAGTTGCTCTCTCATTGGCTGTCTCTCAACATCCCGCCCTGCTGGCCTCTCAGATAGAGACAGCAGGAAGCTTCACTCTTTAGTTTTTAGTTTAGTTTTTAAGTTGTTTTAATTCAGTTAATGTTTAATAAATGTGAGCGCATTTGAACCATATCAACCCATCTACTCTGCCCTCAGATACATGTACACTTGAATATAGGCCAGTCTAAAAAGTTGTTCCCTTCTTTTCTTTTATTGTTTATTAATTTATACTATTTATGTATCTACTTATTTACTTATATAATATATATGTATGTGTGTATGTTTGTATATGTATCTATTTTTGCACCCCCTACTGATGGTACCTCAAGAGCCTGTAACAGTGAATTTCTCCATTGTGAGATTAATAAAGCTGTATCTTATCTTATCTGGAATTCCGATCCCTCAAGGAATCAAATTCAAGTTGAGTTTGTCAAGCAGGGAATTCACTTTGAATTCCACGTCTTGTGGGCGTGGCCCGCAGTGCGAGAGAGAAAGAGAGAGAGAGAAAGAGAGAGGGTGTGTGTGTGTGTGTTAATAAAATTGTTTAATAACGGTTTAATTAATAACTATGTTAATAAAATGTTTAAATGGTTTAATAAATAATTTTCTTTTACTTTTAACACCTATTTCATACAAAATTGGTTTACTTTTATAATTTTTAAAGGGTTTATGGGGTTTATCCAGTCCAAAGACTGGAGCCTTGGAACGAATTAGGCATTTAACATGTAAGATTCAACCCCTGCTTACGAAATCCCCACGTTACGAAAAGGGCTCTGGAACGGATTAGTTTCGTGAGCTGGGGGCCGCCTGTATGCATATTTTCCAAAGATATATCTCCAAAAATGGAGCTAGCAGGTTTTATCTGTAGGCTGAGGAAACAAATGCATATCATTGATATTTATACAGCTGTTGAATTCTTGTCTCTTGATCCTGAGTGGTCAGAACGTGAAGGTGTTGATTAACTTTCTGTAATGTGCTAGTTACAATACTTTTAATATAAAGATTGTTTCCATAGTAAACGTAGACCTGTTCACATAATTTCAAATGAATAACTGGCTGTGGATGAAGTGTTTGGTCTCCTTTGACTGATTTCTGATCAGCAGCACATCTGGCTTTGATTAATGCTGATGTGATCTCAAAGAAGAGCACAACAGCTAGCTGCTGCCAAGCCCAGCGATTTCTCCATATGAACCAAAATTTTTAAGTTTTTCGATCTCTTTCTGTTAAAGAATCATTAAAAAAAACAATGCCTTGTTAAGGAGTTAATTATTACAGACTTCCAAGTTATTTTCAGGTTCTACTGTAAGAATTTATTTGATTAATGTGAAAATTACTAATATTGAATAAAACGGATCCTGTTGTCCTCTCACCGTTGTAGGCTTTTTTGGTTTCGTCATCCTGACCATCCTCCTCATCCCGATGTTCTACATCCCGGTAGGGAGCTTCGGGAACAATCCGCGTCAGGTTCTGGAGGATGCATTAGATGCTTTCTGTCAGATTGGCCACAAGCCGCTGATCATACTGGCACTACTGGGCAACACGGTGAGTATCGCATTCTTCAACTTCGCCGGCATCAGCGTCACCAAAGAAATCAGCGCCACGACGCGCATGGTGCTGGACAGCCTGCGCACGCTGGTTATTTGGGTGGTGAGCCTGGCACTGGGATGGGAGACATTCCACGGCCTGCAAATCCTCGGCTTCCTCATCCTGTTGGTGGGTACTTCGGTCTACAACGGACTCCACAAACCCCTGATGGCCAGGATGCCCTGCTGGTCTGCAGGGAGGGAGACAGATACGAGTGATGCAGGCGAGAGAGAGAGACTGCTGGGACAGGAGAGCTAATGATGAATGGACAGCCAAACGTGTTGCAGGCTCTGCGTACGCTCTCTCATCTCTGTTTTTGTTGAACATTGAACTGACTCAATACATGTGAACATCCAGGGAACAGTTTTTTAGCTCCGTGGAATTTTTTTTCTTAGAAATCACATGACTGCCAGTAGAGGAAGAAGCTGAGGCTTGATATCTTATCCTCGCTGTCATCAGGGCATAAGCAGTCACCTTATTGGGTTTGTTGGGTATATTTTAATGTATAATCTTCTAATATGAATATAACGTCATAACTGGTTTAAAAGGGATGGTGAAAAAATTTAAGCTATTTAAATTACTGTAATTTTTTATTATTAATTTTATCCTATATGTGCCACCTTTTTACATGAGCATTTTTATTCTCTGTACCTTTTTTAATTTTAGTTGAATATGTTAGGTAGACCATATATTTCTGAGATGGTCCTCATTCTATCAATCATTATAACAGTACTGTCTGTAGTTCTGAATACGTATCCGTGAGTGCATTCAGTCGCTTTAACATGGCTTTATGTTTCAATTAAATCACTTCTTTATTTTTCCTCTGTGTAAGTATACTTTATTCTTATAATGGTGAGAAAGAGAAACGGTTTTATAGGTCGGAGTGAGGCAAAGAATAGTATATGATGGTATATGTTGGTATTTATACAGTATACACAATATAATGTGATCTCGGATTAATCAGTCGTGCAGAAGGTGAGGTAGATGTTGCTGAAAAGATGACTATTCGGTTCACTGAGATCCAATGAGCCTGCGGTCCATAATTGTTTTTGAATATATTGCATGAAAACATTGTCAACAAAAACACTAAAATGAGTTTTTAATTTTTTTAAATCATGATGGCTGCATAAAGTGAGCGGTGGTAGAGTTCTGAAACTTTCTTCTCTTAAACTGTGAGAGTTCGACTATACATGTACAACACTGCATGAGAATAATAGAAAAACACTTAATTTAACCATGACACAGGCAGGTCGTGTCAGCTTTTTGCCTTCAGCAGAGTTTAGTGCATTGCAGTGAACAGCCTTTATTCGGTGAGAGTGTCGTATATGTTACACATACGGTAAATATTTTAACACGTACAAAATACTAACCCAAGAAAAATTATTTCAATTTGATTTTATGGAGTTTTTATTTTTAAATTTTAAGTGGGATGATGGTGCCACCTGCTTCGAGTGACTGACAAACCAAGTGTCCATTGTTTCTATTCAAGCATTAGCCACTCTGAATAATCTTTATTTACCTCCTGATGGCAGACCAACCAGAATATGCCATTCCTTTTTAGTATATAGATCGCGAGTAATGAACAGTAAATGTGAGATGTGTGTGTATATATAATAATAATATATATACACACACAGTGGTACCTTGACTTACAATTGTCTTTTAATAACAAATTTTCCATGATATGAGCTTCGATCCCACCAAAAATCCACCCCATCCAATGAGCAAAATTAGGATTTACGAGCTCTGCTGGGGAAGTGGCTTTTCCAGGCCGATTAGCCTCGTATTCTTTTGCGTGTGTTCCTCCGTGCTTTCAGAACGCCTTGTGCAGTGTTTCTCAATTATTTTCTGTGATGCCCCCTATAGGAAGGGGAAAAAAATTAACCTCCCAGCATCCCGCGCGCGAGTATAAATAGTGTTTATTGCATTTCATATTGTTCATATTGCGTTTTCCCTACATCATAGGGAACACCGGTGAGAGCGCCACTGCCACCTACTGTAGAGGATGTGAAATTGCACTTAAACCTAGTGCAGTATGGCAAAAAACCTTGTTCCCCATGGTCATAGGCACCTCCCCTGGCATCAAACTGCGTCCCCCTAGAAGCACTGGCCTTGTGAGAACTCATCACGCACCACCTCATGCCTGCCCATGGTATGTCTTCACGCCCACGTGACATCTTTGCCGCAGTCGATGATCGGAAGGGTTAGTTGACTTATTGTTTATTCTTGTTTTATTATTGTTAATGTATATGTATTGTTATGAAATATTGTTTTTACGTACTTATTTTTAATATATTACATCAAATATATGTGTTGTATCAGGTTATACGAGTTTGGGAGGGGGTTGGAACGGAATACTTGGTTTTCTATTATTTCTGATGGGAATTTTTGTTTACTTACGAGCTTGCCATTGGAAAAGGAAAGCAAACTAAAACTAAATCTTTATAGCTTGTTTTAACATTTATTTGATTCAAACATTATTCCAAGTTTGAGGTGAGGATATTATTTCCGATGGGAATTTTTGTTTTATCTAACGAACATTTTGGCTTACGACGAGCGCCCTCGCTACGGATTAATTTCGTAAGTCAAGTTACCACTGTGTGTGTGTGTGTGTGTGTGTGTGTGTGTTTATATAAACACACACACACACACACACACAGTGGTAACTTGACTTACGAAATTATATATATATATATATACATATATATATATATATATATATATATATATATATATATATATATATATATGTCCTCTAAGAACAGTAAATACGACTAAATAATACTGAAGAGGATCTCCTGTACATATTGTATATACAGTACTTCATGTGATCTGGGGTGTTTATATTAACTCTGAATTATTTGAAAATATATTTATCTCTTCCAACACATTCTTCTGAATGCTATGATTTTGCATTTTATGCTTTCACACATAACACAAGTTCAGTGAAAATGAATTTGTGGGCATTTTTTTTACAAGCAAGATTAATATTTTATGTATGAATATGATTAGATGAGATTCGAAGAGACTCTGTGACGTCACAAACGAAAAGCAGCAGCAGCGCGAGCTCCGATGGCAGCGATGAGACGCCTGTAAAAGCGCCGCGAAACCCGGAGTATTCAGTCAACCTTCTTTGTCCTTATTTTCTTATTTTGTTCCTATATAAATCTTATTATGTTATGGAGTTAATTTGCCACCTTTAATAAAACGGAACCATGGCGTGTGGACCTCTTAATAATGTTTTCAGGCGGCATCTCAGGCTCGGATTGCGGCAGCTGCGGATGAAGGTAACTTGCTTTCAGAAATGCTAGCCGTTATTTTTTTTACTTTCCATACCCGTGTTCAGGAAAGTACCGCCTTCTTTGTGAGGATTGGTTGCGAACGAGCGGTTTCCGAGATTCTATTGGTACGTAGTTCGTATTTACAACGTGACAGCTAATGGGGTGTATCTGATCAGAATGTGGGTGGGAAAATGTCTAAAGCTAAGTAAGTAATAGACATCAAGGATATTTTTTATTGCTAAATTTAATTTAAAGAAGTGTATTACTGGTATATTTGTGAAAACCATCAAAACATTTTAAAGATGAGTTATAAATAAACCACAGTCCAGTCTTTATATAAAAATGGTTGAATAACAACAAGAAGGAAAGGAATAAGGTTGCTAGCAAGCTAGCAAAAAACGTGTGTGGTTCGTTGCTAATAAACAACACCATGCAGTGATTAGATCTGGATAAACATTTAATGAGATCTTTTCATAAAACACAACTATTCCTCTTTTACAGTCCACACTATAATTAATGCTAAATGTGCGTTGCCAAGGTTACGCTTATCTAAACGAATATTGGTCAGTTAGCTTGCTGAACTAGCCGTAGTGAAATCAGCAGACTTGCGTGTGTCTTAGCTCGTGCTCTGATTTTAGCCTGCGACTGTGTGACCTTAAATTTCTGGAAAAAGCTAGAAAAAAAAAAGTTTGAAAACGTTCCCAAGCTGCAGTGTAATGGATGGTTGCTCTCAGCAGGCTACATGATAAACAACTGCGTCTTTGATTTGAGATGTTCTAATGAACTGACGCCAACATTCCTGTGTTCAATTTCTTTCAAATCATTGTTATGTCATCACAATTTTCTTAAACCAGACTCGATCAGTGGATCATTAAATATTTCCCCTTAATTTCAGGAATAGTTTATTCAATAATTTACTTGTCCAACTGTTTAATCCTACTAGGGTTGCAAGGAGGCTGGAGCCTATCTCAGCTGACACTGGGCGAAGGCGGGGTACACCCAGAACAGCTCACCTGGCCATCGCAGGGCAGCACGGCAGCACAGACAACCGTACACACTCTCACCAAGGTCTGATTTGGAATAGCCAATCAGCTGAATGTTCATGTTTTTGGAGTGTGGGAGGAAACCCATGTGAACATGGAAACTCCAGACAAACACCCCTGTCAGTCCTGGGATATGAACCCAGGACCTTGCTGTGAGGCAGACATGTACCCCACCATGTTTCACAAATTTTATTCAGCAAAGACAAACATAAGCTAATGATATTTAACTTTGGGCCATTTCAGGGGCAGTGGTGGTCTAGTGGGATAGGGCGCTGGATCGCTGATCCAAAGGTTGGGGGTTCAAGTCCCACTCTCCACAAGGTTGTCACTGTCCCCCCCAGTGCAGCTAACTGGGTTATCAAAGGCGGGCCATGTCTCTCACTGTCTATGGTGAGAGGTTCATGTAAAAGAACCATTGCTGACTTTCGTAAAGAGTAGACTGCAAAGTCGTCAGCGTGTTTCTGTCCCTTGCTAAAAAGGGTTGTGACAGGAAGGGCATCCGACGTAAAAACCTCTGCCAAATCAAAATGTGCGAATCAGATGATTCGCTGTTGCGACTCCCGAGTAAAAGGGAAAAAGCCGAAAGGAAGACGGGTGATTTAACTTTGGGCCATTTCGAAGTGGGTGTCTGGGTTTTGGCAAATTACACATGGTATTCTTGGGTATTTATAGGCAGTGCGGTGATGCAAAGCGAGAAGGTGCTGGGTTTGAATCGTGCAGCTGACTGGGACTTTCTCTGTGTTCTTTACACGTTCTCCACTGGCTTGAGTGGGTTTCTGAAGTCTTGCACATCAGCCTCCTCTTAGTTGCAAATAGGTGTGAATGTGAAGGTGAGTGGCTGGTTCATTGAAAGCTCTTCATCTCAAGTCACCTGTAATTGGCTCCAGGTTCCCTGAGACTCCAAAGGATAAACAGTGGATCTACACTTGCAAGCTTGGGGTATTTCCCATTCAGGGAATTACGATTTTTGTTCATGTTTGGGGATATCAGAGGTCTCGGAGTGTATTGTTTTTGGTATATTTAGCAGCCTGGGTGGTGTTTTTGTGATCGGGTCAATTATTTTTAGCGGGGTTTCTGTGTGGGTGTTATATCAGTATGATAGAGTATTTATGGAAACAAAGGAGTTTTCTGCTGATTACATTTGGAACGTTTCGACTGATTTTAGGAAAACTAAGCACTAGTTATAAAGCACAACTCACAAAGATCTTATGAGAACCTCTGCTATTGTGCACTGTGTAAACAAATATTTGTGTGTGTGTGTGTGTGTGTGTGTGTGTGTGTGTGTATTTTTGGAAGTAAATGTAAACATTTACTGTTTACAATTCCAAAAAAATTAACACAATTTTTCTCCTTGACATCACATCAACTCGCTTCCTGTCAGTCCGCTTTATCAAGCAGTTGTTTCAAAAATGATCAGAAAGATTTATCACAGGAATAGTGTATTTCTGCATATAGTGTTAGGATCTATTACATTGTCAAACTTGCTTCAATGCTTTTTGACCTTTTAATGGTTCTTGTTGGCATAACTTTATGCAAATTAGCTGTCTTGGGAACACACTTGCACCGAAGGAGTCTTTCTGAAAAGTGTAGAAATGGGTCGTAATGTTTTCGTTTGGTTTGTGAGGTTATGTTAGTGTGAATGACGTTATATTCTACTTATTATACGGCGTGTTCAGATGAGCCGTTTAAAGAGTCGATATTATAGTAGATAGTGATATATATGATACAGTATATTTATCCATTTCAACAACTGAGTGGTTGAGGGTTAAGGGATTTTAGATAGATAGATAGATAGATAGATACAGCTTTATTAATCTCACAATGGAGAAATTCACTGTTACAGGCTCTTGAGGTACCATCAGTAGGGGGTGCAAAAATAGATACATATACATACATACATATATATTATATAAGTAAATAAATAAATAGATACATAAATAGTATAAATTAATAAACAATAAAAGAAAAGAAGGGAACAACTTTATAGACTGTCCTATATTAAAGTGTAATTTATCTGAGTGCAGAGTAGATGGGTTGATATGGTTCACAGTCAGTGGGGTAGATGTGGCTGATTAAAGTGCACGGGGTTTTTATTGCACATAACCGGTATTTTCACAGACAGTTACAAAGTGGCGTTGTACAGTCTGACAGCGGTGGGAATGAACGACCTGCGGTAGCGCTCCTTCCTGCACTGAGGATGTCTCAGTCGTCCACTGAAGGAGCTACTCAGCTTCTCTACAGTCTGGTGAAGTGGGTGAGAGCTGTTGTCCATGATGGATGTGAGCTTTGCTACCATCCTCCTCTCACTCACCTCCTCCACAGAGTCCAGTGGGCAGCCTAGGACAGCGCTGGCCCTCCTGACCAGCTTGTTCAGTCTTTTTCTGTCCCGCTCTGTGCTGCCTGGGGCCCAGCAGATGGCAGCGTAGAGGATTGCAGAGGCTACCACAGAGTCATAAAATTTTCAACATGCTAACAGCGGCATCTTGGCGGTAGTGGGGCTTCAACCCCTGACCTTCAGATTACGAATTCAGAGCTTTAAACACTGAGCCGCTACACAATTAATATATGAACAACCGATCTCCGATTAGTTCACCAAATCAATTACTATACATAAGATAAAATAAAAAGTTTCCCAGTTCGTGACGAGGTTATTACATCATATGGATCATTAGCAGTTTATTTTAAGTCAAAGATGTGTTGAATATTTTATTCAAGCTTGCGTCACTCTTTACAACTAATTGTCAGTGGACATGTCTCCATTTGCCATTAGCAGCTCTGTTCTGTGCCCTGCGTTAGTCTTGGGACTAAAAATCAGGGCAGTGTCCTTAAAGAGGTTTTACTTATTGCTTCTTAAAAGAGATGAAGTATTAATAGGTCCATCAGCAGGCAAAGTGAGATTTGATGAAATCTTGGTTTGAGTATGGTCGGTCCTGTGTGTCCCCAGCGGTGAGAACTTTTAGTTGATTGATTCTTGCACATTTCAGTGAGAAGCCTGCATCACTGATGCCGGATGCTGATCACCTCTGGCTGTGCGCGGTCTGTGCTTGAGCACTAAGATGAGTGGAGCAGGAGACCAGGCCGACATACTGTCGGTGGGGAACGTGGTGCGAGACCGCTGGAAGGTGGTGAGTAAAGCTTGTAGAAACTGTCCAACCAACACGTCTTGCTGAGCTTTTAGGATTAGACTGTTCAGTATGAGCATGTTATGTATAAAACAATTGTATATATACGGTGGTACCTTGAGTTACGAGTATCTTTAATAACGAATTTTCCATGATACGAGCTTCGATCCAGCAAAATTTTGATTTATGAGCTCTACTGGGTAAATGGCTTTACCGGGCTGATTATCCTTGTATTCCACCACGCTCCAAGAAAGCCTTGTGAAGTGCTTCTCAATTATTCTCAGTGACGCCCCCTATAGGAAGAAAAAGAAAAACATTTCACACCCCGCGCACGATGATGGTGTTTACTGCACTTCATATCCTTTCCTCTGTGCTTTTTCCTAAACCATAGGGAACACAGTGAGAGGGCACCTACTGTAAAGGATGCACAATTACACTTAATTCTAGTACAGTATGATAAAAAACACATTCCCCAGGGTCATACAAGCCCTCCTAGCATCACACCGTGCCCCACACTGTTAGAGAAGCACTGGCCTTGTGGGGGAGTTCACCATGAGCCTTTCCTTGCTGGCATTTGTAGCGTACACATGCACAAAATTCTCCTCCTCTGCTGTTACGCAGAACCTCATGCCCAGCCACGTGACATCTTCGTGTCCACGTGACATCTTTCCTGCAGTTGATGATCGGAAGGGTTAGTTGACTTATTGTTTATTCTTCTTTTATTATTATATATTTTAAATTATTATTAATGTTAATGTACGTGTTATTATTAATGGAATGGATTAATTGGTTTTCTATTATTTCCGATGGGAATTTTTGTTTCATCGAACCAACATTTTGACTTAGGAGCTCGCCCTAGGAATGGATTAATTTCACAAGTCAAGGTACAACTGTATGTGTGTGTATGTGTATATATATATATATATATATATATATATATATATATATATATATATATATATATATATATAATTTGGAAATATAAAGTAAAATAATTCATATAATGCTTAAATTATATCATGATTGTGCACCAGTGGTGAGGGGGATAATGCTGAAGTAAAAGTAGTATTGGCTAATTTTTATTTATTTATTTATTTTTATGTACTGTATTAATCCTGCAAGGGAGATTGTTGTCTTTGAATTTATCCCATCCACAGTGAGCACACACACTCGAAACAGTGTGCTGATACACACTGGGGCGCCCAGGGGACTTCAGCCATGAAGGTAGAGGAAGGGAAGGTGCAGCTAACCTTCCCACTACCACACATCTTTCCTGCTGGTTTGAGAATCGCACCACCAACCTTTTTGGTCCCAAAGCCTCTACCCGTTATGCTATGGCTATTATTAGGTTATTTTCACCACATTGGGGACACATAAAAAAATCACTCATTCTGAGCTTTTTATTTATTAAATTTAATACATAAAAATGCTCTAACCGTAGCCTTATAATTGACCAGAAGTTATTATAAGCAGTACAAATTTAACTGACGTCCCTGCCGTCTGTGTGGGGAGGTCAGCTGACCTATTTCTTAATGTAAAAAGTAAAAATAAACTTGTTTGAGTTTGCTGTATATGTTTCAGTGTATTAGATACTAAAGCAGTGATGTGCCTCAGGCTCGGTGGATGTGGCAGAACAGAATGTTCTCAGAGACGGAATGTGGAGTGGACCGACCCTTTCAGCGACTTCCACTGCACCTTCAGGGCATAATCGTTAAATATGAAACCATACCCTGTGCAGCCCCCACATATACATGCACAGTGGTTCGAAAAGAAGCGGGTGGCTTGCATCGCATGTCACGGAGGGGGCGTGTGCGTGCTTTTGCCCCTTACTGATCAGTGATTGTTGTGGGATAGGGAAGGAAATAATACCTGATGGGTGCGAATTGGATAGGAATAAATTAGAGAGAAAATGGGGGGACCCCCAAAAAACACAAAAACAAACAAAAAAAACAATGCAGTCTGTGTGTATCCCATCATGCAGATTAAAAAGATCGGCGGTGGAGGTTTCGGAGAGATCTATGAAGTCCTGGACCAGTTGAACCAGTGCAACGTGGCTCTTAAAGTGGAGTCGGCTCAGCAACCAAAACAGGTCTTGAAGATGGAGGTGGCTGTTTTAAAGAGACTCCAGGGTGAGGATGCCAGCAGCTTTGGGTTACGTTTAACACCTTCATATCCAAATGATAAATGTTGTGAAAATGGGACTAAGCTACATTGTGTGGTGATTGTACACAGGTAAGGACCACGTGTGTCGCTTCGTTGGTTGTGGGCGGAACGACAGGTTTAACTATGTGGTGATGGAGCTTCAGGTAGGTTACGTTATTATATTTTTATAATAAAACACCCTGAAAATATTGCAGTGTTAATTCACCTTTAAAGGAATACACGCAGGTAGATAAAACTAAAACGAATCAGGGGGAAAATATTACATTTTCCTTGAGTAATATATATTTATAATATCTAATAATACCAAACAAATCCAATTAAAATAAATATTTTAATCTTCTTTCTCCTGAAGTTGTTCATGAAAAAACAAATGTCTCACACTATTAAATTGTAATTTCATTGTTATGAGTTGAAACTGTTGAAGGGAAAAGCTCCATGCAAAGGCTGAGCGTAAAACAATGCCCTGCTAGCGTGGTGGTTTTGGAACGCAACCAAAAACAGAAAGCTATTAGTTTGTTTTGCTCAGCAGTGATTTGTTCTACTGTATGTTTTATATCCAACACTCATGAGGACATTTTCTGAACGGATTAAATCTAATCAAAGCGATTTTAATACACGCACACATCCCTGCACTGAGAAACCGGGGCTCACAGAGGGTCCAGAGAAAGGGTTCTGGGAAAGTTCTGGGAGATGCGGGCAGAAAGACGGGCATACACATCCCGAGTAAGGAACTTGTAATCGGTATGTTTAGTATTTACTGCACGGGAATGGTGTAATCTGATCGCTATGCTCTCTCGGGACTTTTCGACATCATCCACCTCTCAAAATACTCGATTCAAAGTAGTGGATAAAACGAAGGGTCTTCAGTCATTCCTTGAAATTCGGCAAAATGCCGTCCCAGAAAATTTAAATAAATCTATCCAGTATGTCCTTGACATGTTTCAGGGGGAAAGATGACTCTTTTAAAGATTGAATATGTTTAAAAACGTGCCGTCATGAAGCATGTGTGCCCAGTGTTGCACCTTAAACATGAAAAAAAAAAATTGTGCTTTTACTTTGTTTTCTAATGTTCCCATGTTGTGTCCGTTACCCAAATTATTCGCTTCAGGCTTGGCATTCCGTCTCAGGGACCATTCAGTCATATCTTACTAACCTTTGATGATTTAATTGTCTGATAAATTAGTTTTCGTGAGGGTTGGATGTTGACTTGACTAACTATAGTACAATGTCAACTCTTCGGAGTCATATGATGAAAACGGACCATGATGTTGACCGATATGGGTGCAGGGAAGGAACTTGGCCGACCTTCGGCGCACCATGAGCCATGGTACGTTCTCGGTGTCCACCACGCTCAGGCTTGGACGACAGATTCTGGAGGCTATCGAGAGCATCCACTCAGTGGGCTTCCTGCACAGAGACATCAAACCGGTGAGGACGGCGCGAAGGTTCTGCTGAGTGAAGACTTTTGATTACTGTGTTAAATGTAGAGGCTCATACGTTGAGGTTTACTAAATCTGCCGAGGTTTTACTTTCCTTTCCAGTCCAACTTTGCCATGGGGCGACTGACGAGTACATGCCGGACTTGCTACATGCTTGACTTTGGTTTGGCTCGTCAGTTTACAAACTCCTGTCAAGAAGTCCGTCCGGTAAGAGGTCATGATTTGTTGTTTGAACCCTACAGTATATTTATTAAATTTTATACCACAGTTACTACTGGATTCTCCGTCCTGATTGGACAGCAGCTGATCTGATAGCAATTCGGCTACAAATGTTTCACTCCAATCAATCTAATGTTACTATTAAACAAATTTAAAGATGTTTTATTGTGGAGAAAAAAGTGCAATCATTGATATCTGTTGGCCCGACATTAATGGAAGGAGTCTCCAGTGTCAGCGCTTTGTGATAAAATGTTTATAACAGATAACTTTGAACGATTTGGGCTCCGCATTAACACAACAAGCTATTTTTGCATATCATTAAATTTAAGCAGTGTGTTGTTCACTAATTAATAAACAAATGATCAAAATTAATAGCAAATTCAGTCCTTGTTGTTTCAGGGGCGCTAAAGCACGCACGCACCCATAGTACGCCTAAAATCTGACCAAGGTGTGTCAGGTTCTAGGTAAGTTTTCAATCGCTGAAATTTAGTGGACTGATGACGACATCATTAGCGAGAGGCACACCGTGCATTTGCATGCAGGCCCGTCCTCATGCCTCTGATTGATGAAGCTGTTTTGTCAGTGCACGTTACGCTCGGATGCCGGCCAGCTGTAGGCTGTTTTGTAATCAAACTTTTGCAGTGAATACTACATGCTCGCTGTGATATCATGCCGTGCTCACTGCATGCTGTGCTGAGAAACTTCGGCATTCGTTGCTGGGCTCATTAGTTATGCTTGCTGTCTATCAAGTAGCCTACGCTGTGATTGGTTTGCTATGATGACATCACTGGGAATTTCGGAATTGCTTTGCGTTGTGCAAAAAAAAAAATTTGATGGATTTAAAAAAAATAAGCACCCCGAGGGGTACACGTGAGAGTTGAGGAGTGCCCCCCCCCTTTTTTTTTTTTACAAAGTGTTTTACAGGAAAAGGCCTGAAATTTCTGTGGTGTAAGAGGAATAAAACAATCCGGGCCATACTATTTTAGCAAAGTAATCAACTTCAGGATGGTACCAGTAGCTCCGATTCATTATGTTACTGATTGCTTTCCTATCACAGCACACCACAGTGTCTATATCCTTAAATATGTACATAACATATTGTTTATGTTTGTGTTGTTCTAATCATAAAGCCTCGTCCAGTAGCAGGGTTCAGGGGAACTGTTCGCTATGCCTCAATCAACGCTCACAAGAACAAGGTACGGCATTTCATGTTCTGGTTTTATGTCATAGGGATTTATTGCTTTTTCTTTCTTGAACTTTCAGGTCCTCCATTCAAGACACATTAAATATGGCTTTGATTATTTCCACCTGTTTGTTTGTTTGTTTGTTTGTGTATATAATCCAAATATTTGTGCATTTTTACGAATGAAAATTCCTTTCTAGTGTAGTATGTGTGGTATCAGTAACAAACCATTATATTTTTGAGGTGACCAAGGCATGGGGTAAAAAACTGATTTGGGGGAATGAGTGCAAATCATATGTGAGCAAAAGTTCATCATATGCTCACCAGGTGGAGACATTTCATTATGCCTGTGCCAGGTTTTAATGAAACCCTGCAATCTTGTGTAGATTTTTCCTATTATTCAATGCACTTGTCACCATAATCCATAATCCATTTGTGGTGGAGGTACCCTGCACTCTCTGAACGCCCGTCTACTTGAATAGAGCAATCAGATTAATTTCTTATTTACAAACACTTTTTGTAACACTACTGTTTTGCTGTTGGCATTAAATTATGTATTATTTCCTCCTTGAACAAAATGCATATCCTTATTCCTTTGCACAGGAAATGGGTCGTCATGACGACCTGTGGTCTCTCTTTTACATGCTTGTGGAGTTCATGGTGGGTCAGCTCCCCTGGAGAAAAGTGAAGGACAAAGTACGTGTCTTTTCATCAACATGCACATTAATCAATCACTCTGAGACCGTGACGTGAACAGATTTTAAAATGAAAAAAAAAATTTATTCTAATAATTAGAGTAAAATATATTTTGATAATTTAAAATAAAAAATACCCACCATCTATAGCTGTCCCAGGACTGTGTGTGTGTGTGTGTGTGTGTGTGTGTGTTTTACCTGTTTGATGTAATTTTATTCATCTGGTCCACCTGCACACACACCTGCTGTGCAGTCTAGCTAGCACATGACCTGAGCTTCTGCAAGGTGAGACAGACATAAAGCTCGCAAGCTAGTCATTAACTCGGAGTACTGAAATAGCTATGTTTGACGTTTACACTCATGATTATGCTCGGTTTCCTTCTATGGACCTGTGTGCTCCTCTCTCGGCATCTCACTCGTGGATTCATCATCTGTTAGGGGTGATCAAACTAGAATCTATATTTCTGTAAATTTTGAAATATGTGTCAAGATACAGTGGTACCTCACCTTACGAAAGACCCAACAAACGAAAAATCCAAGTTACGAAACGCATTTACCGAAAATTTCCGTCTCTGGATATGAAAAAAATTCACGTGACGAAACGCGCCATCTCAAAAATTCATACAATGCGCGAATTGCTCTCCCATTGGCTATCTCCCAACATCCTGCCCCGCTGGCCTATCATTGGCTAGGAGGGAGCTGTTTCTCCATAATACCCATGATGCTTTTCGTGTGCCATCGACTCATTGGCTAGGAGGGAGCTGTATCTCCATAATACCCATGATGCTCTTCCTGTGCCTTCGGCCCATTGTTCGTCACAGAGTTCTAACACGCGTAAAGGACAGAGTTACTGTTGTTTCGTGAGTTTTTCGAGTGTGCTCATTGCAACTTTATTTTTCGTCATTCATCATGGGCCCCAAGAAAGTGATTCCCGGTGCGAGTGAAAAGAAGCGGGCTCGTGGCATGCGGTTCAGTGATATTGCAAAAGAATATGGCCGAAACCTGTCAACCATTGGTACAATATTGACGCAGAAGGAGGCATTAAAAGCTATACTTTTATAATTTTTAAAGGGTTTAGGTGGTAGTATTGGGGGCCTTACAAAGAATCAGGCCTTTTACATGTAAAATTTTTGCGACCGATTTGCGAATGTTATAGCAAATTTCTTGTCTTCGTTATGTTTTATTTGCTCTCAAACCATTCGCTTTAATATTGACACGCTATGGGTGTGAGCAAAATGTGAATAAAACACAATTGATGACAAGATATACAGAATATGGTGGACACCAACAATTCCCAAACCTTCCACTTGGATGTCTCCAACTTTTTCGCTTTGTCTTGCAGACTAAGAACAAATAATTCGTATTCACATTCATAAACATTCGCAGCGATGATGTTTCTATCGCAGCTCCAGTGTGATTATCCCATTAGTAGGCAGGCAATGCGCATTCATGTGGGTTTTTTTGTTTGTTTTTTTTATTCATTGTTTTTTTTCCCCCCTTAAGTAATGTCTTTGACGCGATGGTATTCTCACACTTGCCGTTACGTTTTTTTTTCCCCCCTCTCATTCAGGAGCAAGTGGGAAACCTGAAGGAGACCTACGACCATCACCTCATGCTTAAACACCTTCCTGTAGAGTTCAGCATTTTTCTCGACCACATCTCCGGCCTCGACTACTACACTAAACCTGACTATCAGGTACTTTACCAGATTCCTGTATCACGATGTAACGTGGTCCTTGTGATTTGTTGGTACACAGAGTGTATAAAATAACACTACCGCGTTGTGATCCAGCTCCTGACGTCCGTGTTTGAGAACAGTATGAAGACGTATAACGTTATGGAGAACGATCCGTATGACTGGGAAAGGAGTGATCCGGAGGAGTCCCTGACGGTCGCAGCTCTGGGAACCACAGGCCAGCAGCTGACTCGTCTCACCCCGGCGTACTTGGGGTATGTTTTGTAAGGCAGGAGGTGGATTGATAGAATGCATATTCCAGCTTAAAAGTCTGAATAAAGAAGATCCGAGCCTGATTTAATGCAACGTTATATAACTAAAAATGTTCACGCAGTATGGCCAACGCCTCTGCAATTCCGGGTGACATGCAGCGCGAGAACACAGAGGATGTCCTTCAGGGAGAGCGACTCAGCGAAGCAGACAATTGCCTGCCGATCCCTCCGCAGAACCCTCAAGGGCCGGACGTATGGGAGGACATGGAGCGCAGCCGAGACCGCAACCGCAATCACGTTCAACCGCAAATTAGAAAGGTACCAAGAAGGACGGACGGGACAGGAAGGAAGAAAAACGAATGCATTTTGTCATACACAAAGGCACCTGTTGCATACAAAGCGAACGCTCTGATGCTTTTGTAGATCAAAGTCTAACTGTTTATACACCAGGTGGCCAGCGAGGATGAGAGGAGTAAAGAAGGCAATCAGAGCCCGAACAGTGGGTCTGCGCAGGGCTCTCCGAGGCGCGTACACTCCGAGACCTTACTCATCGACCGCGTTGCTCCGCTTCTGAGGAGGATGCGTCACAGCCACAGCATGGGCCTGGACAAGAGACTGACTCCCGAACCCAAACCCACTATCGAGCGCTTCCTGGAAGCCTGGTCAGTGATACTTTTTTTTTTTTTTTTTTTTTTTTTACTTTTCTTGATTGCTAGCTGCTGGTGTACTCGTTGTTCTTGTAATTATAGTATGTACTGTTCTTTGTTCTCTGATTTATCATCACACGAATCACATTTTGCACAAAAAAGGAAGCTGAGGGTTTAATTTAATAGCATCTACAAAATATAAGCCTGGAAGCATCCACCGCCTTCATTAGTCTAGTTCAGCACAAACTCATCCATCATTCATTTTACTCTTTACACAAGGGATGTGCTGTCCATGAAAACTGTGTTCACATTAATATCCTGGAAGGCATAACTGTCCTCTGAGAGCTGAGGAATCTGAGTTCTCCCTTAATGTGAACCTCGAATGATGAGCTTCGGTACGTGTGATTGGATGCATGTGATTTACTGTGATGTAATCGTACATACTGTATACATACATTATTCTGGGTGATATTAATCCAGATTTTACACACACACACACACACACACACACACACACAATGGATATTTTGTACAACTAGGTCACGTCATATTAAAATTCTAAACAGATCCATGAATTATGACTAAGAAGATTAGAACAAATGTTATGGCGCCCAGTGAAAGACAGAAGCGCTAGTCATATGCGATCATGGTCGAACCGGATGCACCGCCATGACTAAGCTGTGTTACCAGAATATCAAGGGAAAGTGTGGCGGTTAGCACGTCCGCCTCAAAGGTCCCAAGCTGTTTCTGTGTGGGGTTTGCATGTTCTACTCATGCTTGCGTGGGTTTCCTCTGGTATTACAGTGTCCTCCCACAGTTCAAAGACCTGTACGTGAGGCTAATTGACTCTTCCTCTATAGCAGGGGTGTCACACTCATTCCACAAAGAGCCGTGTGATGTTTGTTCCAACCAAGCAGCAGCACACTTGATTTGGGTCATTTACTCAACTGATCTGAGTCTTCAGGCAGCTGATTGGTCAGTGTCTGTACAGAGCACACAGATTAACCAACTGAAGACTCAGATCAGTTGATTAAATGACCCAAATCAGGTGTGCTGCTGCTTGGTTGAAACACACACCTGCAGCCACACAGCCCTTTGTGGAATGAGTGTGACGGCGCTGCTCGAGGGGAACCCCGAGTTCTAAGGGTCTGTGTAAATGGTTCTGTGCTGGTTCTGCTTCGGATTTGTGTGCTCCTATTATTCATTCATCTTATACACAGTTTAGGAAACCAGCGACCAGTCCTACCCCAGGAGAGGATCGGGTGTCGTCCGGAACAGGGCTCTCTGGAGGACGAAGAGGGGGCAGCCAGCAGTGGTTATGTAGCAGTGAACCTCAGCCCAGTCCCACAGGAGGGCGATTCTCAAGAGTGGGTGCTGGTGGAGCTGGAAGGAGGCAGTGGCTCAGCGTGCTCTAAACCCGATGAGGAGGAACGCTCCACGAGCCCCTTAGCTCTGCCTCGTACCTGGTCCGACCCCCTGCCCCAGAAAACCAGCAGCCTCGGCGGCTCTGGGGAAATCCATACTGTCCTGTGTCACACCGGCCCTCCGTTTACCCGCCTGTCAGGTCTAACAGGGCTTTCTGGCCTCACAGCGCTCAGGAGGCTTCCTACAGTCCAGCCAGCATCAATAGTTCACATTAACAGAAGTCAGTTAGAGCAGGTCAGTGCTCACGATGTGCTTTTCTAATCTACTGTTTCTGAAAAATTGCATTTTGTGAGTAATTTCAGAATACAGTGGTACCTCACCTGATGAAATGAATCTGTTCCTGAAGTGATTTTGTAACCTGATTTTTTTTCGTAAATTGAGTCGCATTTTACATGTAAAAGGCCTGATTCGTTCCAAGGCCCCCAATACTACCCCCTAAACCCTTTAAAAATGATAAAAGTATACCTTTTAAGACCTCCTTCTGCTTCAATATCGTACCGATGGTCGACTGGTTTCAGCTATATTCCTTTGCGATATCACTGAACCGCATGCTTGTTTTTTCACTCGCACCGGGAATCACTTTCTTGGGGCCCATGATGAATGACGAAAAGTAAAGTTGCAATGAGCACACTCAAAAAACTCACAAAACAACAGTAATTCTGTGTATGACAAACAATGGGTCGAAGGCACACGAAAAGCATCATGGAAATGCAGCTCCCTCCTAGCCAATGGGAGGCCAGTGGGGGCGGGGTGTTGGGGGATAGCCAATGGGAGAGCAACTCTATTGTGCCAATTTCAAAACAAAATACAGGCCACAGGCTGCTACATGTGTATTTACGTTTCGGGGGATTCGGGCGGCTGCGAAGCCGAGCACACATTGTTTGAATTTTTGAGATGTCGCGTTTCGTAACGTGAATTTTGTTTGTATTCAGATACGGAAATTTAGGTAAATGCGTTTCGTAACTTGGATTTTTCGTTTGTTGGATCTTTCGTAAGGTGAGGTATAGACCTCTTCAAATTTGACTTTTTTTCATCAAACATATGCAAACTGATATTTTTTCCAAGTTTAGTTCATTTGGACCTTGGAGAATGGGAAAAATATCAGTTTGCATATGTTTGATGAAAAAAAGTCAAATTTGAAGAGGTCTAGTGAGGTACCACTGTAATGATGATTTTTATCTTTTAGAACGGACAGAGTAGAATGTTCGATATTCATGTACCTAGATCGGGGGTGTCGGAGTAGATCTGTATGTCTGAGATATTTTTATTCACCAAAGCAGATTTTGCATGCAGTAACTGCACATCTGTTTTCTTTGTGTACGAACCCTTTTTCTCTGTAGTTATCCAGCTCTTTACCCCAGTCCATCCAGCTTCAGAAAAAGGCTGAAAGTGATCCAGTACAGGACTCCCCATCGTTCGCTGCAGAAGACAACCCCAATCCTCCGCCAGCCAATTCGCCACCCAAACCCGCCTCCCAGCCTCCTGCGCCGATGAACGATAAGCTCGGCTTCATCAAACCAACCGAGAAAGACGTGGAGAGCGACTCGGGTTGTCCCGATGTCGGTCCCTCTACGACTCCGAACCAAGGTGAAACCAATGGTGACACGGTCGAAGCAGGCCCCGCCTCCCCAGTCCCAGCTTCTCCTCGGGAGCTGTCTCCTCGGGCCAGCCGCATTCCTGTGCGTGACCCCGACTCCCCCACCAGGAAGAGTTTTGCTCCATTGTCCCCCTCCCTGTCTTTGTCATGCGAGCACTTCCCATCAGCCCTGCTTCGTGATAAGTTCTCATTCCCATCCGAGCGCGGTTCTCGCGCTTCCGACTTCCAGGGAGACGACCCGCTCTCGCTGTCCTCCTCCTCCAGCCCTCTGTCCAGCAGGAGCAAGATTCCAAGGCCCATAAGTCCCACTTTAGTCACAGACCAGTACTCTGCTCGCTTCATGCCACGCCCACCTCCAGGAAAACCGCCCATCCGACCAGGTGGAGAAAACAGGTGAGAAAATTAAGCTGATAATAATATGCTGTTTATATTACGTTCGACCTGTGTAATCGTTACACGTGAATATAACACAGAATTGCATTACAGAATGACGGGTTACTTTGCAATAATGACGCCTTGCTCAACATATTGATTAAAAAATAATTGCAATAATTTTAAAATGACTTCTGCTAATGTGGTGTTCCAGGGCAACGGTCTGTCATACTTCACAGTGTTGAGATATGAAGTATTAACAGACAGATGAAAGACCAATTAGAATCGAGGCTTTGCAATAAAATCTCTTTTTAAATGATGATGAAAGTAATGGTAATACTGTACCGCATTTGTTTTTGTCTTAGGCGCAGACGTTACCGTATCCGGGCTAGCAGCACCAGTGATACTGATCTCCTCGACAACCTTACCCAGCTGATGCAAGAGCGAGGAGGCGTGGCTGTATCCCGCTACCAACGTACCAATTCCGCCATACAACGCTCATTGAGTTCCTCCCCTTCCCGCTTCGAGGGATGTCACAACCAAGCGCCACTTAGCGCTTTCGGCTCCCTGCCGCCGCGGATATGCGAGGTACGGGTTAAGCGCGCGGTCGGTTATGGTAGTGGAGGCGGAGCGGGAAGTCCCGAGAGAAAAACCACGAATAAGGTGAACAAGTAAAAGAATAAAGGTGTAAGGGCTGTTTGGATCAGGATACTGATGACATCATCGATTTCACAGGATTGCGCTCAGAAAGTCAATGAGGCGGGTGCAGAGAAAGGCGAGTAAATAGACGGAAAGTCTGGTGTGAAAGAGAAAAAAAAAAAGCCAATGGTGTTGGTTGAGATTACTTGAAAGCTTTGTATATAAGCCATTTTATCATACCTCTGATATACCTGTAGTGCACTTCATTCCTCCCGAGATCCAATACTGCTTCTCGACATCTGTCTTATTCTTCCACGGAAAGCTTTTGTGTCTTGTGTACCCTCCTGTGGAAACGTCCAAGCACGCCAAGGATTTCCGTTCGAGTTCCTGACTCTCTGTCATCATGCTCTATTGCTGTGTATTTCGCTCATCAACGCTTTCCTCAGCGTCAAGTCACTTTACTTCTTATACATTAAACACAATTTTTTAGAAACAGCTTGGCCAAAAATAATTTTTTTCCCAAAGTACCACCAAGCATAGTCAGTTATCAGGGCCAATTTTGTGTGTGTGGGGCTGTAGTGTAGTCATTCGCTTGCTGGGCTCATGATCGGGAGGTTGTGGGTACGAATCCCCATTATTCCCCCACCATGCTAAGACTCCTGGGCAAGGTCTTAACTATAAGTGTGCCTCTGTCCACATAGTGTAGGTTGGTGCCAGTAAAAAATTACTGGGAATGTAACCTGCGATGGACTCGCGCCCCATCCAGGTGGAGTTGAACTAGTTGCTTCACGCTACAGAAACCAGTAGGCTTGGGTGCAAACGCCCGACAGGAGCAACCGGACAAGAGTTGCTAACAAAAAAGAAAGTCTATATCAACATAGATTTTCTACCTATAAATATCTATCAGTATATACTACACAGGAAGAGTGCGATACTGAGATAAATACCGGTTATCCGTCAAAAGCGGATATCTCTGAACTTAATATTCTGTCACCGTGACAGAATGGACCTGAGGTGGATAACGGTTTTAGTATATACTCTGAAGATATAAGAAAAGCAATATTCAACAATATTTTTATGGTTCGTTTTTGCCTGTTTAATTGACTCAGGCATTATTCAATACTTTCAGGGTGGATAATGCCTATTATCCCGAGGTCACGAACCAATCAGATCACACCATTCTTACATAGTATTTAGTGAAAGAAATTATCCACCTCACAAACCTGGGATAATGGTTATGTTCCCGTGTAGTATATAATAAAAATGGGTTTTTTTTTTCCCTCCTCAGGTTTAGTGGATATCACTGAATGGTCTCCTCGATGTTCTGTACAGTAGCAGCTGCATAGCTACAACTTGTCATGACTCATTTACACCAGAGAATCGCATTGTACTGACATAATAATTGCAGAGTATTATATTATAGAAATATGATACAGATATGATAAATTATGACATCACACTTTGGGTCATGCCTGCTAATGTGGTGAAGACAAACTATATTGTTAAGTGAAGAAAAGACAAGTTTTTCTGCTGTATGATCTCCTGCAGGGTCACGAACTTGAATAAATCGCTCAGTTTTGAGACCCTGAACATGAGTTTCAAACTTTGAATTCGAGTCAGTTAGCGATCTCCAATTGTACAGCAGTGGAAAGCGAAGAAACGTAGGTGACCTCTGAGACACGTGAAGCGAGCCGAACTTGCAGTTCATGCTGTATGGAAGGAAGAAGGTGCTATCCGCCCTCTTCCACATAGACGAGCTCACAAGTCAACTTTGACTGGTAAATATCCCTGTGATAGACAGCGGAGAGAGTACGGTTACATTTTCGCTCTTGCGCTCTTCACCCGTAGAACATCATACACAACTGTTAGTTCAGTACACAAAGGTAGACAAAATATTCACTTGGCTAGATTGTTAAAATATCACAGAAACCTACTTGTAAATAACAACAACAAAATAAGATTAAAAAAGCTGACTTACTAGAACTGGAAACTAGATATACAAGGTAGCTATGAAGCGTGAAGATGTGCATCAGACCTACGTTTTCACAGGAGTAGATTATAGGCAGTACACTACACATTATGTGCCAATATATTGTAATTCTGTCATGTTTGGCATCATGTAATCAGTTTTTAATAATTTACTTCGCTCAGTCTGTCTCAGACATGTATATGAAATTAACCTGACTTATTTTCTTATTTAAATCTTAAAACTTGGAAGAAACACAAACGTTGTTTTTAAATATTGCAGATACATTCATGTGAATTTGTTTGAAATATATTCTGCTATAGATTGGTTATATTTCAATTTTGTACTTTCTTTGATTTAAATCTGTCATTTTTTTGTTGTTGTTACCCTTCGCTGATTCTCGCATGTTGTATGAAAAACAACAAATTGTACATATAATCACATCTGATACAATCAAGCATGTGTATATACTGTATGTATTTCAGGGAATGTACGTACTGTAAACTATAATATGTGTCCCAGAACGTATTTATTTATTTATTAGATGTGTTAAGATGACAGCGTAGCCCAACTATTCGTTACTAAAAGTCTTATTGCTTGAGAATTTTTTAATTTTTTTATTTTTTTCTTTGAATGAAAGCTCTTAAAGTAAAAAAAATATTAACTGCAGTTGTATACCAGATTAGCAATGTGGGGGGAAATTTGTTGTTTTACCAAAGCGACAGCACTCTGATAGTATTCTGAGCTAAACTGCACATCGGTGTGCAATCAATTTAAAAATGGTGCAGCGGTCTGAGAATTTCCGAAATCAGAAACTTTCCGATGGGAATAAATGGAAATATGTTATTGAAATTAACAGAAATATATAGAAAATTCTTGTATAAATGTGACTTAAAATATATATATATATATATATATATATATATATATATATATATATATATATGGGAATTATTGGTAATGACTGAAATGAATGGGACTGTATGGTGAGTACTGGGAATACAGGGCGTCTCCAACTTACCACGTTTTGAGGTTACGGTGCTCGTTCCAGAAGTCTTCAAGGAATTGTCGTTCCATAAGAAATTTTCTTTTTTGTTTCATTTTATTATTTTTTTTACTTAATTTGTTTTTATGGCTGCTAGTTGAGCCTTCCTGTGTCCACAGTAATGTGTTTTTATATCCTAAATTATGATTTTCTACCGCATTAGCATAGTCACGTGGTTTGATCCGACTTACAACAAAATGCAGCTTGCACGTCGACACGGGGCGCAACCCTGCCGTAAGTCGAGGACCCCCAAGTATGTGATTAATGGGAATGTGTGGTGAGTAATGAAAATATATGATGGTTAACGAGAATATATTGGAATGAATGGAAATAAATTTGGCCTGTAACAGGGAATTTGCATCTTGTAGCATCATCTTGGTTAAAATACTCTAGTATTGATTAATAATAATAAAAAAAAAAAACTTATTTTTAAAATTCTTATCAGAAATGTTTGCATGCATGTCTGTTTGGTTAAACAAAATGTTCATAGATACAGTTTGTGTAAACTACCCCAAATTTTCACTTAATTCCCATTATATATCATAAAAATTCCCATTTCCTACTTGGAGTTTTTCAAAAACTCCCACGTTCCCAATTAAATTCTACATTCAACTCTGCAACTTCACTCATTCAAAAAAATACTGTATTGTGTATGTATGTGTGTGTGTATGTATGTATGTATGTATGTATGTATATATATATATATATATATATATATATATATATATACACACACACACATACACATACATATGTGTGTGTGTATATATATGTGTGTACATTATTATTGATTTAATGTGTCTTGTGGGTTTTTTTTATTTGTTTGTTTGTTTTTTTTGTACTGCAATCAGTTTGAAAGGTAAACGAGCGTTGCAGCGATGCATGTCGGATGGCTATAATTATTAAAAACTTCCACCTCAGCCGAATTTGTTAACACTAATATCAGACGCTCATCCCGCTGTAGCTGTGTTTATTGTGGAGTTCGACTAGCGCTTCTGTTCTTAACCTCTGGAAGTATCTACAGCCCCATTAGAGTAAAACGGCCTACAACTTAATGTACAGAATCGGATGTGTATATAGATATAAATAAATAAAACAAAAGCGTCATGCTTCATGTAATGTATTTTGCTAACAAATATCATTCAGTTACAAAGAAAAGTCACTACATTGGAATGTACATGTATTCATATTAACACAATAAATACTGACATGCAAGAGAGTGTTTCTGCAGCTGTTCTCTGATTTCTGTTTGTGGGTTGTTTTTAAAATCAGAAATCTTTCAGTTCAAGAAAATAAAATCAGTTCCCTCTGCTCTTTATGTAAAATAGAACATTTTAAAAGACTTTTTTTTGTATTCAACGTATAACGGCCATGAAGAATTTGAGAGCCACTTGTTTATAATATGCAAATGAAGGTCAGGCTGTGTGATTTTATAAGTCAAAGGGGCTGGATATTAGCATTTTTAAAAATTCTGCATCAAAAGGATCAAAAAGATTAGTGAGTGTGATACTTCATCCAGCACTGTATAATAAAAAGAGGAATACAGTAATAGGAATTATTATCATCTCCATCAGGGAGCTTGTGTTTTACCCGCGGTGTGTTCACCCGCACTTCCCTGACATTCTGCCCAGCTTGGTGCTTGGAATCAGGAAGACATTGTTTTGGATTAATGTTGGAGATGATGCTCCCCCATCACCACGAGAAACGGAACAGATGTGTCTGTCATGGAGGGAGAACCAGCAAGTGGAACACTCAGTGAAGAGTGGCTGCTCACCGACTGAATCAGGATGTGTCACAAAAACAAACAAACCAAAAAACGTGCTTCACAGACTCAAGCCTGAATTCTTAAAAATAAAAAAATAAAAAAATAAATAATTTAATTAATATGTTCTTTCCATCAAATACCTTCATTCCAAATTTTACTTTTTTCAGGAGCTGTTTTGAAGTAGATTTGGCAAACTGCCCACATTTCTTTTAATCTATCCTCACAGTATATGTGGGGCGGGTGGCGTAGCGCTTAGGGTGCTGGGCTCATGATCACGAGGTTGTGTGTTCAAATCCCAGTTCGCTCCCCACTGTGCTAAGACCCCTGGGCAAGGTCTTAACCACGTGTGTGCCCCTGTTCACCCAGCAGTATAAATATAAAAATATACTGGGAAGGAAGACTCGCGTCCCATCCAGGAGAAGTTCAACTCCTAATTGCTTCATGCTACAGAAACCGGCCTGATGAGCCGCTATGGCTCAGGTGTACAAAGCCCAACAGACTTTACCTACTTTTCAATATATGAGCAGATCTCCCAGTGCTACGGGAGCCAATCAGTACACAGTTGTTGGTTTGTATCACTTTGAGCCGGTGTGGATATACATAGTTATGTCTATTATATGGCGATAGCAAGATAATCAGATCTTTCCCTTTCCGTGTCGTACTGTATATGCTAAATAAATATATCTATTCTTGTTGAGCTGAATAAGAGATTTGCTATAAAACATTGTGACTAATCCAAAAGATGTAACTGAATCGTTTTTATACATACAGATGTGTGTGTGTGGTTATTTACTGTATTTAAAAGGTAATTATTAACAGACTAATGCGCTTCCTTCAGCGGGTGGCGACGCTGTCCCTTAGAGATAAGGTGAGAAACTCAGCCATCCAGGGGGAGCTCGGAGTAGAACCGCTGCTCCTGCGTATTGAGAGGGGCCGGCTAAAGTGGTTCGGGAATCTGGTTCGAACGCCTGCCTCCCTAGTGTGGTGTTTCGGCATATCCGACCGGGAAGAGACCCCGGGGTCGACCTAGAACACGCTGGAGGGATGATGTCCCTCGGCTTGTCTGGGACCACCTCGGCGTCCCACTGCAAGAGCTGGAGGAAGTGGCTGGAGAGAGGGACGTCTAGACCTCATCGCTTAGGCTACTGCCCCCGCGACCCGACGCCGGGATGAGCGGAAGATGATGAACATAACACACGAACACCTCAAATACAAGTATACCTCAACTGAAGTCGTTTTGAGTTAAGCCATTCTCGATTATACATCAGTTTTCAAAAAATATATAGAAAAATTTAAAAATAATAAAAATACAGTTATCATTCTCACCATATATTATATATTGAGGATATTAAATATTATGTACACTGTATAGAATTTCATACATGTAAATTTGCCGTAGCCGAGCCGAGCCTAGCGACAAGCTAATTTGATTGAAGTCATTTTTCAAATTAAGTCGTCTCTCCTGGAACCAATTAACAACGTAAGCCGAGGTAACCCTGTACTCCAGACTTTATTATGGATCACATGTGCATTTGAGAGACAGTGGAGCCATTTTAATAAAAAGCAAGCTGAAGCTGGTGATGATGGAGCATCGTTTACTTTTATTTAGACAAAAGCATGCAAGAGTTTTAATAAGTTTACAGTAAACGCCGAACGAACTGAAATTCTGACACCAAACAAGCAGGAAGGTTTTACATACACGACATCATTTTATTGACATATTTATGCTCGTATCCCTGTTGACTCGGGTCAGAGCTCATTAATCCCGGGACAGCCTCCGGGGACAGAACGTGGAACACAGAGCAGATGTTCCCGCTGCAGAATCCAATTTCTCCAGGAGGAACAAGTGCACACGACAGGAGGAGCAGATCATCATTCCGTCATTTAAAATGGCCTCCGGAGCTCAGCACAGATCAAACTCCGTGTAATTGGATCGTTTTGTTTAAGACCGACGCGCTGCTCTGTTCAGAAGAGCGGGCCCGACTGCCTGGGATCGTCTGGCATCACGCTGATGGAATCTTCTGCCTTCCCGCACAGCATACACAACATGGTGTATTCCTGAAAAAGGAATCGGTGATCAATAATAATAATAATAATAATAATTTAGTCTGTACTACACAGAAACAAAAGGAAACTAAAACTAAATCTTTAGAGCTTGTTTTAACTTTTTTTTATTTGATTCAAACATTATTCCAAGTTTGAGCTGAGGATATTATTTTCGATGGGAATTTTTGTTTTATCTAACGGACATTTTGGCTTACGAGTTCGCCCTCAGAACGGATTAATTTCGTAAGCCAAGGTCCCACTGTATAATAAAACAAAGAGGAATCCTCCAGGCTGCTCTGGGATGCTGTAGCATCAGTCACGTGGCGTCGCCATGAGCCACTGATACGCAAAACGATTTTATGAAATCCTTTCGGCAGATCGCTATGAATTAATCGACCTCATCGGTGGGTGTGTATCTGTAAAGAATAAAACAGCTGACCAATTAGAAGCGAGTATTCAAATGAATCATGTAATAGTTCTTATAAACAGCAGTAGAGTAGTTCAACTGCAGCATCTATTCCAGGAATATCGATATTCACAAACATCTCACAGGATAGAAACATCTCATCACCGAGGACTTGGGTGATGGCATTTATTTCGAGTTTATGGAAGAATGTAAACATTATAAAGCAGAAAACTTTTCATTTCGTCGTCATCATACCGAGGCAGCTGTTTCTGATATAGTGTTATAATGGACTCGTACCTGATAGTCATCCACCACAGAGAAGGTGTACTCGTGTCTGGCGATCACATGATCACAATTCTTGCACTTATCTTCAAGAGAAATCACACAAGTTTCATTCCGTGGCTTTGGTCAAGACACTTTATTTAAATATAAACATAAACCTACAATTAGTAATAAAGTATCTCAGAAGAAAGAGAGGAAAGGACAAAGACGGGGGACATAAAATAACAAAATAAAACAAGAGGAAAAAAAAAATTGAAGATAAAATATTAATCTGATCGGAAATATTCTGACAAAAAATGATTGAATTTTCTAATATAAAAACCTCACGTAGATAAGTGACTATCTCCTCCTCATCTTCATCCACCAGCGTCTTGTCACAAATGAGGACGAAATCTCGCTGCTGACAGTTGGCACATCCCAAGAAGTTGATCAGATAAGAGCCGTTATCCAGGCAAGTGTTTCTCTGTGAACATGCAGATTATACCGTGTCCAACCAACACTGCAATAAATTACAGGAATTCGGTCTCATTCATGGTCTCAGACGTCGTGGACCATTTACGGAAGGATCAGGCTTCACCGCGGTGGTGATCAGCGCCGTCACCTCATAACACGAAGGGTGCAAGTTCAAACCTCTTATTATAGCACAACTTCAATTCCCATTCACAGGACAGACACGGTGCAGTGCTGTCGACTTGCCATTCAATTATCAGAAAATTCTCAGTGTCAAACTCGATTTTGTACAAAAACCCAAAGCAGGTGTGTGTTCGGACATTTCTTGCCCACTGTCTTCTTGAGATGATGTGTCATCTGTATCGTCTTATCACAAATTTTCCTCAAGTAACAGGGTTCATTTCACAAGAAAACAACGAGAGCCTTCAAGATTAATACCTTGTCTTCCCATGATAACAATATAATTTAGATTAGATTAGATTCAACTTTATAGTGACTTCAATGAATAAAATGTGTTTCAATCAATCAACACATGTATAAATACAGAGTAACGAAACACAGTTTAGCATCCAATCAGAAGAGCAGACAGCAGCAAGTGCAGAATATATACACAGAATGTGTGGCATGTACAGTTAGAAGCAGTTCTGTACAAATAAAGGCAATAAGGTGAGTGAGCAGTAATGTACAGATGTGGGCAGGAAAGGTGAGAATAAATAAATTCGCATTAATTTACATGGGGGCAAAATACACGTGTTCTATATTACTATGCAGAAGAATAAAATATGAAGATGTTATGTACAAATATATAGTATGCATATAGTCGGCCCCCAACTTACGAAGACCCCTGTGTACGAAATCCCCGAGTTACGAAAAACACTTTCGTGCGTTTCCATCCCCGGGATACGAGACAACCCCCTCTGACGAAAAGAAATTCAAAATTCAAACGTGTCAATCAAAATTTCACAAGACGTGCCAGTTGCTCTCTCATTGGCTGTCTCTGAACATCCCGCCCCGCTGGCCTCCCAGAAAGAGACAGACGGAAGCTTCACTGTTTAGTTTTTAGTTTAGTTTTTTTAAGTTGTTTTAATTCAGTAAATGTTTGATAAATGTGGCCGCATTTGAGCTCATCTGGAATTCCGATCCCTCAAGGAATCAAATTAAAGTTGAGTTTGTAAAGCAGGGAATGCGCTTTGAATTCCACGTCTTGTGGGCGTGGCCCGCAGCGCGAGCGAGAGAGAGGTGTGTGTAAATAAAAAAATGTTTAATAATGGTTTAATTAATAAATATGTTAATAAAATGGTTTAATATGTTAGTAAAATGTTTAAATGGTTTAATAAATAATTTTCTTTTACTTTTAACAAATATTTCATACAAAATTGGTGTACTTTTATCATTTTTAAAGGGTTTATGGGGTTTATCCAGTCCAAAGACTGGAGCCTTGGAACAAATTAGGCGTTTAACATGTAAGATTCGACCCCGACTTACGAAACCCCCAGGCTCTGGAAAGGATTAATTTCGTAAGTTGTGGGCCGGCTGTACCGGTAAGGTAAAGTATGTTGGGCTTTTTCCACCCGAGCCGACTGGTTCCGCTTCCGCTTGTTCCGGTGCTTATTCCGCCCCGGTTTCCATAGCAATATGCAAATATACAGACGTAGTATGGACAAATATCCAGATGTGAAGTGTGACTATATATTAATACAGATTTGCTCATGTACAAAGCTAAGCTAAAGCTTATATGAGATCTAGACATGTTAAAAGTATGGGGCAGTGGTGGTCTAGTGGTATAGGACACTGGATTGCTGATCCAAAGGTTGGGGGTTCGAGTCCCACTCTCCACAAGGTTGTCACACACCCCCCCCCCAGTGCGGCTAACTGGGTTATCAAAGGCGGGCCATGTCTCTCACTGTCTATGGTGAGAGGTTGATGTAAAAGAACCATTGCTGACTTTCGTAAAGAGGAGCTGCAAAGTCGTCAGCGTGTTTCTATCCCTTGCTAAAAAGGGTTGTGACAGGAAGGGCATCCGACGTAGAAAAAAACTCTGCCAAAAGTGTTTAAACTGTTAAAAGTGCAGATAATAAAAATTAGAGAAGATGTGGAGCAGGTGTATAGTTCAGGTTTCTGCTTCGTAGTTTTGCTTCCAATCCCAAAGATAAAACTTGACATATATATCGAGTATCGTGACGAAAGATATTGCAATATGACGCACTTCCGACACCGAACAGCGCTTTGTGTCACCACTAACGAAAACAATCAGCTTGCCCTCACGTGACACGAATTCAAATCAATGACCCGTTCCACGTCTTTCAACCGATAAACAGCTTTGTTTTACAATGTTTATGTTGAGGAATACTTCAGTAAATTCTCATCTAAGTTGATGAAACTGACGCACAGTCCATCTTCGCGAAACACGAACAGTGCTTATAATTAACTAATAAAATAACCGCCCAGTGATGCTTTATAGAAACGAAATTAAACTCACTCTGTCGGGATACTCCTTCTGCACACAACCCGTACACATTTTATCAAATAAAATCCAACCAAATAATGAGATTTGTACAGTTTTCAGTAACTATGCGTTTCACCCCACTTCCGCACTCTCTTCTTCGCTGTCCTTTGCTGTGTTTTTTTCTTTTCGCGTCACCTAGCGGTTTGGAGAGGGATCGCGCCCTGGGAAATCTATCTAGTGCCTCAGGCGTAGGACGAACCCAGGCCTTCTTGCTGTGAGGCGGACGTGCCGTGAGGCACTACGCCACCGTGCCGCCCCTGGGAACTAGTGTTCCTATAAAAACACAGCGAAGACTTTTTTAAAACCAGAAATATGATTATGGTTGCCAGCTGAGTAAAAATACCCCGAATTAATAAACCAAGAAATAATATTACAGATTATTTTTGCATGGAAATACTATTATAAACAGCAACTAGGTTAGTGGGAGTTTCACAGTGTTAGCGTTTGTAGTAAACAATTTGGTCAGTGTCTCACAGTACTGAATGTAAATGGGATCCAAACATTTTTTTTGTTGTTTAAAATTCTTCAATACACCTGATAGCAGTTAATGAAACAGGCGAACCTCAATCGTTTAAAGTACTAAAGCTTCTCATGCCTTGATCTTGGACATTCACAAACCAGAAAAATGCTGTTTATATATTCATTCATTTTCTAAACCACTTATAATCCTAATTAGGGTCACAGGGAGGCTGGTGCCCATCTCAGCCAACTACACGCAATAGCAGTGGACACCAGGCCATCATAGGGCCAAGCATTCACACTTACACCTAGGGGAAAATTGGAACAGCCAATTAATCCCTTGTGCATGTTTTAGGACTGTGGGAGGAAACTGAAGTACCTGGAGGAAACCCATGCAAGCACAGGGAGAACATGCAAACTCCACACAGAGACGCCCAAGCTGGGGATTGAACCCAGACCTTCTTGCTGCGAGGCGGATGTGCTAATCACTACGTCACTGTGCCACCTGTTTATATATGATTGGGCTGAGTGCATATTTTACTCAAATTGGCGACTGAGTGAATGAATGCCTCCCTGAATGCCTCCATATACAGTGCAGTATATAAGATAAGATAAGATACAGCTTTATTAATCTCACAATGGAGAAATTTACTGTTCCAGGCTCTCGAAGTACCGTCAGTAGGGGGCGCAAAATAGCTCAGAAAGGTGTAACATCATTCAGTCATAATTAGAACAGAACTATAAAATATAAAAATTAAAGAAAACAGACAATATATATATATATATATATATATATATATATATATATATATATATATATATAAATGATATAAAAATAATATACAATAAAAAACGTTGTACACTGGCTAATATACAAATGTACATGTATCTTGAGGGCAGAGCAGATGGATGATCGATATGGTTCACAGTCACAGTGGGATAGATGTGGTTGATTAAAGTAGATTATTGCACGGGTTTTTTTTATTGCACAGAACCGGTTAATTCACAGACAGTTACAGAGTGGTGTTGTACAGTCTGACAGCAGTGGGGATGAAAGACCTGCGGTAGCGCTCCTTCCTGCACTGAGGATGTCTCAGTCATCCACTGAAGGAGCTGCTCAGCTCCTCTACAGTCTGGTGCAGTGGGTGAGAGCTGTTGTCCATGATGGATGTGATCTTGGCTACCATCCTCCTCTCACCCACCTCCTCCACAGAGTCCAGTGGGCAGCCCAGGACAGCACTGGCCCTCCTGACCAGCTTGTTCAGTCTCTTTCTGTCCCGCTCTGTGCTGCCCGGGGCCCAGCAGACAGCAGCGGAAAGGATTCCAGAGGCTACCACAAAGTCATAAAAAGTCCTGAGCAGAGGTCTGCACACTCCGAAGGACTTGAGTCTCCTCAGAAGGTGGCGGCGACTCTGGCTCTTCTTGTACAGGGTGTTATTGTTGTGGGATCAGTCCAGTTTATTGTTGAGGTGAACGCCCAGGTTCTTGAAATGATGAATATACATATATTTGTGCCTTTGTATTCATTTTTAGACATGTTTTAGCGTCAAAGTTATGGGCAAAATGATTTCTAGAAGTTGTGCTGCCATTACAAAATTGTGTACAGTACAGTACTTATAAAAATATTAAGGATCTTGAATAGCAGGTATTTTATATGATGTAATGTCGCATTTTGGACGCTAGATGACGATATCAGTTGTGACCCGTTACTGACAAACTCAATTACAAACGAAGAAGACGAACAAGCACAGCGACGAAGAAGAGTTGCTGGGCTGTTTAAATGCTGATCTGAGATCAGTATGACTGCTCTGGAAATGGCTTAGAAACAGAATTTAGTTAAATTATTCTGAGCCCAGATCAGCATAACCCACACTGCTGTTGTATATAAGAACCGAGCGTGGTCGTGTCCGTTTCGCCGATGTTTGGCAGCGTGGTTATTGTTATAATTACAGCATAAGCGTTATTGAAAAGCAAACGTCGACATCGTCAAGGGTTACCGACATTATTTTCATATAGCGTGTGAATGGGAGCAGTTAATAAACAGCCATGAACAACAACCTGCAACACCAGGAACAGACATTCCTGAAGAAGAAGAAGAAAAATAAAAAGGGAAAACAGACGAAATGCAACATCTGCTTGTCTCTGTACAAATCCCAGGTGGGTTCCACAGCTGGAAGGCTGTTCTTAATCAAGCACAAATCCCATGCTGGGTGTTGCTGTGATAGTCTGCAGCTCTGAATCGGATCAGCATTGGCATGTTTTCCTGCTGACCGAAGACCTGCGCAACCCTGTTCCTGAAGATCTACCTTCCTACACGGGTTATTTCCATATTTTTAATATTATATTTCCCCCAACATTTCTATATTCCACATTTTGGCTTGAAGTGAACGTTTTCAGGAAGGAAGATCTCCAGGAACAGCGTCGGGCTACCCCGGAGTAGATGATCAGGTGAGCATGATTATGGTCTACAGTGAGATAGATCTCCAGGGAATTGGTTGGGCTCCCCTGGAAAAGATGATCAGGTGGGCATGATTATGGTCTACAGTGAGGTCGGGCTCCCCTGGAATAAACGATTTCCAGGAACACGGTTGGGCATGATTATGGTCTACAGTGAGGTAGATCTCCAGGAACACGGTTGGGCTCCCCTGGAGAAGATGATCAGGTGAGCATGATTATGGTCTACAGTGAGGTAGATCTCCAGGAAATTGGTTGGGTTCCCCTGGAGTAGATGATCAGGTGAGCATGATTATGGTCTACAGTGAGGTAGATCTCCAGGAACAGCAACGGGCTCCCCCTGGAGTAGATGATCAGGGAAGCATGATTATGGTCCACAGTCAGGTCAATCCCCAGAAACAGGGCTAGTTTCCATGTGTTAGATTGTCTCCTTGATGGTCTTTTCCTGTGCACCAACTGATCCTGACTTCCCAAAGTTCTCCAACACCCTACAGTTGCACACAGATTCCTGTAGCGAGATTATATTATTTTATTGTTTATTAATTTATACTATTTATGTATCTACTTATTTATTTACTTATATAATATATATGTACGTGTGTATGTTTGTATTTGTATCTATTTTTGCACCCCCTACTGATGGTACCTCAAGAGCCTGTAACAGTGAATTTCTCCATTGTGAGATTAATAAAGCTGTATCTTATCTTATCTTATCAGAACGAAAGCACTGACACTTGTGGACACAGTCAGAAATGGAGCGTCTCAACTGGATCCATCATCCTTTCAGACACAAAAACAGAACACACAATTTAAGGATTTCTGAGTCACTGTTTTACTTTCAATGAAGCCCGAACACTTCATATCTCGTAGGGTAGTGATTGGCATGCCAGCCTCTCAGCACGAAGGTCACCGGGTCGAGTCGTGTGCTGGGTGAAGGTGTGTCTGTGTGGAGTTTGCATGTTCTGTCTGTGCTTGTTTGGGCTTAATCGGAGTTCCCTGGTTTCCTCCCTCATTCCATAGACATGCATTTTGAGCTAATTGGCTGTTCCAAAACGCCTCCTAGGTGTGTGTGTGTGTGTGTGTTGGCCCTGTGATGGACTGGTGAACTGTTCAGGGTGTACCCTGCCATTACTTGGAGTAGGCTGAGATAGGCTCCAGCCTCCCTAAATCCTAACAGGGTAAAATGTGTCCGCAACTGAATGAATGAATGAATCACTCACTTCATACCTTCACATTACAGAACTCTGAGCCCAAACCTCGTTCAGTTGCGGTGAAGACGCCCGTTGCAGCTCCTTCTAGTTTCAGAATTGCGTTTGATCCTGAAGCTGTTTTAAACACGGACGGTTTAATTTTCTTCTCTTTTCTGTTCAGAACCTGGATAAGCACATGCATGGCTACTCCCACCATGCAGCCATCGAGAACCTTAAAGGCGGGTAGGTTTAGTAGTTGCTCAGACCTTTATTGATTAATAATAAAAAAGAAAGGCTGTGTTTGGTGTAACGTTCCAAAGAGATAAAGTTGTGTCTGGTTGTTGTTCCCTCAGGGACCACACGCACAAGTGTTGGGCGTGTGAAATGTCCGTGGTTGGCTTGGAGCACTTCAAAAAGCACATCGAAACTAAAGAGCACAACGGCAAGCTGGTCTCCCTGATGCAGCGCAGACTGAAGGGATTTGCGGTGGATTACAGTAGCGAGGAACTGAATGCGCTCTGTGCTCAGAGAGATCAGCTCCGCCTCCAGACAAAGTAAGTCTTCGTACGGCGGGGACACGAGGCCCAGGGCCGAACGCAGCTATTGGGAAGGAGTTTATGAAAAGATGAAAACATAACATCTGTTTTAGAATCTCAGCCAGCGAATGGTTTCTCCGAATCGTAGCTGTTGTGCGTTGTTTAATGTGTGGCTTCCTCTGGAAAAGGTTTCAACACGCCCACAGGTGACGACATCAGAGTTTATTAAAAAAAAAAAAAAAAAAAAAATCAAAATAACCAACAGCACACACCCCAAGAGCTATAGTAAAGTGTGTTGAAGTGCTTGGTACTCCTGCCTCACAGCAACATGGTGCTGGATTTGAGTCTCGTGCTTGGCGAGGGCGTTTCTGGGTGGGGTTTGCATATTCTCAGCGTGGATTTCCTCCAAGTTTTTCATTTACTTTTAAGATTCTGCACATTTGGCTTCTTGGCCCTACCAAATTGTCTCTAGGTATAGGTATGAATGGTTTGATGTGTGTGTCTTGTGATCGGACCGGTGAGCTGTTCATGGTGTACCCCGCCTTCATCTGAAGTTGGCTGAGATCCAGACAGCCTGCGACCCGGAGTACAGTAGGGTTAAAACCGTTAAGGGAATGAATGAGTAAAGTGAGAGGAAGTCACGTGACGTTTACAGTCCAAACCTCTCGTATGACTTGAATTGTAAGGATCCGTCATGTCTTCCTTTGCTTTTAGACAGATGAAGAACCAAAAGAAGAACAAACGGCGCAAAGAAAGAAAGGCAGCGATGCTCCAGAAAGCACTGAATCAGAATCTGAGAATGACAGATGAGGGTTGGGGCGAACCGGGTGAAGCGTTCAGTCCGCCCGGGTTAACTCCTGGCACGCGGTTGAATTGGAGTCACGATAAAAGTGTCCCGGGTCCATTTAACAATGAAAACCAACAGGAAAGGATGAACGAAGGACCATTTCTTGGGATGATGAGCGAAGATGGAGGCTGGAACACTCCTTTCTGGCAGACATCTCAATCCACGGAGGAAGATATGGACTTCAGCAGTGATCAACATGCTTACATGGAAATATTTTCAACCTGGCAGAAACACGAAGCCGAGCAGACCCGGAACACGACACAAAACCATGACGAAACCGTGATGCAGGCTCAGAAGAGGTCGCATCGTAAGTCCTCCTTGGCTTCTCCACTTGTAAAGAAGAGATGTTTGAGAGGCCGCCCATCACTGAAGACCAGAGTAAATCGACCTGGAGGAAGTGTGCATGTGACTCGGTCTACGTCGGATTCTGATCCCCACCATGGAACCGGGCTAGATCAGAGTCACATGGACCACTTAGCCATTATGCTGAAGGACATCCGCAAGTCTATGGATAAGGCTCCTCTTCCTGGAGGTTCTTCAGAAGATCCTGATCGCGAGCTCACGGCTGTAACCAGTGACGGATTGAACCGAGATGAGCGTGAAAAGCTTCCTTGTACGTCGTTCACGAAAAGGCCAAACAGTGAAGGGCAAGGCTCGAAGTCCGTCTCTAAAACAGGTCCAAAACTCAAACAAGGTCACAGCTTTCCAGTCTCCGGTGTTGGCCGTCAGGGGAAACCAGAACCCACCCAAACCAGGCACGTCCTCCCGACCTTGTTGAGTCGATCGGTCAGTAAAACAGATGCCAACAAACCTAACCTGAAAGTGGCCCGAGGGATCCGTATGTCTCAGAAGCCGAACCAGGCTGCCGAGTCGCGGGTGTTGAAGCCGGCGCTGCATAAACTCATCAGCTCGAAGAGCTCCCAGTGGCGTTACAACTGGAAGGAGATTTACGAGGAAGCCACAAACAGAAGGCTGCAGAGAGCGAAGGGCATGCCCAGGTGAGTGTAGAACAGGTAACGTTCATTCACAGGATTGCTATCAGACTATTCCACGTACTCCCAATGATCGCTATTCGTTAATATCCACCCCGCGTGATTATTCGGTGAATAACTGTTGTTTTCCAGCTCTAGTTTCTTGTAATGTAACCATGGCATCCTGTTTGAAGGTTCGGGATCGAGCTCGTTTCTCCATTACCTCCTGATCCACAAGGACTCGAGGCTGAAGACCTCGCGCACTTTGACTTGGATGAAGGTTTCCAGTGGGCGTCTATCGAGTGTGATCCAGTCAGCCTGCCTTTCTCGGTGGATCTCTTGAATTCTGACGCCTGCAGACAAAAGTGCGAGAAGACTGCAGAAGCCACCAATCATACGTCGTGCAGCACGGAGGAACAGAATCAAAAAACTGTCAAGGAGACTCACGATACCCCAGGGATGAGCAGATCTTCTGATCCTACTGACTATGGAACATCAGAAGAATCCCGATATTTAGGAAGTCTGCAAAACTTAGGACTGAACCGTGCGAGTTGTATTAAGGCAGAGAAATCAGGTGAACAACGAGACCACAGCAGAATCCAGTGTGGTCCTGCCACAGAAATAAACAAAGCCCAGGAAAAGCAGGTAGCAGTACCCTGTTGTATCGTATAGTAAAAGCGATGGAATGAATAATATGGATTGAGGTAAATATTGTTGTCCTAATTCTTTCACAGGATGGTCCAGAGGCTCTGAATAAAAATCTTCCGAAAAGTAAGTGACTACTCCTAGCAAGAAAATTTATATAAACATCAGAATGTACAGTGCCCGGAGTAAGTATTAAACTCTCTGCTGCTCGATTACCATTTTCTGCTGCATATTTCTCTACTTGCAGCTTGTAATCTGCAGAACAGGATTTTCTTTTTGGGGACATTTCTTCAGTGGTACAGGATGAGCAAGCTACTGGTACCCAAGTCTAGAGTGCCCTCTTGTGGTTGTGAGTGTAAAAATAACAAAAGTAAGATTGTTTATGACTACAAACAGAATTATAGGTAACAATTTCACATATAAGTCGCTCTGGAGTATAAGTCGCACATTCAGCCAAGGTATGAAAAAGGTGTGACTTATAGTCCAGAAAATACGGTACTTGGCCCAGCTGTTATAATGAAATATCCCCCTACTGGTCGCTTTCTGATTTGCATTTATGCAATATTTGCATTTGTTGACTTTGGTGCAATTTTTTAACACAAAATCTTTGCGGAGGTAAATAGAGTGATGTCCATAGAGTGCAATATACCGCCGGTATGCAGCATGGATAATGTATCAAAAACATGCCTCGATTTAATTACTAATGTGCTCATATTATGGTATGTTCTACAGTGCATTGACCAATTTAACAACAACAACAACAAAAAAAAACACGAGTTTTAACGATTTGTGGGATGACAGGGGTCCGACCTATAAAGTTCATTCAAGGTCAAAGGTAAGCAGCTCATTTAAAAATTCTATATATGGTTTACTATTCATGTTTCATCGTAATGACAGGTCTGCCAGTACTTTTTTCTAAGTTATATGGTCTTAATCGCCAAAATGTGTCCTTGAAATTTTGAGCTACAAATTACAAAAATAAATCATCATTGAGAATCAGGTCGGATGGTGTACTTATTAATTGGGGTGAAAATCCGTGCACAGGTGTGTGGTCAGAATATTGTTGACAGACAAATAGGTTAACTAACAGATGTACAGATAAGCAAACGCCACTGATGACAATATCTCCACAATACTTATGAACGGCACTGGTATGAAATAAACTGTATATAAAATATTCAAATCTTACTCAAGTACTGGTTATTTTGTGTGTGTGTGTGTGTGTGTGTGTGTAGACCAGCTGAGTAAGCTGTTAGTCATGTCTCTGAAAGAAGATGAATTGAGTCATTCCCTGGAGGATGTGGACGCTCGTCTCGTCCAGGCTCAAGCTGTCCTTCAAAGTGCCTTCATGGAAGTTCAGCGCCTTCAAATGATGAAACATCAGGTTGTCTGTAGGAACCACATTCTACACCATATTTTGAATATGAATTTCTTAATATAAAATTTATCAAGCTGTCAAATTACAGTGGTACCTCACCTTACGAAATTAATCCGTTCCAGGAGTGGTCTCGTAACCTGGATTTTTCGTAAGTTGAGTCGCATTTTACATGTAAAAGGTTTTATTCGTTCCAAGGCCCCAATACTACCCCCTGAACCCTTTAAAAATGATAAAAGTATACCTTTTAAGGCCTCCTTCTGCTTCAATATCGTACCGATGGTAGACAGGTTTGGCCATATTCCTTTGCGATATCACTCAGCCGCATGCCACGAGCCCGCTTCTTCTTTTCACTTGCACTGGGAATCACACGCGTGTGTGTATGCGCGTGTGTTGACCATGTCTTATTAGCGGAGTTATAATCTTACAAATGTTTATGCAAGGTTAAAAGCCTGAGCCAAAAGATGAAGTTGCAATGAGCACACTCGAAAAACTCACGAAACAACAGTAACTCTGTCCTTTACACGAAAAGCATCATGGGTATTCTGGAGATGCAGCTCCATAATAGCCAATTGGCGGGAACTGTCATCCCTCCTAGCCAATGGGAGGCCAGTGGGGCGGGATGTTGGGAGATAGCCAATGGGAGGCCAGCGGGGTGGGATGTTGGAAGAGAGCCAATCTTGCGCTTTGTTTGAATTTGTAAGCTGGCGCTTTTGTAACGTGAATTTATTTCATATCCAAAGACACAAATTTTAGGAATATGCATTTCGTAACCTGGATTTTTCATTTTTAAAATGCTATAAAATCCCTGAAAAGGATTTAATTTGAAAAATTGCAAGAGTTTTTGCTTTTTAAACCTCAGAATTTTCTGGAGCTAATAATTCAGATTTAGAATTTTTTTGAAAATGTTGTGAATATTTTTATTTTTTAAAAAATAGTGGAAACATACAAAAATGTATCCACTCTAACCAGCTACTCATGTATGAAGCTGATTTTACACAGGCAGCAGGAACAAGATGTGTCACCGTCCTATGTGTTTACACACGCAACTTTCAAATCGGTAGCAAACAGGACCACGCCGCCCCATAATGACCTCATAATCCTGAAAGGCGTTACTGTGCATATGTAAACCCTCCTGCACATCACCGGTTATGTTCAGACAACAATTGGCGACTGGGAAAAGACGTTCTGAGAAGATGGAGCCCACCAGTGTCGGGTTGTTCCGGGGCAGGTTCTTTCCCATGTAAAAGCAGCTTTCGGGTGCTGTGGAAATGTTGTCTGGTTCTAAATGTCTCGTTAAAGGTCCTTTTGGTTCTTTTTTTAGGTGACGGTAGAGATGTCCTTCCTGAGAAGTAAACGTATTGAGATCCTTCAGGGAATTAAAAGTAGGTTATTAGGTGAATTATTCAAAGAAATAACCTGAAACTTTGTTTATTTTAAACAAATATAAATAAAACAAAAGCTGATGTTACCCAGTGAAAACCCTGCTCCTCGCAAAAATCCTCCGCCTTTATCACCTTCCTCTCCAGATTCCAGAATTGCTCAAACACCTGATGCAGACGCTCGCAGTTCTGCTGTTCAGACAGACGGGGGAGTCGAAGAAACCTTGGAGCAGCGTCCGAACACTGCGCCGGATCACACGTCTAATCCGGAGGAGCTTCATACCGGCAATAAGCATCAGATACAACCTGAACAACCTGATTTAAGTGCACCTTCAGTTGCAGTCTCTGAGGCAACAGAGACTCATACAGAGCTCCCCGTAAGCCCTGTAACGGATCTTCATCAGAAAGGAACTGAGGTCCAGCCCAGTACCAGCCCAATACCAACCAACCCGACCACAGTGGTGCACGACTGTGTTGTAAATAATTAAATATAAATGTGGCAGCATCGGGGTTCACATGTCCGCCTCACAGCAAGAAGGTATTTGTTTGGATCCCGGGCTCGGGGCGTTTCTGTAGGGCGGGGTTTGCATGTTCTCTCCATGCTTGCCTAAGCTTCCTTTAGATTCTCCAGTTCCCCCCAAAGTCCAAAAATGCATATTAGGCTGTTTCAAATCACCTGTAGATGTTAGTGTGTGTGTGTTGCCCTGCAATGGCTTAGTGAACTGTTAAGGATGTGAACCGCCCTTGCCTGGAGTCAGCTAAGATTCGGATTCCAGTTCGAATTTATTCAGTTCCCTTCAAAATAAGATTTTTTTTTAATTATTATTTTTTTTACAAGCTGTTCAGGGTGTGCCCAGCCTTTCCCCAAAGTCGGCCAAGACGGGCGCCAGCTACCCTACGGCTCTAATCATGATTAAGTGTCTTAGAAAATGCATAAATGAATGAAAAACATTCTTGTAACAGTCCTAAGCCGAAAATTCATGGTTGCAATCGTGACATCATTGTTGACCTTGAGGAATTAAATTATGGGTTTGCGTAATTCGGTCTGGATCTTAAATTCAGATTTTGATAATTAAACATAGGGATGACAATTTTCTGCGTTTTTCTCAATTTGGTCATTTCTTTGAATCGTCTAAATCCGGGGAGAAAATTTTAGGGGGGTATAGGGCTACTTTGGTGGTCGATCACCATTTCATTGTTTCTCGTGATCTTGCAAAGGAACACGGGAGCTCTTGAATGCAAAGCTATATTGTAAGCCGCTCGTTGATTGGCTGTTTTAAACAGAAGCATGACTATTGACCAATCAGAAGTGTTGTAAAGTGAGTCGGCTCAATGCAAATGGCAGCGTGTTGTGTTTTTATGAAGAGAATGTCTGGTTAGAAAATCCCGAAAATGGTGTGAACTTTAATAAAAGAAGAGGAATTCCGCATGTCAGAAATCGATAAGGATGTTAAGAATAAGTTTAAGTGGGAATGACTCGAAAAGATTGTGAAATTTGAGGTGAAAATCGACAAACAGACTTAGAACGTATCGGAACCTTTGGTGAGTTTCATAAAGAAATCTGACATTATCTTTCTGAAATTTCTCTGGTAATTACAGTGTTGTTTAAAGTAAAGATTGGGAACAGAGCCTTCCGTAAATAAAACCATAAAAAAAAAATAATAATAAAAATGAAAAAATCAAGTCATTTATTTAAGTCCTTTTCATTCATTACTGTACCTTTGCCGAGTTCATTGTCAGTGTTGGTTTGTTTTCATGTTGCACGTTGATGATGTAAAAAGTCATGAACAGACATATTAATATATTTTTGGAGATATCGAGGGTGGCACAAGTAACAGTGAATTAGAGGTTGGTGGTGATCCGGGAATATTTTACTGCAGTGGTCCCCAACCTTTTTATCACCGTGGACCGGTTAACGCTTGACAATTTTTCTGCGGACTTGGTTGGGGGGGGGTCATAAGTTGTTTATAATATAAACAATCTCCTGTTGCTGTGAACCTGTAACTCAGGTAGGAGTCTTGGTATTTTCTTTTAAATGCAGCTTTCTTTTTGCAGGCAGTCCGTGACCCTTCTGCTGTCTCATCGTCTCGTTTACCCTTTCCAAAAAACCCTCTCCAGTGAACTCTGTTTCTGGCTCATTTTGCGAGGGCTAGCTTGCATTGCTAATGCAGGATGAATGTGCCAAAGAGTCAAGCGCGGAAGTCAGGCGAGGACAGAACTGGTCGTCTTTCAAAATAAGACACCCGGATGCAAAAACATATTTATATATATTTTAATCACGATTATTCATTCTCTGTGGCCTGGTACAAAATTATCCATGGAGCGGTACCGGTCCGGGGCCCAGTGGTTGGGAACCCCTGTTTTACATGATTATTTACCATTGCAGGATAGAGAAGGTACAATAAATTTTCACATACATTTCCATGAGGAAAGACTGCGCTTCTAAAAATTTTACATAAGATCCATCATGTGTCTGTCAAACACAAGACTGTACAATGGTGGGATTAGAAAAATGAAAATAAAGAGGGACATGAGCTACTTTGGTGGAGGTTTGCGCTATCCAAGTGCTTCTCATTGAATACAGTAGGCCCCCATTATTCGCGCTGGTTGCGTTCTTCCCATTCCCACGGATCGTGAAAATCTGCGAGTTATTGATGTGGTTTTAAAACCCTATGTATGATATTACAGCTAAAATCTGCTTGTTGAACCCATTCTCTCGCCAGTGTTACTCATTAATACAGTAATAATGCAGTAAAATGTATTAATGATTAATAAAAACTTTAATTTTGGACTGTGATAATATTTATGAAAAAAATAAAGCGCTTACGCTCCTTCCCAGAAGCTAGAGAAGATGCAGGGCTTTGAGTGACATCATTAAAAACACACGGCGGGGGGGGGGGGGGGGATTCGCAATTCAGGCAATCACGTTGATGACATGTGTGCGAAGGAGAAAAAAGGTGTACACATCATCTGCAACCAATCAGCAGGAGGGAGAAACAAAAGCTCTCAGCCATTGGATAAATTTGAATCATGTGCCAGTAACTTCCGGGTTTGCCACTAATTCGCAAGTAGGTGGGGCCGCGACCCTGAACCGTGAATAGTCGAGGGTTTAGTGTCATTGGAATTGTGGTTTTAATGTTTCTCATGAGTCATCACTGAGAAGAATAAAAATGAAGAGAAGGAATAAAATAATCACAGAATGCAATGTACATTGAAATAACTCTTTATAAAATTGTCATTCCAGTAAACAGCGGTTTTGTTGCCACAAAGTTAAACAAAAGTTTCGGCACCATATTCTATTAAAGCTTCCGTAGAGTCAGCAGTGGTTGTCTGTAATCCTTGCATGTATATGGAAGATGAAAATATCCCCATGTCTGTACTCCAAGTCGCGAGATCCTTCTGATAATTACGCGTACATGGTAAGCTGAAGCCACTGTGGGGGGGAAACATGGAGAGGTTTGATAGGTGTGTGCAGCACTTTAATAAATAAAAGGTTGAATCGATGGAGTGACGTTCACCTCTAGGACATTCAGCTTGATGAAACCGTCTCCATCCTTATCAAAGGCTTTAAAGGCCCCTGTAACAAAATATATAATAATGATAAATAGTGAGGTACGGTCCGTTACTGTATAGCACTCGTCATAAACTCACAGTTGCTTATATACACTGATGACATTGCCGCATAATAAAGAGACAACGCAAGCATCATTAGAAATTGTTAATGTCCTCTTCTGTTCCACAGAGTACTGCGGTGCAACAATCTCATTCCGCAGGAAACTGTGTCTGTAATTTACGAGTGCGCTCTGCCTCCATCTTCACGGAAGTCATATTTAATGATTCGCATGTTTGATTTGGCGTAGGTTTTTACGTCGGATGCCCTTCCTGACACGACCCTTTAGCGAGGGGTGGAAACACGCTGACAGCTTTGCAGCTTACTCTTGACGAAAGTCAGCAATGGTTCATTTACATGAACTTCTCATAGACCGTGAGAGACACAGCCGGCCTTTGATAACCCGGTTAGCTGCACTGGGGGGACTCGAACCCCCAACCTTAGGATCAGTGATCCAGCACCTTGACCACCAGGCCACCACTACCATATATCGTTGTTATTATTACGAGATATTTGCGAGCTTACGGAAATTGTACTGCAGTAAAATAATATTGCGATCATCACTACATAGTCCTTCGGCCTGACGGAGGCCTACTACTACCACCACTACTACTACATTTTCACAGGCAGGACCATTTCATGAGCGCTTCAGGGAAATTATACTGAAGTCGGATCGGTGGAGCAAACGGAAGCATTGGACCTTGCGCGTGTTACGAGCGTATGTAACTTGAACACAAAATTAATTTATTTAGTCTCAAAACTGCTTATTCCTAATCAGGGTCACGGGTAGACTGGAGCCTGTCTCGGACAATGGGCAAGGGCATGGAACACCCTGAGCATTTACAGCATTTGGCAGACACTCTTAGCCAGAGTAACGTGCAATTATCTTTTTTTTTTTTTTTTTAAATACAACTGAGCAATTGAGGGTTCAGGGCGAACAGTGGTGATAGTGGGGATTGAACCGCTAACCTTCGGAGAAGGAACTCATTGCATTCACCACTAAGCCACCACTGAACAGCTCTCCAGGCCATTGCAGGGTCTACACACACAATCATTCGTGCTCATACCTGGGGCTGATTTGGACCAGCCGATCAGCGTACTGTGTATGTTTTTGGACTGGTGGATGGAGGAAACCCAGGGAGAACATGCAGACTCCTCACAGAAACCCACTGAGATCGGGAATCGGTCCTCTTGTGAACACAAAGTGAAATTTGTAAAGATGATTATCAGATCACAGCAAAAGTTCTTGTTTGTGACTATCATGATTTTAGACGTTACGGAAATGCCGGGATCGAATTATATCCCTACAAGTTCAACTTCATCTTTACGTTCGACAGAATGTCAAAGGTCAGTAAAAACGCCTGTCTCCGAATACAAACACGCCAAAGGTCAGTAAACGTGTTTGCTTGTGCCATCGGTCGATTATTTATTTATTTTTAATTTTTTTATTGTTTACAAATGAACATAAACATCAAACGAAGAAGAGGCTCATATTTGGAGATGGTATGAAACCACTGAAACCGTCATCATCTCATTGGGTTACACATCCGATATTGTTTTCCTTGAAGAGTTATGAAAAGCGACCCGCTGCTTAGTGGTTAGCACGTCCGCCTCATATCAAGAAGCTTCTGGGTTTGAGCCTTGTGCCTGGTGGGAGCGTTTCTGTGTGAAGTTGGCATGTTCTCCCCGTGCTTCCATGGCTCTCCTCCAGTGACTCAGGTTTTCTCCAACAGTCCAAACACATGAAGATTAGGCGAAGTGGTTGTTAAGAATTGTCCAGGGGGTGGATGTGAGTGTGAATGGTTGTGTGTTAGCCCTGTGATGGATTGGTGAACGGTTTATGATGTAAAATGCCATCGACTAGAGTCGGTTGAGGTAGGCTCCAGGGTCTTTGTGACTGTAATAAAGGATAAAGTGGTTCAGAAAATAAAATGAAATTATTCCTGATTCCTGGATTTATAATAATAATAATTATTATTATAATACTGTGATAATGATGATGATGATGATTGTTGATCTATTATCCTTCCATGTAATGGTTCATTGCAGGACTCCATGAACAATGATGAATAAAAGCAGACTTACTGAACATTCCTTCAAGTCGGACTAAGCAGCAAATGTAGCTGTCGAAATCCAAGTACAACTGTTCGCTGGCGTATCGCATTGCGATGATTTCATGAAGCTGGGGGTTGAGCTGAAAACCTGAGTGAATAAAATAGTGTATAAAACACCACAGGATAGTTTATGCAGTTAAGTTCACAGCCTAACTTGCTTTGATAGCCCCTTGAGCTTCATGATGCTATTGTCTTCACCAAACTCAGTGAGGGAGGGTTCAAGAGGTAATTAGCCTGAACACTATCCAGGAGGCAAAGTGTAGCACTCGGCACAATGCTACAACCACCATGCTTCATGTTGAGACTCTCAGGCAGTTGTGGTGCTTTCGGTATTGAAGATGGAGACAGATCATGGAAATTTCTGTACCTGCATCAGCGGTAGCATTTCTCATCTCAAAGCTGCTGATGCTGCCGGATTTGTCCGTGTCATAGCGAGTGAAGATCACCTACAGATAAAATATTACATCATTCATTTGGAGAAATTTCTAGCATAATTTTGCCTTTGTTTGAAAACCTTATAACGCTCTGTCTGCACATTGAACACTTTAAAGAGGCACATTCACTTTCCAGACATTTTTTTCCCCCTGGCTGCCTTCCCTATTCCACGAGTTCTCACCCATGCACAAGATCGTTCCTCTGGTTACAAAACTATTGTAAATCAGATACAGAACTAAAACAAGGTGTAGAGCATTGAAATATGAGATACGAAGCCCGTGAGCTGGGGTGTTCCAACCAGGAATCCTTCTCATTCAGGCAAACTGAGCAGATGATGAAAAAATAAAACGAGTGAACGGACATCTTTAAAACCAGCTGTAGGACCGTTAGCACTACCTTCCACTGCTTGATCTTGTTCCACAAGTGCTTGAACTCTTGCAGGTTTAATCGCCCTGTTCCGTCAGTCTATTACAGTTCAGGGTCAAGGAATGACTTCATCTTCACTCACTAGAATCTCACTCCTCCGCTCCTTTGAATCCGTTGGTACAACAGGCTGAAACCGTGCAGGAAAATACGGTTTAAGGATACATCCATGAGTGCTATCATGCTTCTGCAGCTATCCAGACTGAGACCTCCTGCCTTCAGCTCTTTGTCTGAAGATAACAACACAGTTAGATACGTGACCCGAAACTAGTGGGAGAATTACATTTTCTCGGAATGTGGTGGCTCACGTTTGCTCAGCGCCGTGTTGAGGATAACCGCCAGCTCTTTGGCATTGATCTGCATATCCTGCAGGAGAAATCCACAGTGATGATGGTCAGAGAATAAGAAAAGCTTTCACGACAGTAATGAAACGACATCCACTAGATGATAACTTTGGCCTCACATCTCCGGCAATCTGCTGAAAAATGGCTCGGAACTGTTTCTCCTCCTCGCTCTCATCTTCGTCCTCAAAGAGCTGAAAGATTTTAAAATAGACAAAAGTTAATCCACATTTTGCTTCGCATATCACACAATAGTTCATATATTCATTTCGAGAAGTTGCTGCCCGTGCATTTGGAATCTGGATCTTCAATGGGACTTCACAGGCCGAATCCGCCTCTTAACACCAGCACTGTCACATCACAATTATACAAACCATCAATAAGATACAGAAACGCAATATAACAGGGCGTGGCATCGCAGACCGAGAAGCATTTCCTGCATTTCTGCGAGTAACTCTGATCATTACACCATTTTCACCAGCATTTACTGGTGGAAGCTGCCAGAAATTGGTGCTGAGCCAAAAGTGAAAAGGCGTCAACCTTACTTCCACAACCTCAACCTCTCCTTATGATGTCCAGCTTTTTCTGGAAAAGTCCGCCTTGAAAATCGATTTTTAAGAATTCAGTCCGACACCAAGTCAATTTCTTCTCTGTTAGCCATTGTGAGCGTAAAAAATTTTAACCTAAATGCATGGTGCGCAGGTTGCTATAGATTATTCACATAGTTTTGCTCTGACCAACCAATTAGAGGGCATAAAATGCTGATGTTAGCTGGCTCTGTGAGGCAAAGCTGAAATCTGATTGGTTAAAGAATCAGCCCCATTGCTAATACAGTTTAAGTGACTGGGCAGATTAGATTGACATGGCAGCGCATACAAGATGAATTCTGATTGGACAAAAAAAAAAAAAATCGAACATCCATATCCACATACTGTAAGCAGTGCAGCCCTGAGACCCGCTACGAAATGAAGAGAATCAAATTAATACAATTTAATTGGAGGAATATTCTAATTTAATTAGCTTCTGATAATATTTATTTTGGCAGAGAAGGTCTTGCGAGCCCTGACAGCCCACCACTACATTTAACACCAATAGTAAAAATTATTATATAAGACGGTTCAGTATACATGTTTCTAAATATTTTACTTATTTCCAGCTGCCTCTGTCAGGAGGTTATATTTTATCGTTTTGTGCAGCTTGTCATAAATGTTCTACCAAAGGCTTGGCTTTGGACAAGAAAGTCACCGTTCGATTTTGGAGATGATCTGGGTCAAATTCTGGATCGGGAATTTTTTTTAAAGATTCTTTAACATTGTGAGACAGATTTTTGGCTGAGAAAGAGAATTAACTTTCTTTTGTTGGAAAAGAAAAGCATTCTAATTGTAGGCATGTTTGCGTCTTGTTGTCCAGTGTGTTTAGTTTTCCAGTGTAGTCCATTTTGCCTCTGATAGAGCGTGTTTGTATCTGTGCTGTTCCTGCCTCCTGACTCATCGCCGCCTTCCATCTCATGAGCTTGCCGAAGCATTTGTCCTGCCCCTGCCTGATTTTGGGCTTGGACTCTGTGTAGGATACTTCCACCTAGTTTATTAACAAAGCCATTGTATCTGAACCTGACTTCTGGTATGTAGCATTGTGGCAACTAATATAAATGTGCATATGTGTAATAAATACAATTTTAAGATCGTCATAAAAATACTTAACCTTTATTTTCTTCTGGTCTTTTTCTAACTGTTGAAAGAAAAAAGAACATCAGATTAAAATTTGTAACTCATAGCGATATACATATATATATATACGCACACACACACACAGCTGTACCTTGACTTACGAGTATCTTTTATAATGAATTTTCCATGATACGAGCTTTGTTCCCACCAAAAATCTGCCCCATCCAACCAGCAAAATTTTGATTTACAAACTCTGCTGGGGAAATGGCTTTTCCGGGCCGATTAGCCTCGTGTTCTTCCGCGTGTATTCCTCCGTGCTACACGAACACCTTGTGCAGTGCTTCTCAATTACTTTCTGTGACGCCCCCTATAGGAAGAAAAAAAAAAAGCATTTCACTACCCCCCACCTCCCAGCGTCCAGACTATAAATAGTGTTTAATGGACTTTATATGGTTTGCTTGATGCGTCTTCCCTACACCATAGGGAACACAGCGAGTGCGCCACTACCACCTACTGTAGAGGATGTGCAATTACACCTAATTCTATTACAGTATGGCATAAAAGCATGCTCCCCAAGGTCATACCCCCCCTCCATAGCATCACGTGTACCCAACTATTTGAAAAGCACGCGCCTCACTGGAATTTGTAGCATGGACATGCACAAAATTCTCCTCCTCCTCTGTTATGCACCACCTTTTGCCTGACCACGTGACATCTTCGCTGCAGTCGATCAGAACTGTTAGTCGACTTATTGTTTATTCTTTTTCATTATTAATTATTATTAATGTTAATGTACATGTATTATTATTATTATTATTATGAAATATTTATTGTTTTTACATGTTTATCTTTAATATATTAGGTTAAATATCCGTGTTTGTATCAGGTTATAATAGTTTGGGAGGGGGTTGGAACAGATTAATTGGTTTTCCGATGGGAACCAACATTTCGACTTACGAATTTGCCCTCGGAGTGAATTAATTTTGTAAGTCAAGTTACAGTACCACTGTATAATTTTTTTAAAGGTACACCTCACATCAATTTTTTTGTGTGTAGTATCTTTTTTTTTTTTTTTTTTTTTTTTTACAGTGTTTTGTACAAAGCAGCTTTGCAGAATGCAGCAAATTTACACACAGGTTTTAAATATCAAGAAAATTATTTGTTGAATTGATGTGACATGATGAATGTAGATGTTTGTATATGACATGTTGAATGTGTTAATCGTAATATTTATGCTGCTAGGACTTGGTTGTGGTCATAACTAACCACATACGGTTCCGCCTCAATCACCGCTCCCATCAGCCTAGGAGAAAAAACAAACAATTGATGATGATATCTCATGACCTGACATATAATAAATCACACAAAGAAAAATATCTTGTTTTTCTGAACATGCTGCCATCTTCGTATGTGGTTGAAAACTTAAATTCATTTGTAAAAAATAAATATTAAAAAAAAACACATGTATTCTTCTTTTCCTTTCGGCTGTTCCCTTCAGGGGTCGCCACAGCAAATGATCTGCCTCCATCTCTCCCTATCCTCTGCATCTTCTACTCTTACTCCAACGACCTTCATGTCCGCCTTCACTGCATCCATAAATCTTCTCTTTGGTCTTCCTCTGGGCCTTTTGCCTGGTAGTTCCAACCTCAGCATCCTACGACCAATATACTCACTATCCCTCCTCTGTACATGTCCAAACCATCTCAATCTAGCCTCTCTGACTTTGTCTCCAAAACATCTAACATGTGCTGTCCCTCTGATGTACTCATTTCTGATCCTATCCATCCTCGTTACTCCCAAAGAGAACCTCAACATTTTCATCTCTGCTACCTCCAACTCTGACTCCTGTCTTTTCCCCAGGGCCACTGTCTCTAAACCATACAACATTGCTGGCCTCATCACCGTCTTGTACACTTTTCCCTTCATTCTTGCCGATACTCTCCTATCACACATCACACGGACACTTTTCTCCATCCATTCCAACCTGCCTGCACGCGCTTCTTCACCTCTTTTCCACACTCTCCATTGCTCTGGATTGTTGAGCCTAAGTACTTAAAATCCTCCACCTTCTTTATCTCTGCCCCTGTAACCTCAAAGTTCCTCTTGGGTCCTTGTCGTTCACACACATGTATTCTGTCTTACTAAGACTAACCTTCAATCCCCTCCTTTCCAGGGCATACCTCCACCTCTCTAGATTTTCCTCCACTTGGTCTCTGCTCTCACTACAGATCACAATGTCATCTGCAAACATCATAGTCCATGGAGATTCTTGTCTAACCTCATCTGTTAGCCTGTCCATCACCATAGCAAACAAGAAGGGGCTGAGAGCTGACCCTTGATGTAGTCCCACCTCCACCTTGAACTCTTCTGTCACACCGACAGCACACCTCACCACTGTCTTACATCTATCATACATGTCCTGCACCACTCTAACATACTTCTCTGTCACTCCAGACTTCCTCATACAATACCACAGTTCTTCTCTCGGCACCCTGTCATATGCTTTCTCCAGATCCACAAAGGCACAATGCAGCTCCTTCTGACCTTCTCTGTACTTCTCTATTAACATCCTCAAAGCAAACACTGCATCTGTGGTGCTCTTTCTTGGCATGAAACCAAACTGTTGTTCACAAATGCTGACCTCTGCCCTTAGTCTTGCTTCCACTATTCTTTCCCATAGCTTCATTGTATGGCTCATCAACTTTATCCCTCTGTAGTTGCCACAACTCTGTACATCGCCCTTGTTCTTAAAAATGGGCACAAGCACACTTCTCCTCCATTCCTCTGGCATCTGCTCACTTTCTAAGACCTTGTTGAATATTCTTGTCAGAAAATCTACTGCTACCTCCCTAGACACTTCCATACCTCAACTGGTATGTCATCAGGGCCAACTGCCTTTCCACTCTTCATCCTCTTCAATGCCCTCCTCACTTCTCCCTTACTAATCTTTGCTACTTCCTGCTCCTCAACGGTCACCCCTTCTACTCTTTTTCTCTCTCATTTTCCTTATTCATCAGCTCTTCAAAGTACTCTTTCCATCTTCCCAGCACACTTCTGTCATCAGTCAATACATTTCCCTCTCTGTCCTTTATCACTCTAACTTGCTGCACGTCTTTCCCATCTCTATTTCTCTGCTGTGCTAACCTGTATAGATCATTTTCTCCCTCCTTACTGTTCAACCTATCATACAAGTCATCATACGCCCTCTGTTTGGCCTTTGACACTGCTACCTTCGCCTTACGCTGTGTCTCCCTGTACTCCTGTTTACTCTCTTCGGTCCTCTCAATGTCCCACTTCTTCTTGGCTAACCTCTTCTTTTGTACACACTCCTGCACTTCCTCATTCCACCACCAAGTTTCCTTATCTACTTTCCTTCCAGAGGACACACCAAATACTCTCCTACCGGTCTCCCTGATCACATTGGCTGTGGTTGTCCAGTCCTCTGGAAGCACTTCCTGACTACCCAAAGCCTGTTTCAACTCCTCCTTGAAGACAACACAACACTCTTCCTTTTTCAGCTTCCACCACTTTGTCTTCTGCTCTACCTTTGCCTTTTTCACCTTTCTCACCATCAGTGTCATCCTGCACACCACCATCCTATGCTGTTTGGCAACACTCTCACCCACTACTACTTTGCAGTCACTGACTTCCTTCAAATTACATCGCCTACACAAGATGTAGTCTACCTGTGTGCTCTTACCTCCGCTTTCATAAGTCACCCTATGCTTCTGTTTCTTCTGGAAGAAAGTATTCACCACAGCCATTTCCATCCTTTTGCAAAATCGATCAACATCTGTCCTTCTGTGTTCCTGTCCTGGATACCAAACCTGCCCATCACTTCCTCGTCCCCTCTGTTGCCTGCACCAACATGTCCATTGAAGTCTGCTCCAATGACCACTCTTTCACCTCTGGGGGTACTCTGCATCACTTCATCTAACTCACTCCAGAATCTCTCCTTCTCTTCTAGCTTACATCCTGCCTGTGGGGCATAAGCACTAACGACATTGACTATCACGCCTTCAATTTCTAACTAGAGACTCATCACTCTGTCTGACAATCTTTTCGCTTCTAGAACATTCCTGACAAACCCCTCCTTCAAGATGACTCCCACTCCATTTCTCTTCCCATCCACACCATTATAAAACAGTTTAAACCCTGCTCCTAAGCTTTTAGCCTTTCTACCTTTCCACCTTGTCTCCTGAACACACAGTATGTCCACCTTCCTCCTCTGCATCATGTCAGCCAGCTCCCAATCTTTTCCTTGCATAGTTCCAACATTCAAAGTCCCTACTCTCAGTCCGAGGCTCACGCATTTCCTCTTCTCTCTCTGCCTACGGACACGCCTCCCGTATTGACATGTAAAAATAAAATAAAAATTTCTAAAGATCCAACCCAACATTACTCTGACACTCACTCCGAGGTGCTTTTCTTCTCTGAGAAAACCCGGAGGAGGAAGTCAGACTCTTTGTGCGGTTCGAAGGTGGACGGGACGATGGCGTATTCTCCAGGACGCAGACAGAAACGTTCTGTCACCTCCCGCAGGTTGATGTAGGATTTGCAGCGAGCTTTGGAAGCATTGTACAGGAAGAAATCTTTGGGAAGATGCTGCTTGTTGCCTTGCATCTGTGGTTGTAAAAATACAATGGGAGAAAGTGAAAAAAAAAAACTTGATGATGAAACAAGGGATGAAGAAAGTGCAAAAGTGTTAATGCCAAGTGTTCATCTTCTACAAAGGGGAGCAGAAAGGAAAGAAGGAAAAACAAAATATAGAAAGAAGGAAAGAGCAAAGCGCATTAATCAAGCAAGCAGGGAAAGAAAGAAATGAGACAGAAGAGTATAAAAAGGAAAGAATGAAGGAAAAGTGAAGAAACGAAGCATGGAACCAAGAAGTAGGAAAGAACAAGGGAAAGAAGGAAACCAAAAATATGGAGGGAAGGAATGGATGATGGCAGCACGAAAGAAAGGAAGAAATGGAAGAGTAGTGAAGGGAAGAGAGAAAGGACAAGGAGGTAGGGAGGGAATTAAAAATGCACCAAAAAAGGAAGAAAAAGTGAAGAATAGAAGGAAAAGTAAAGAAATGAAAGGCAGAGTAACGAAAGAAAGCATCAAGGAAATGAACAAAGAAGGTGAAGAAAGTAATGAGATAAGAGAAGTGATATAAATAAAGGAGAAAAATTAAGAGAAAAAATAATGAATGAAAGAAGGAAGGACAAAAAGAAAGGGGGAATAAAAAATGTAATAGATTGAATTAAAAGTCAGAAATGAAGGCAGTCTGAGAAAAAGGTGGTGAAAATATTCAAGAAATTGAATCAGAATTGAGAATGAAAGAATTAAAGTTTCAGAAAAGTGAACAGAATAAAAGTTTAAAAAAAAAAGGAAAAGAAGAGAGTCTGGAATGGAATGAAAAAATTGGGGGAATAAACATATAAAATGACAGGTGCAAGAAAATAATAAATGAGTGTAAGAGATGCGTGGTGAACATAAAAAGTCCAATGTCCCGCCCAGACCTGACATCATGAGAAAAACAGCATCCTGTCAATCATTTGTAGGCTAGACGTACCTCTTTTGGCACCTGAGGTGAGAAAAACACAAGAAATAAGATCATTTCACACAGATTTATTATTATTATTATTATTATTATTATTATTATTATTATTATTATTATTATTTTATGGTATTTGCATATGGGAAAATAGTTTTCGATTGGTTTATATTATTTTTTAAATCCCCTACCCCTTTTATAAGGTGTTGACATCTGATGAAACGGTTTAGCATTTCATTAATTCTTTAATTTATGTACTGTATTTATTAATTAATTTATTTTATTCTGTTGACATTGGGGGTTTTTGTTTGTTTGTTTGTTGCTGATTTTTTATTTCAGTTTCTTGGTTTACCTCATAGATGGCAAAGCCAATGGCGTGCAGCGTGGCTCCTGCGTGGCTCTCCCTCCTCCTACCCTTCTGCATGAGCGCCACCACCACGGTGCAGCCCTTTTGGCCGTTCTCCTGCTCATCATCATCCTCCTCAGTCAGAAGTAGCCGATACTGTGGGTTTGTCCAGAAGGTGTCTGAGGTACAATGGAAAGAGAAAAAACATTATTTTTGGATTTTTTCCTCCATTTTCTCCCGAATTTATTCGTATCCAATTCGCACCCACGAGATATTACCTTCCCTATTACACAACCGTCACCGATCAGGGAGGGGCGAAAGCATGCACACGCCCCCTTAAGTGACACGCGATGCTAGCCACCCGCCTGTTTTTGAACTACTCTTCTTCTTTTTCTTTTCCTTTCGGCTTTTCCCTTCAGGGGTCGCCACAGCGAATCATCTGCCTCCATCTCACCCTATCCTTTACATCTTCTTCTCTTACACCAACGACCTTCATGTCCTCCTTCACCACATCCATGAATCGTCTCTTTGGTCTTCCTCTAGGCCCTCTGCCTGGTTGTTCCAGCCTCAGCATCCTACTACCAATATACTCACGATCCCTCCTCTGTACATGTCCAAACCATTGTTTTTGAACTGCTGCGCATGCGTATTTGGGGGCGGTCTAACACACACGGAGGGAAAGCGCTATCCGCCCCTCGTATGAATGAGCTCAAAAAAGCCTGTGATTGACTGGCAATCACTGTGAGTGACAGGGAAGTGAGCGTATGCCGTCCCTCCCTCCCGTTCGGCCAATTAGCATCCAATGGATTTCTGGCTCCTGGCGGCTGTATGTTGTTCCCTATCTATGCCACTCAGGAGCCCCAAAATATCAATTATTTTAGAGATACAGAGAATTGCCTGAACATCTCTGATTGAAAATTTGGTTTATTTATATATAGAGTATTTATAAACGTTTAATTCATAATGTTAAAGTTATTATTCCCAAAGCACTGTCACAACACTGATGTCATTTAAACATAACATTCATTCATCAATTATTTATTCTGTAAGTCGTTTAATCCTAATTAGGGTTGAGAGTAGGCTGGCGCCCATCTTAACCGACTATGGGCGAGGACGCGGTACACCCTGTACAGCTCGCCAGACCACTACAGGGGCAACATGAATACAACCATTCACATCCACTCACATCTTGGTCCAAATTTAAGCCAATCAGCTTAGTTTGCATGTCTTTGGACTGTAGGCGGAAATCAGAGCCCTGGAGGAAACTCACTCCAGTCCAGGGAACACATGCATACACTACACAGACACGCCCAGAGCCTGGGAATCGAACCCAGGACTTTCTTGCTGTGAGGTGAACCTTGCCACCGTATATAATGTTCTTTGTTCAAATTATTATGTAACGTGGCTCCACCTGGATAATTCCTGCAGCCGCCAGCGGAGCAGCCTCTCACCCAACGGCCCTCGTTCACAGATACCGTCCATTTAAGCAGTTCATCGTTCTGCAGTGCATCAGGAGTTAGACTACAGATCTCAAGCTTGGTAAAGGTTTTCTGGAACTCTTCAAAATACATCCTGAAGTTGGATAAGAAGGAGCAAAAACAAGTAAGATGACTGCATCCACCACACAGTAACTTATTCATCCAACCATTGAGCTGCAGTCCAAAGCCAGACTCTTGAATAAAATTAAAGGACTAACCAGAACTCCCCCGGCCCAACAGGCTGGAGTTTCTGTTTTTCTTGCTCAGACGTCGCAAGTTTTTTCCAGTCATTAGATTTGCAAGACGGTGGAGGAGCCTTGCCCCATGGGTCACGGACACGGACCAGACGGATACGAGTGTCCCTGCCGTCCTGCTGTTTTCCCTGCCGTCACAATGCAACGGTTTAACACAAAACAACTTTTGGAAGAGTAGAAATTATTTTTTGTTTGTTTGTTTAATTTTATTCCTGCTAATTCGTGGGACAGTCATCATGTTGATGTCATACCCACGTTTACATTATGCTAATATTTGTATGGCTGACTGGCTGGAGATATCTTAGGATTGGACGACTAACTGAGATGTGCTCAATGTTTACAGGTGAATCTACTGTTAGTGTGTTGCTAGAATTATGGTTGGGATGTGGGTAAGGACAGGAATTAATTTGGGTTGGGCTACAATTTTGTTAGACCAGTCTTAGGCTTGTCCTAGTGAAGGGGTTGGCCTAAAGTTATGGTTCGGCTTAAGTTAGTATGGTTAGGGTTTGTATGAAGCTCATAAGGTTTAAATATGTATATGAAGAGAATACAGATCATGTGATCTTTTCATTGATTTTATTGAGAGCATGTGCAATTAGGAGATCCTACATGGTCTACCTCAACCTCAATATATTTTCCTGGGCTTACCTCACCCCGACTGGAAACAACTTGATCAGTACAGCACCACTACTAGCGTGAGACTGAGGCTGTTATAACATTATATATATATATATATATATATATATATATATATATATATATATATATATATATATACACACATATATATATATATATATATATACACACACACACACATACAGAAAGCCCCCATTATTCGTGAGGGTTACGTTCCTCCCCCACCTGTGGATCCCAAAAATCAGCAAATTATTGATGCGGTTTTAAAACCCGATGTATGATATTACATACACAAAAAAATCTGCTTGTTAAAAGCCATTCTCTCGCCAGTCTTGCTCGGTAATACAGTAATAATGCAGTAAAATGTAGTAATGATTAAATAAAAACTTTTAATTTTGTACTGTGATAATATTTATGAATGAATAAAGTGCTGAGGCTCCTTACCAGAAGCTAGAGAAGATGCAAGGTCTTTGAGTGACATCATAGCACTTAAATAATCATTAAAAACACGCGAAAAAAACTTCAATTCGCAATTCAGGCAATCACGTTGATAACATGTGCACGAGAAGAAAAAAAGAGGTGTATACATCATCTGCAACCAATCAGCAGGAGGGAGAAACAAAAGCTCTCAGCCATTGTCTAAATTTGAATCACGTGCTCGTAATTTCGTGATGATGCATATGTATAATTTTCCGGGTCTACCGATATCTCAGTGCTTATCATGTAATGGGGCGTGATTATATGATAATAATGATATAAACTTTATTCTTTTTTTTCATATATTTTATGAAAACCGATGTATAATCGAAAATTACATAACTCAAAACGACTTAAGTCGAGGTATACCTGTAGTATAGAGTCCATGACTGGGTTATCACATGGGTTTCTCACCTGTTCCACACCAGTAACTGAGTAAGCATGGCCTCTGACGAGACCTGTAGAAGTTTTGGTCTCACTTGCACTTGGTACCAAAGCCTGAAAACCAAAAAAGCAGATAATAATAATAATAATAATAATAATAATAATACATTCAAAAATCAGCGGTACAATCACAGGGTGCAAAATACTTCCATCATGCAATATGGATAATGGAGCAAGCAGACCCTAAACAGGTACTAAATTTAACTTCCTATACAGTATACTAATTTTAATTACACACGTACACATCTTACAATATTTCTATAGTATACGAACTTGACCGAACTAGCAAAAAAAACCTCTCGCATTTGAAGATTTTACAAGATCCCTGGGGTTAGACCTTTGAAGGTCACTCAAGGTCAAATCTAATTACTTTATTTGAAAGTTCATATACTGTATTTCTTTCTATAAGTATCCCTTAATAATAGCATGTCTCTTGTAAAGGGTTTCGAATTTAGAAGTGATTTTTCTACAAGACTTTGCTCTGACCTTGAGCTCTGACCAACACATTCCAAAATCACATCATCAATGGGACTCAGGTTGGTGAATGGTCAGGTGGTCAGGAATTAGTTCACAGACATGTAATTCATTTGCATTTTTTTTATAAAAGAAAGGATGCTCTTTAGTTGGTGGAATATCAACAATAAAATTATATGGGTCTGTATTTTGGCAAGCCTGAAAATGCAAAGACATGAGATGTTCTCATGTCAACATGCACAGGTATTAAACTCTCTGTGTTCATAAAAAAATCTGATCAATTCAAAGTCTTTTTTTCAAACGTGGCCATGATTATTAATGGAGAAAGTGCTCCTTGAAAATCTTGACAGATCTGTTAGACATCAAGGAACTTACATCGATAGAGCAACCCATAAGAGAACCTCTTTCCAAGGCCTTTCTCATGATGTTGTATATTTCTTTGGGTGCATCTGTGATCTCATAGTATTCTGTTACTCCTCCAGTGAAGTCTTCCATGGCTTCCAATGTATTACCACCTTTCAGAGCCTCGTAGGAGCCATGTAGCCTGGAACCAAAAACAAAAAAAAATGTATCAGACAAAGGCCCCTTTATACTGTTTCCCCTCATGTCTTCTTGAACAGCCATTTAAAAGTAAAACTAAGTTCTTATATTCAGAATAAAAATCAGCTTCAAACTTTACTCTGAGAACTCACTTAGCATAAGCCTTCTCCAGAAGAGCACTCCAGAACTCGTTCTTGTGCACCGACCGAGTAAACACCAAACGGTTTTTGTGTGTGGGAAGCCGATCATCCACAAGAACGTCCACCCACTCACCATAGCGCCAGAACTATACGGACAGAGAGTGGTTTAGAATTGGGTTATTTAAAATGCCATAATTTTAGGGAAACGGTACAAGACTCCTCACACCTGGAAATGAAAAATGCCTGCATAGTTCTCACTGAAGCTCTGGTCTGGTGGAACAACTCGGTAGAGAAGGGTTTCATTCAAAGTCAGACAAGCGATGGCAGCCAGGAGCCAGCAATCACCTGAAAAAGGTAGAAATTTAAATTTAAATGAATTTTCACCCAGAGATCGCAAGTTCGTATCTGAATTAATGCCACAGCCATCAGTGGCCGGGAGTCTATAGAAGCTAATTGGCCACGCTCTCACGGGAGGGAGGGATGGTATATGTTTACTTCCCCTCACTCACAGTGATCGCCAGCCGATCATAGGTGTCTGCAAAGTCATTCGTACAAGGCGCTAGAGCTTTCCCTCCAAGTATGTTAGACCGCTCCCCAAATATGCATGAGCCACAGTTCATAAAGAGCCAGGTGGCTAGCATCGCATGTCATGGAGAAGGTGTGTGCATGCGTTTGCCCCTCCTTGGTCGGTGGTGGTCATGTGATAGGGAAGGCGCAATTAGTTGCAAACAGTCAGTCATGAAAATCCACCCATGTGTCCATCCATCCATTTGCCAAAGACGAATAGGAATCTCAGCTGACTCTGGGAAAAGGCAGGGCACACCTTGAATAGGTTGCCAGTTTGTTGCAGGTCCAACACATGCACACAACCACTCACACTCACATTCACACCTAGTGGCAACTTGGAACAGTTAATTACCCCAAACTGCATGTTTCAAATTCATGTTACGAAACATGCCATCTCAAAAATTCAAACAATGCGCGATTTGCTCTCTCATTGGCTTTCTTTGACATCCCGTCCCGCTGGCCTCCTATTGGCTATCTCCCAACATCCCGCCCCACTGGACTCCCATTGGCTATCTCCCAACATCTCGCCCGCTGGCCTCCCATTGGCTATCTCCTAACATCCCGCCCCACTGGCCTCCCATTGGCTAGGACAGAGCTGTATCTCCATAATACCCATGATGCTTTTCGTGTGCCTTCAACCCATTGTTCGTCACGGAGTTCTAACACGCGTAAAGGACAGAGTTACTGTTGTTTCGTGAGTTTTTCGAGTGTGCTCATTGCAACTTTATTTTTTGGCTCAGGCTTTTAACCTTGCATAAACATTTGTAAGATTATACCTCTGCTAAGAAGACATGGTCAACACGCGCGCACACACACACACACGCGCGCGCGTGAGCGTGTGATTCGCGGTGAAAGTGATTCCCGGTACGAGTGAAAAGAAGAATGATTTAAAATGTATTCAGACCAACAACCTTTGAGAGCAAAACTCAACCATGTTATCGTCTCAGACGTCTTTACAAGTTAGATAGTGGTTCTTGTATATGGTGTTGTTTCGGTAGTGTGTCCAGATTTACAAACATGGCTTGGTAGTCAACATTTTGCAATAGCCTGGGTGTGTTCTGGGTCTCCATTCAGAAGGAAATGCTTGACACAAGAGCTTACCTTATAAGGAGTCTGAACAGGCTCAACTGTCTCCTCTTGACTGGGTCAATGGCTCTATTCCAAGGCTGTCATTGCTTTGCCAAGGACCATGCTTTATCATCAATAAGCAAAAACTAGATTGGACATTACTGTTTCAATTCTGAGGTGGGGCCATTTGAAGTGGGGCCATCTTGGTGAGATCAACTTGCTAAGGTGATCTCACCAAGATGGCCGTCAGAACTGAAACAGTAATGTCCAATCTAGTTTTCGTTTGCTTTTCTTTTGATGATCAGTGATTGGTGTAAACAGATGGAAGGTGTGGCTACTGTTTGGTTGAATGTGAAAATCTCCACCCACACCAGCCCTTTGTGGATAAGATTGGAGACCCCTGGTCTAACAAAACATTTCTGGTTTATAAGACGGATTGATGCTCTTGATTAACACCAGAATAAATATTACAGGACATCTGTACCTTGTGACAGAGCTATTTTTTGCCTATAATGACTTTGGCACAGGGTCTAATAGGTTGTTGCTCATCACTCAACATGTTAAAACAGATGCTCACAGCTGAGGTTACAGAATTCTCCTCGTGTCCTTCTAAACCTTTTCAGTACTGTCAGCCTGCCCGATGGCTATAATCACTGGATCCCGTGGCTCGTAGATCTGATGACTCAGCATACATCCTGATAACCCCAGGCTGTGGGTCATACAACAGACAGTATTTTTGTGCTCTGTCACTCGCCCTCATTCCCATCTGGCATTGAGAAGGGCCAAAATGTAACAGCTGTCTGTGTCTATCAAAGGTCACTTTCTGGAGAGATACAACCATTCAAAACCATTAAGTGATGACTTCCCATTTCTCATTTTCTTCCCTGAATTCAGTTGCATCCAATTTCCCACCCATCAAGTAATCTCTCCCCAATCACACGACCACCATGAATCAGAAAGGGGCGTAAGCATGCACATGCCCTCTCCGTGACATAAGTTGCAGTCTCTTTATGAACTGCTGTGCATGCGTATTTGAAGACGGCCTAACACGCTCGGAGGGAAAGCGCTAGCCCCTTCGTACGTATGAGACCACAGACACGTGATTGGTTGGTGATCGCTGTGAGTAACAGGGAAGTGAACATATGCCATCATTCCCTCCTGTGAGAGCTCGGTCAATTAGCTTCAGTGGACTCCCGGTCACAAGCTGTGACATCAACCTGGATCTGAACCTCGATGAGGCAGTTTCTGTTTAGGGTTTCCATGCTCCCCCTGTACTTATCCCCAGCGGTTACACTTAGAGTTCCTCACGGAAGGTTTCCGCTTAGACCTTTTGTCCACACCCACAGGGATTCCTCTTTCTGGTCCGCTCAGCTTCTACACACAGTGTACACAAAGTGAACAGAATGTGCTCAACATAAATAATTCAGATACTTACCCAAGTCTCCCTGGCAAATATCCGTCCTGTTTGCTCCTCCAATAGTGAACTGTGGATTGTCACAAATTTCCTGTCAATAAAAATAAACAATATTGAATGTTTGTTTCCAGGATCCATCTCTTTGTGACCTGCTTGTTGACGAATGTTGTGTTGAAGCATCGGTCAAAAATGTATAAAAATATTTGATGTGAAGTTTTTCTAAATCCGTGTGTGTGTGTTCTGTGATGCGCTGTGGAACTTGGTGTTCTGCTCGGTATTGGACCGTTGAATAGAACTCTTATGAGGAATCGGCGCTTGAAAAGCAGGTCTGTTTCTATATCATTTACCTTCGTGTTGTGAGATTAACGAAGCGCGAAAGCGAAGCTTGTCATGGAAAAGTTAAAGCGCTGACACCGGAGACTTCTTCCATAAGTGCTGAGGAAACATTACATCATAAAACACTTCGACTGCATCTTCACCTGATCTGTTTGGTGACGTGCCGTGTTTGAATTATGGATGTTGGGATTTGCAGCCGCGTCATTGTCGGAGCCGCTGTTACAGAAAATGTATCAACAACACCCGAGACGCACTGGACAGCTCAGCAGGGATAAAGATATCGAGCCGTTAATCACCCAGAGTGAAAGTGGCTGATTATCAGCTTTATACTCTCTCTCTCTCTCTCTCTCTCACTCTCTCTCTCTCTCTCACTCTCTCACTCACCCCACCCCACCCCTCTCTCTTTCTCTCACTCGCTCTCTCTCTCTTACCCCCTCTCTCTATCTCACTCACTCACTCACTCACTCTCTTCCTCACCCCTCTCTCTCACCCCACCCCCTCTCTCTCTCTCTCCTCTCTCTCTCTCTCTTTCTCTCTCTTACGCCCCCCTCACTCACTCACTCTCTTACTCACCCCCTCTCTCACTCCCACCCCAACCCTCTCTCTCTCTCTCTCTCTCTCTCTCTCTCTCTCTCTCTCTCTCTCTCTCTCTCTCTCTTACTCACCCCTCTCTTTCTCTCACTCTCTCTCTCTTACCCCCTCTCTTTCTCTACCTCTCTACCTCTGTCTCTTACTCACTCCCTCTCTCTCTCACTCACTCACTCACTCTCTCTCTTACTCACCCCCTCTCTCTTACCCCCTTTCTCTCTCTTACTCACCCTCCTTCTCTCTCTCTCTCTCTCTCTCTCTCTCTCTTTCTCTCTCTCTCTCGTTTAGACTTTTGCATGGTTAAAACAATCTCAACACTCAGAGGGAATTTTGAACAGCTGATTAGCCTAATGTGTATGTTTTTGGACACTGGGAGGAAACCAGAGTCCCCAGAGGAAAGCCACAAAAGCACAGGGTGCAAATTCAAGACGGAAACACTGCAACGCAAGCCTCGAACCCAGAACCTTCTTCCTGTGAGCAGAATGTACTCAGCACTTGATGCCACCCTGCCGACCACTGTGAGACTGGAAAGCATAAACTGTTGAAAAGATATTGTCTGTTACAACGCCCTGGTACTGGAGACTCCTTCCATAAGTGTTACATACAGGCTTCAGTGTATGAGCTGTTGCCATTGAAACGAGAGTGTGAATATCAAGCTGTAGCTGCTGTCAGACACGATGTAGTACAAACTGAAACCACGTGAATGAAACCCGATCATGATGAAATGAAACCCGATCATAGTCAGCAGTGCGATAGAAAGCACTATAAGGCATCGTAGTCAGCTGTATTTATTGATATATTTACTAAACAGCCGTATGTTTTGTGGACCGAAAATGAAAAATATCAGCTATAACATGATAATCACATTGTTATGACATATGGTTTGAAAAGATCAAGGCACCGGCTCAAGCCGTGAAGCCGTGAGACGATCACGTGGACATTCAGATGCGATGTCTGGTGAGTTTGTATCTACGTCTACAAAACACGGTCCACTCACCGAGGGACGCTTCCACACCAGCTCCAGAGGGAACTTCTGACTGTAGTGAAGAGACGAGTCGTCCGCGGGAAACAGCGGATCTTTAAAAAGCACATTCTTCTGCACGTATTTGGCCCTGAGTTCCAGGAAATCCTTGAGTCTCTTGGCATCCTTGACCGCTTCGTTACGGCTCAGGATGGCCGAGTAGAGGTTCCCCGGAGCCTGAAAACCACCTGCTGGAGCCGCAGGAGCCGCCTGGGTAATGGGAGCTCTGGTTTCTGTCACTTTCTCCTGAGCTTCATATCTGTCCCTTTCAGTCATTTTACTCTTCTGGCTCTTGTTCATGTTAGCCCTTGTGGTGTAGGAAAGTTTAACTTGGAGGCAAAATCTTTATAAAGAAAGAAAGGGACACAAAGAAATCAGTTAATATTAAAAAAAAAAAAATCACTGAATTTTCTGAGCCGAGTTCTTCTCACACCTTCACTCTCTGAGTGTCTTGATATTCCTGGAGTCTCACCCCATGCCCTCTGCCATCACTATCAAACACTAAATTCACACACACACACACACACACACACACACACACACACACACACACACACACACACACACACACACACACACACACACACACAGAGCCATCCCAATAGCCTCCTGGTCTATTTATAGGTTTCAGAGCAGGGTCTTATTTTCTCCCTCTTTTGGCCAGTAAAATGGAAGCAAGTGCAGAAACACGATAACCATTAAATGTTGTCATTTGGACCTGAATTGTTGGCCTCCTATGGAAAAGTGTGATTCACACGGTGGCCGAAGACTCCGGAACCAAGGAATGTTAAACTAATATAGTACAATAATTTTGTATTTATTATTTATTCACTTTGTGTATTCATGATATAATATCCAAACCGGGTTCCAAAAAAGTTGGGACACTATACAAATTGTGAATGAAAACTGAATGCAATGATGTGGAAATGCCAAATTTCAACATTTTATTCCGAATAGAACATAGATGACAGGGTCAAAAGTTTAAACTGAGAAAATGTATCATTTTAAGGGGGAAATATGTTGATTTTAAATTTCATGGTGTCAACAAATCTCAAAAAAGTTGGGACAGGTAGGCTGGAAAAGTCAATTGCACTTATAAGGAACAGCTGGAAGACCAATTACCACTAATGAGGTCCATTGGCAACATGACCGAGTATAAAAATATATATATATATATATATATTTTTTTTTAAGTATTAAGTTGTTAGATATGATAGAAAAATCTGATAGTCCCTATCTGTACCATCATCGCCTGCTGATTAACCCACACACTCTGTAATGCTCCCACCGTGGTAAATTCCATTGCTGTTTTCCTAAATTCCAGGGGGTTTTGGGAAGTCAATTCATTCATTTATTATCTAATCCATTTAATCCCAATTATGGTCACGAGGAGGTCACCAGCCATCTCAGCTGACTCTTAGGGGAGTGCAGAGTACACCCTGGACAGCTTGCCAGGCCATCATCGCAGGGCAGAAGCATGCTGATGGCTATGCAGCTCCTCTTTACGAAAGTCAACAATGGTTCTTTTACTTGAACCTCCACCACAGACGGTGAGAGACACGGTCGGCCTTTGATAACCCAGTTGCTTGATAACCCTCTGATAGTGGGGCTTCAACCCCAATCTTGGGATCAGTAATTCAGCACCCTACCACCAGGCCACCATTGCCATGATATCATCGTCACTCTGAAAAAAAAAAAGCACCAAAAAGACAGAGGTGCTCGGAGTCGGGCCAGTCGACGTCCCACCTGCAGAATTTTACACATCAGCTTCTCGTTTAAAAGAATATTCTTTTTGTCTTCATAGTGATGAGTATTCCCAGTATTCTATATCTATGGTTCGGCCCTGTTAGAGAGTTCTATTCTTACTTGGGTCATTCCATATTAATCATAACATAAATATCCACTGTGCTTTTTCTAATGTTTCTCCAGTATGACCTCACAGTACCTTCTATTTTTCCAGCTGTATCAACTGTACTGTATAAATATTTTTCTTTATTTTATCTCACATGATCTATAAAAATAAAGGAACCCTTTATTACATCATATCTTGGTGATTGACTAATCAGCACGAATAGTTTTTCACAAGATAAGATAAGATAAGATACAGCTTTATTAATCTCACAATGGAGAAATTCACTGTTACAGGCTCTTGAGGTACCATCAGTAGGGGGTGCAAAAATAGATACAAATACAAACATACACACGTACATATATATTATATAAGTAAATAAATAAGTAGATACATAAATAGTATAAATTAATAAACAATAAAAGAAAGAGATGATTTGTGAAATATTCGTGATTTGTGATATATTCGACGTGAATTGACCGCAAAGTCAATTTTATTTTATTCCCACGTAAAGACGACAAAATAGGAAAATGTGTTTAATTTTGTGAAATACGTACTGTACATGCCAATTGCACTCCTACACAAGATGGCGCTGTGATTATAAACTTTGGATCCGTAACCCACGAAGAAGAATAACTGCCTCAGCCCTACTTATTATTTTTCCCCCTACCCATATTCGAATATAATTTGTTTCCATGCTATAATTGGATAGTAGCACAAAATCTCTGCGCTATGATTGGTCACTTGTCTATATTCTGAATCAGTTTACCAATCATAGTAGAGAAGGCGGGACGTTTGTCGGAATGTGGGTATGAAATGGGCGGTGGACACAGTAGTACAGCAAAAGGTGTTGCTTGAATGTCTGTCGCCATTTATATGTAGCGTTCGCCGAAATGCTCATCTCGAATTAAGCCCTTATTTAAAATAAAAAGCATATAATCGACAGATTGATAGTTTTAAAAACCCTGTATATATATATTGTGGACTTGTCATTGTAGTGTTTGTTTTCACCCGAAAAGGACGCTGCTAGCATCGCGGAGTTCTCGAGAGCTTAGCAGTTTGAACTCGCAGCAGCTTGAGGTTAAAATCCGTGTCTTGGTGAGTAATTTGGGGAACTATTGGGTATATTTTAAATGATAATTTTCGGAGTTTCGAGGGTTTCGTTTAGTCATTTAAGTAGCAGTGTGAGTTTTCATAGCTAGCTTTGCTTCATCTCCAGCAGTGCAGAGACGCCACTTCCCGCTAACTAATCCCTTCCTTTCTCTTTATTTACAGAAAAATCCCGTTTGGTTAATGAATTTTCTTTTGCACAGTGTTGATTTGGTGTAACTGGATGTATTAAGGATCACATTTGGACTCTTGATTTGCCTGCGAAGCTGGATACACCGCACAGCTCCAGTTGAATAAGGTGAGGAAGGGTTGTAAAACCCAGTTTATTTAAAGTGTGTGTTTGTTTTAGAGAGACTCCGGTATAATCTCCACCAAAACTGGAATTCAGCTCCTTCTCTTGGATTCTTTCTTGTTTTTTTCCCCTCCCTCAGCTCTTTTCTTTACTCTGTACATGTGTTGAAGTGACGTCATATTCCTAATTTGCATATGGATTGGTCCATGGTTCATCGTGGTCGTCTTCTTCTTCTTATTATTATTAGGAAAGGAACCAGGAATAGAATTCACCAAGGTGATCCTGCACTTGAAGTTGTACAGGCTTTTTTTCTCTTTACACCAGCATACATGGTTTTTCTTTATTGATATAGGCTTGCATATTATTTATTAGGTTCCCTATAAATCTAAATACAGTATTGTCCTCATACATGCTTTCAAAAGATTCGCGTATTTGTGCCAACTTCATGCAGGTATAATCAGGCAGCAATAGGTTCCTGGTATGAAGAAACTAATTCATCTGCATGAATTATGATGCAACTTGGGGTTTTACATATAAACTGTTCTATTGAACTAGATGCACTTTTTTAAAAAAAAATTCTCCATCAAAATGGGCTTGGATCCACTTCTGCAAAACTTCCAAGTCCCAGTGATGTGCTTTACTCTGTGTACTGAGCTGTTTATTTTTTAATTTTTTTTTTAAGTCTTTGAAATTCTTCTTGCTGTTTATTTATATAGCAGGTTTCACCAGTCTCAGATCCTTTTTTTTTTTTTTTTCCCCTTCTTTCTCTCTCAGTTGTCCTAAATATTTTTTTGCATGGTTAAAACTGGTCACTAATACCTTAGACTTGCACTGGAGTTTCGTTCCAAATCTGTTATGATAAAGTATTGTGTGATTTATAATCCAGATGAAGAGTCACTACTGTCTGCTCAGGCTTCACTGGATTTGTTGCCACGCCTCTTTTGGCGGTGGTGGTTCCAGGACTTTTATTTTGGAAAAAGTTTTCCTCCAGTTCTAATACACCTGAATGAGGTCATCATGTAATCACCTCACTGGTTGTGAGCTGCTGAGAGTAGACCAGGGAGAACAGAAAGACGTGAAGTGGAGCAGCTGTGCAGGATTGAACTGAACCCAGGCAGGAGGAACGAGTTCGAGCAGTGAAGCAGCTCACTTGCAAATCAGCAGCAACTTCTAAAACCACAAGTTTAAATGCTTGTGTAGTTTGCTGAGTGATAAACAGTGCATAGATCAAGTTACTGGGACGTGTGCAGGAGAATCTCCACTTTTCTTTGATTCAGCAGTTGTGCAGCCGCTCATGTGGAAACTTGATTTTTTTTTTTTTTTTTTTTTTTTTTTCCCCCCACGTTGCTTCCTGAGCAATATTTATATATGCACATTATCTTTTGACAAGTATTCATAGAAACCCTTTTTCACACTCAGTCTAACACACAGGCTTCCTGTACGCTTCGAGCTCAGACGCTCAAATCGTTTCACTGAGCTGATCAATAATACAGAAGACTCCAACAAATGTCCAGAACCTATTGAGTGAATCACAATCCTGACCAAAATGATTCACTGATTCAAACAGACAGGGACCAAATCTGTTCAACCTGAATGATTCACTGTGTAAACAAGAAGTCACTCTGAACTGACCAAAACAATATCACCAGTTAGTACTGATTCATTCTACAAGGGAGGGATTGATTTAACACAACGAGATGTCACCGGTGAAATGATTCACTGAACTGGAAGGGATTGACTCTGTAAACAACAGAAATGACTCTCTGATTACATGAATCATTTTGGTCAAAAGAT
>CM045751.1:3015000-3072500 GCA_024760905.1 Plotosus lineatus | reverse complement strand
ACAGTTTAACCCGAAGTTAAATGTCATTCTTTCCCATCAGGTTATTTTTATAACCGAATACATGTCCTCAGGGAGTCTGAAGCAGTTTCTGAAAAAAACAAAGAAAAATCACAAGACTATGAATGAAAAGGTAATAAAGTTTCATGAACAAGAAAATAGTCCTGCACTGATGTCTCCGTGGTTTATTTTTAATAGCTTTTCAAATGTTTGTTTTTTTTTTTTCTGTCCTCTCGTAGGCGTGGAAGCGGTGGTGCACGCAGATATTATCTGCGCTAAGGTCTGTTCTTCACCCTTACACTTTCCCGATTGTCTTAATTATAACTGCGATTTGTTTTACTGGCTGCTCAGTCATTAATCAATTGTGTGTCATAATCTTGTGTATAATTCAAAATAAAAGTCTCAGGAGTTAGTCATAACTTTATTTTCATGCTGTGGGTTTTTTTTTTTTTTTTTTTTTTTTTTTTTTTTAAATGTGCTTTCGATTCTACCTGTTTTTAATTGTTTGATAGGTAGGTAGGATCAGAGAGTGTAAACAAACACTGAAGACTTCCCTCCATTTCCTGACCCCCCCCCCCCCAACCCCCTTATTGGCCTTTTTAGTTACCTGCATTCATGTGAACCTCCTATCATCCATGGGAACCTGACCTGTGACACCATCTTCATCCAGCACAATGGTCTCATCAAGATCGGCTCAGGTGCGCCGCCTCTTGATCTCATACAGGCGTGTCTAGTTTGCAGTGGGCATGGACGGGGGTGCCTGTGCATGCTTATTCCCCTCTATGGTTGGTAGCTGTGATGGAGAGGCAACAGTTGATGGGTGGGAATTGGATATGGAGGGGTGGGGGGGATTTGGGAGTGGATGTTTTTGTGTGTGTATATATATATGTGTGTGTGTATGTATATATGTGTATATATATATATATATATATATATATATATATGTATATATGTATATATATGTGTGTGTATATATGTATGTATATATATGTATGTATATATGTATGTGTGTGTGTGTATACATACACACACACAGTGGTACCTCACCTAACGAAATTAATCCGTTCCAGAGGCAGTTTTGTAAGTTGAACTGCATTTTACATGTAAAATGTGTGATTCATTCCAAGGCCCCCAATACTACCCTTTTTCAAACTGATAAAAGCATACCTTTTAAGGTACTTATTTCGTGTTGACCATGTCGTCTTAGCAGAGTTATAGTCTTACAAATGTTTATGCAAGGTTAAAAGCCTGAGCCAAAAAATAGTTGCAATGAGCACACTTGAAAAAAAATCATGAAAAAACAGTAACTCTATTCTTTACGCGAAAAGCATCCTGGGTATTATGGCGATACAGTTTCACAATAAACAATGGGAGGGAGCTGCGTCATCCCTCCTCCAGGATGTTGGGAGATAGCCAATGGAAGGGTAGTGGGGCGGGATGTTGGGAGATGGCCAATGGGAGAGCAACTTGTGCATCGTTTGAATTTTTTTGTAACGTGAATTTGTTTCGTGTCCAGACAAAAATTGTATGAAAATGTTTTTCGTAACCTGGATTTTTCGTTTGCTGGGACTTTCGTAAGATGAGGTTCCACTGTATATGCCTGTGCATCAACCTATCAAATTATGCATTGCTTTTGTTGCCATATAAAAGAATGTATTGTATTAACATTAGGATTTTTGGTGTAATATCACAGTTGCTCCAGACACCATTAATAATCACGTGAAAACATGTCGGGAGGAACGGAAGAGTTTGCATTTCTTTGCACCTGAATACGGAGGTAATTGGCCGCCTTTTTACACTTCAGAGTTGTAAACTGTACCCCAGTCAATTTTATATTATAGATTAAAAATATGTATATATATTTTTGCTTCTATGAAAATGTGCTTTGTGTTCAGCTGTTGCTAACGTCACCACAGCCGTGGACATTTATTCCTTTGGGATGTGCGCCTTAGAGGTAAGCGGCCTGACGCGTTTGTTTTTACGGCCGGAAGTGGAAACACTGACTCGAGCCAGGTGTTGAATTTCACTCTTGCTGTTCATAGATGGCTGTGCTGGAGATCAGTAACGGCGAGTCATCATACGTGTCACCAGAAGCCATTAATAACGCCATCCAGTCCTTGGAGGACCCGCTGCAGAGGGTGAGCCTCAAAAAAGCAAGAACAATGACGCTAGCTTGCGGTTTGCAAATAATCAGGAACAACGACATGAGCTCTGTGTTTTAGAGGAGGTTTGTAAGGTGTATGTGTGAATCTGCAGGAGTTTATTCAGAAGTGTCTGGAAATTGACCCCGGGAAAAGACCCACAGCCAGGGAGCTGCTTTTCCACCAGGCGCTGTTCGAGGTGCCTCAGCTGAAACTCCTGGCGGCGCACTGCATCATCAGCCATCAGCGTGAGTTGTGCTGCTGCTTTGTTCTGTAGCATCAGGAACTGTGGAAGTGTTTTTAGTGATTATTAGGTTCTGGGGTGACAGAAGGGTGGGGTCGGTTTGTGTTGCGGGTTTTAACTTTATACGTGATGGGAGTGAGTGTTATTCTTTCGTGTTTGTGTAGATATGATCCCTGAAAACGCTTTAGAGGAAATGACCAAGAACATGGACCCCAATCGGGTGATCATGGAGAGGAAGGAAGTGCAGTTGAAGTGAGTGTCTGCGCTCTGTCTCTCTCTCTCTCTGTCTCTGTGTGTGTGTGTCTCTCTCTCTGTCTCTGTGTGTATTTCTCCTGTCTCTGTGTCGCTCTCTCTCTCCCCCTCTCCGTGTCTCTTCCTGCCCTCCCTCACTTTGTATGCTTTGATTTCAATGTGTTTTTTTATGCTTGGCACAAAACTCATTTAAATTCTTAATTCTGATTGGTCGGTATATAACACACACCAGAATCAACACCTCCTAGTCTGAGGCTATAGTTCTCGGCCCAAAACTGTGGGATGCACCTTCCGGGTCTGACATGGGATCCTACCCCAAGTGGAGGAGTTGAAGTATCCTGGGATCTTGTTCTTGAGAGAGGGAAGGATTGACGCGGGAGCTCGACAGGCGGATTGGTGCTGAAAAGCAACGCTTGTACCGGTCCGTCATGGTGAGAGAGCTGAGCCAGAAGGAAAATCTCCTCTTAATTTACCACTCGCTGTTCGTTCCAAATGTCACCTATGGTCACGAGCTTCGGGTAGAGACCGAAAGATCAAGATCGCGGATGCAAGAGGCTGAAATGAGCTTCCTCCGCCCGGGTGGGAAGCGCTGCCTTTGAAACAGGGTGAGAAGCTCAGCCATCCAGGAGGAGCTCGGAGTAGAACCGCTACTCCTTCACATTGAGAGGAGACAGTTGAGGTGTCTCGGGGATGTGGTTAGAATGCCTCCCAGGTGTGGTGTTTCGGGCATGTCCGACCAGGAAGAGACCCTGGGGTTGACCTAGAACACGCTAGAGGGATTGTCTCTCGGCTGGTCTGGGAACAACTGGAGGAAGTAGCTGGAGAGAGTGAGGTCTGGACCTCACTGTTTAGGCTGCTGCTCCCACAACTCGACCAGACCTGGGATCAAGCGAAAGCTGATAACTGCCTGCCTGCCTGCCTAATGTATACCTCTTGTCCCTTAGGTTGGCCCAGTTCCCTGCACTGGAGCTTGACAAGTTCCTCGAAGATGTGAGGTGAGAACAGTGATTGTCATTTTTTAAGATGTGGTGTGATGATCTTGAATGACTTTCCACTTCCTGTGGTGGATTATTTTCAAATCGCAGCATGTTCTGAAGTGTTGAATACTTCTACAGTACGGCGGATTGTGACTGCCTGCAGATTCTTTTCTCAAATTAAAATAAACACGGCTTGTTGCAAGTTGTTCCAGAGAAACCGTAGAAATTAAAACTCCTCCGTCCGGAACATGCCTTTAGAAACTTGCGCTGCATTTCGAATGCCTCGTAAAACTCTGCCATCCGCGATATACAGCTCGTCAGCCAGTTGTAGTGATGTTTGAATTCTTACAATGTTAAAGAATCCTTTAAAAACATTCCCATATCTAGAATTTGACGTTCATTTTCATGGTCTATTGGGGTCTTCCTTGTACAAAGCCCCGCCCATCGCTGATAGCAATTTCTTGAAAATCCAAACACCCCCCCCCCCCCTTTTGCATTATTCTGCTGACACATCCAGGACACTCCTTCCACAAATGAGAAAAATAGTCCCTTATTTGCCATGATGGATGTGACTCGGCGTTAGAAGGCACGTGTGGATATAAATTTGGAGCTGTGCTACTGTCTGAGGTGACAGGATGTAAACTTGCATGTACTGTAAGCTGAAGTCTGGCGTTCTTGTCCGTGTACAGGAATGGGATCTATCCATTGACGGCATTCGGCATACCTTGCCCGCAGCAGCCCCAGCAAGAGGCAGTGAAGTCCCCGATCGTCCCACCCTCTGTGAAAACGCCGACGCCGGAACCGGCAGAACTCGAGACCAGGAAGGTGAGCAGCACACAGGTGTATCCAGGTGTCTTTCCTTTCCAGCAGATCAAAACTGAGATTCGGTGCTGAACCAGTTTAAAATTCGCCCTGTTCCTTCCGCAGACTGCTGGGTAACCAGACCGAAGTTAAAAGCCGTTTGTTGTGTTTAATATTTTTATGTGATGAAAAGGAGGCTTAACCGCCCAAGGACAGAATACGCAATGAAAACAAAGGCGTGCATTCTGCTCGGACTGGAGAACTTGTGGAATGTTGATCTGGTTTTGTAACGGCGGGATGAGTGGCACTGTCGTTATGAAATGTTGATCAAAAATTTTTTTTTTTTCTTTTTTCTTTTAAGGTGCTTCAGATGCACTGTAACATTGAGCCTGTGGAGGAAGGAGCAAAACATCATGTGAGGCAGTTTTTCTTCCCTTTGAGAGACACACACAGTTCATGGTTCAGACAAAGTCATAATATTTTTGTTTCTTTTCCCTGTGAACAGTTGACCTTACTGCTGAAGCTGGAGGATAAGCTGAATAGACATTTGAGTTGTGATTTGGCACCAAGTATGTACATCAACTAATATATCCTATCACATGATCATTCACTTCTCCACACTGGGCTTATTATATAACACAAATATACAGTGGTACCTTGACTTACAAAATTAATCTGTTCCGAGGGCGAGCTCATGAGTTAAAATGTACAGTAGATAAAACTAAAATTCCCACCAGAAATAATAGAAAACCAATTAATTCGTTCCAAGCCCCTCCCAATCTCGTATAACCTCACACAAACACGTATATTTCACCTAATATAGTAAAGATAAACATGTAAAAACAATAAATATTTCATCATAATAATACATGTACATTAACAATAATTAATAATGAAACAAGAATAAACAGTCGACTATACCTTCAATTATCGACTCTGGCAAAGATGTCACGTGGGCAGGCATGAGGTGGTGCATAACAGAAGGGGGAGGAGATTATTGTGTGTGTGCATGCTACAAATGCCAGCCAAAAAAAGCTTTTAGTGAGCTCCCACAAGGCCAGTGCTTTTCAAATAGTGGGATGCGCTCCTGTCGGGGGGGGTGCAATGTGGTGCCGGGGAGGCGCATATGACGCTGCAGAACATGCTTTTTAGTCATACTGTACTTCTTCTTTTCCTTTCGGCTTTACCCTTCAGGGGTCGCCACAGCGAATCATCTGCCTCCATCTCACCCTATCCTTTGCATCTTCTTCTCTTACACCAACGACCTTCATGTCCTCCTTCACCACATCCATGTACAGTACTAGAATTAAGTGTCATTGCCAGTGGTGTAAGGGAATACAGTGACAGCGCCACTGCCGCCTACTGTAGAGCTTGCGCAATTACACTAAGTGGCAGTAGCGCTCTCATGTTTATGGTGTAAGGGAAAAAGCACCTAGCAAATGATATGAAGTGCAGTAAACACTATTTATAGTTGTGCGTGTGGGGGTCGGTGTGAAATAGGTTTTTTTATTTTATTTTTTTAATTATATGGGACATCACAGAAAATAATTGACAAGCACCGCACAAGACGTTCTCAGAGCGCGGAGGAATCACATGCGGAAGAATACGATGCTATTTGGCCCGGAAAAGCCATTTCCCCAGCAGAGCTCGTAAATCAAAATTTTTTCGTTTGGATGGGGCGGAGTTTTGGTGGATCGAAGCTCGTAGCATTGAAAATTCGTTATAAAAGACATAAGTCGAGATATCACTGTACTTTAATCATTTGTAGGATTTTATTTATTTATTTGTGACACAGAAGGGGGGAAATCATGGAAAAGGGTTAAAAATCAAATTAATATTGTATTTGAAAGAAAAGATCCTTCCGAATGAGACACAGAAACAGATTTTAATTTCCTTTAGTTTTTGAGAGACATGCGCTCGAGTCTCTCCTGTGACCCAGTTCTGAGAAAATTGCAGTCAATGTTTTGTACAAATTGAAATAGCCTGTTTTTTTTTTTTTTTTTTTTTTATGGTGGGGATTTTTTCCAACCGTTAAACTTGCACTATCATGCAGGAAAAAACCTGAAAATGTTGGTAAGTCACTCGGTTTCTTCGTGGGAATCATTCCGTTTGCAGGTGCATGAAACGGGAAGAGACGGCTTTGCATCTGGGTTTCATGCGTTTGTGCTGAAAAGGGCTGCGTCGTCCTCAGAGATCCGCTTTAAACACGAGTGGAGGACTCGTCACAACCTCCAGCTTCGTCAGCTGAAAACACACAAAACACATAATTATGATTAATGAGAATTAAAGGCTTATTTTCGTCTCGTATAAACACATTGATGAAATTATGTACACAGACACACACGAGCGTGCTGAGAGTGATTTTGTGTCCAGCCCCCATCACTCACCAGGTTCCATGTGTTTGTCATCAGCAACATTTCCCACTCATACAGGTTGATGCTCTTTGGCATTACTGCTCAAACCTTTGATTTGTGATCATCGGTCATCTCCAAAATAGTCTCTCGGTGTGTTCTGGCGAGGTGAAAGCAACTTTGAAATCTGTGCACTGCTCGACTCTGTGAGCCTGAACGCAGCCTTGAGATGTGTGTATATGTATATATATTGTATATACATGTGTACATACCCTCCCATTGACATATATGTGCATGTATATATATAATATCAATAGATACATATTCAGTGATATAAATCCTTATAATAACAATTAAACATTAAAAAAATGACAAGATGTAAATAAAATATAAATACACACAACATACAGTACAAATGGTATTGCATGAGAAGACGACAACACAGAATCGCGCGCACACGGATGGAACAATAAGTAGTTTTGATGTGAGGTTTTGGGTTGTTTTTTGTTTCGTGTTGGTTTAGGGGTTTGTTTTGTTGCATAATTGGCTTCGTTTTTGTGGCATTTTCCTTAACTTTCCCTCTTTCTTAATTTTTTTAATTCAATGAAGATATATATAATTTGTTTTTTTTTTTAAATTGCAACGCACTGATGCCGCATTAATCGAAGCTCGAAGTAGCGAGGGATCCCTATGTGTGTGTGTGTGTGTGTATATATAATTAATATATATATATATATATATAGATGTGTGTATGTGTATATATATAGAGATATATGTGTGTATGTGTATATGTGTATATATATATATATGTATATAGATGTGTGTATGTGTATATATATATGTGTGTGTGTGTGTGTGTATGTATGTATATATATATATATATATAATATATATGTGTGTGTATGTATATATATGTGTGTGTGTGTGTGTGTATGTATGTGTATATATATATATAAAATTTATATAGAATTTTTTTTTCTCTATCTTGCATTAAACCCCAGTGTGCTTACTGTGTGTGTACACAGATGAGAATGTGCAGGAGTTGGCGGTGGAGCTGGTCCAGCTGGGGTTCATCAGCGAGGTAGGTGCTTCAGCTCTCAGCTTCTCCTGAATGCGACAATCAGAAGGTCTGATCTGATTTCAGTTAAATATTTCCTTTGGATCTTTTTAAAAAATCTGAACGGTGTGATGCGGTTACAGCCCCGTTAATCTTATCGTATCGGGTCTTTTAGTGTAGATCTAGACTGCGGCGCTATGAGAGAGACGTGATATTTTTGTTCAAGGTAGCGTGCTGGTGTGCAGTGAAGTACAGTGGTACCTTGAGTTTCGAGTGTCTCTTTAACAAATTTTCCATGATACGAGCTTCGATCCACCAAAAATCCGCCCCATCCAACCAGCAAAATTTTGATTTACGAGCTCTGCTGGGGAAATGGCTTTCCCGAGCCGATTAGCCTCATATTCTTCCACTTGTATTCCTCCGCACTTCGAGAATGCCTTGTGCAGTGCTTCTCAATTATTTTCTGTGATTTTACCCCCCAGCACCCTCCACGCAAATATGAATAGTGTTTACTGCACTTCATATTGTTTGTTTGTTGCTTTTCCCCGACACCATAGGGAACACGGCGAGAGCGCCACTGTCACCTATTGTAGTGTAGTCACACTTGCACTTAATTCTAGTACAGTATGGCAAAAAGCATGTTCCCCAGGGTCATACGCCCCCCCTGGCATCACACCGCACCGCCCTACTATTTGAAAAGCACTGGCCTTGGAGCTCACCACAAGCCTTTCCTCACTGGCATTCGTAGCATGCACACGCGCAAAATTCTCCTCCTCTGTTACGCACCACCTCATGCCTGCCCATGTGACATCTTTGCCACAGTTGATGATCAGAAGGGTTATTTGACTTGTTGTTTATTCTTGTTTTTTATTATTAATGTTAATGTGCATGTATTATTATTATTATGAAGAAATATTTATTGTTTTTACATGTTTATCTTTAATATATGAGATGAAATATGTGTGTTTGTGTCAGGTTATGAGTTTGGGAGGGGGTTTGAACGAATTAATTGGTTTTCTATTATTTCCGATGGGAATAATTGTTCTATTTAACGGACATTTTGACTTGCGAGCTCGCCCTCGAAACTGATTAATTTCGTTGGTCAAGGTACCGCAGTATATACTTCAGAGAACTTCAAAAAATGACATACGTGTTGGTGGACTATATCTGAGGTGTGTCAGTAATAAAATCTTTGCTAATTGGCTGAGTGTAGTCATCTGTCGGACTTGGCCGTGACAAAGTCAATGTTGCACCATCTGTCTGCCCGGCCCTCCCACTCGCGCTGATCCCATGTTATATTAGTTTTATTGTTTTCATATCATATCACCACCTTCTCCTCATCTGAGAATATTAAACAGATGTGGAAGTGGGAGGGGTGCCAGAATTCTGCCTATTTTCGTGTTGTACCATCTTTCTCTGCATGAACCTTGACCTTGGTGTGAAGAGCCAACAGGAAACAAGTGGGTGGGGCTGAGGTGTCTCAGAGTCAGTTAAATAAATAAAACAAATGGGGTGCGTGTGTGTTAATCATGAGTAGAGTGCTTTGGTACAGCCGTCTCTCTCTCTCTCCCCCGACATGGTGCGTAGTGGTGAGGTTTGAGACCCTGGATGGCGTTTACGTCACAGTACCATGAGCCCAACGAAGGCCGCTTTCAAAACAGAATGTTGATCTTATTGCCTTTCTGTCCTTCAACTCCAGTGTCATGGCTCACGAGACTTCATCAGTCGGAGGCGTGTCCTTGGAGGGATTATTTCAAACAAGCCTTTAGTATCGCACTACTGGTCTTTGATCATAACGAGTCCGTTTCATTTTGTGTCTGCGTATCTGTTGTGTGTGTGTCTCCCAGGGCGATCAGCCGCGTCTCGCCACCGTGCTGGAGGAGGCCTTCTCGAAGTTCTACAGCCGTAACGGCTCCTTCAATCCTGTTACAGTTTCCTCATAGCAAAGGGAAAGGAGACCGTTCACCGCCACTCCTCATCCTCACACATGGGACTCTAGCGCTTGATCACTTGAAGGACTGGGTGGAAGTTTTTTTTTTTTTTTTTTTTTTTTTTTCTCTTCTCCTCCCTCTCCGGTTCAGGAGAAATTGTCCGGCGCTCACACGACGATTCCTGCATTTCTGTCGTCCTTCACGCCACCGCGGCAGAAACTGTCGCCTGACATTTGTGTACATGAATTTCTGTGTGTAGCCACTCGCTTCTGAGAAACACGTTATTGTTCAAGTCAGTATTACGAGCTGTGTTCCTTTTTTTATTATTATTATTATTATTATTATTTGCAGTGGATGGTTCAGGTTGTGTGGTTTTTTTTTCCCTTTCTCTGGTGGTTCATCATCAAAACGAGCTTCGTGATGCACATGTATAATGTGTGATGTTCTGCTCTGTTTAGGAGAAGGAACCCATCGTTTACTGCTTCGATAAGTTCTGATGATGCGCCATGTGACTCTGGTGGGTATCGTTTGAGCTTTTAAAGGTGCAATGATTAAGGTTTTTTTTTTTTTTTCTTTAGTGTTATATCTACTTAATAATAATAAAAGGTCAGGAAATGAACCTAAAGTATCGTTAAACCACCATTTAGCGTCTCCAATTATAGTGATGGTAGGATTCAAATTTTTCTTTTGTTTGTTTTTTTGGGTGATTCTCTGGCATATGTATCCCAAAGGTACGAATCCTCGGTGTTTGTTCTGTTACAGTGCAGCATGTGGTTGGACATCGCGGCTTTGCAGGAGCTTGAAAAGAGAAAAAGAATCTTAATTAGAGCATCTTTACGATGATTTATTACGATTATAAATCATTAACTGTGGATAAGTGTAGAATTCACTTAAGCCAATACTGTGAAAGGGGGGGAGGGGTGTCAGTGTTCTTGGGGGGTTTTAATTTTTTTTTTTTTGGGTGTTTAGAGTATTTATCATTTACTTTTATATCTGTAAGGAACTGCGACGTGTTTCACTCTCAGCGTTTCAGCATTTCTTTGTGAATGTCTTGAGTTTTTCATTTGCTTTATATTTTTACCAGTGAGGTGTGTGAGGAAAGGGGTCTTGCTTTCTCTCTCTTTTTCTCTCCCTTTAAAAAAAAAAAAATTCTTACCCTGACTTTCACTAATCTTTAAATTATAAATTGTTAAAATGTGCCTTCTACAGCTAAAGGTTGGTTCTGGTTTGATAAGGCAGCGTGTTCCAGATGTTTCCAGCGCCTGTTCTGCGCTCGCCATTCCTCAGTACAGTCAGCACATGCTTCTGAAATACATGCTTTGGGAAAATAAATCAATCGGTTTTTGTTTGTTTTTGTTTTCTCGCTCTCCCTTTATTTTTTTTTCCCCCCTCAATGAACCTTTTATAGAGAAGTTCGAACTTGCTTTTCCACACGGCCGAACGCACACAGTATCGTAACTTAATGTTCTGATGACAAAAATGTACCTGCGTGGAGGTTGTTCTGCGTTTGCGGTGGGGTTTTGGGTGGAGGAGGTGGAGGTTGGCTGCCGCTTTCCACACTCCCTTTTTAACGCATTTCTTCTCCGCACATGCAGTCTGTATATTTAATCGTTCGAGTCTTGGTCGACTTCTGAACAGCACGTGCAGTATAAACATCACGCCGTTTAAATCACAAGGATCTGATTCCACTTGTTGTCCGTCCCGTCCGCTTTTTGGCCGTTTAGTGTTATTAAATTCAGACAACCAAACTGTGATCGGTTGGTCAGCCAATCAGCCGGTCAGTGATGTACCATGCCGTTAATCACCAAGTAAAATAAATGAAGTCGTACAAACCAGAGGTGACGGTGTGGAGTCGGACATCGCGAGCGATCTTCTCTTCCAAGGAACCGCTTCACTTGTATAGAAACTCGCGGAAGATTTGTTCAGAAGTTCATCACATTCCTCTGTGCTGTACACACTGGCCCGAAATCTGAAAAAATATTAATGTTGTCCAGTTTAAATGTTTTTTTTGTTTGTTTTTTTTTCTTCTTTCTTTGTTCCCTTTTGACTTCTCTCAGATTGGTCATCATTCGAAAAACCGCATGTACCTAATAACTGCTTTTACATCCCAGTTCTGGTTCTGTATGGTTTCTGTATCTTTTCCAAAACAACAAAATGTCACATTCTTGATGATAAAGATGACACTTGTACAATGTCCCGAGTCTTTTTTTTTTTTTTTTTCTTTTTTCTGGAGTCATTTGGAACTGAACACAAAATTTTAAATGAGGTGCAACAGCGGTCCTCCTGCGGATTCTGAAAATCCACGCGTTATTGATACGGATTTAAAACCCTATTGTTGATATTGCAGACACTACAATCTGATGTTAAACCCATTCTATCGCCAGTCTTACTCATGAATACAGTAATAATACAGTAAAATTTCATAATGATTAATAAAAACTTTTTAATTTTGTAATGTGATAATATTTATGAATAAATAAAGCGCTAAGGCTCCTTACCAGAAGCGAGAGAAGCTGCAGGGTGTTTGAGTGATATCATAACGCTTAATCATTGAAAACACACAAACAAAACGTGAATTCACAATTCAAGCAATCATGTTGATGACATGTGCACGAAGGAGAAAAAGAGTTGTACACATCATCTGCAACCAATCAGCAGGAAGGAGAAACAAAACTGCTCTCAGCCATTGGATGAATTTGAGTCACGTGCCAGCAATTTCCGGATTGGCTGCTAATCTGCGAGTATGCGGGGCGTGACCAGTGAACCACGAATGAGTTGGGGCCTACTGTATTGTGCATTATTTGCGTTAACTATTACAGTGAAATGCAATTCATCGTCCACTAGGGGGAAGCACCTTGTTTCAAGGAACCCGCTAGCTATTGATGATTCAGGAACTATTGTAATCAATGTCATGAAATGTCAGAAAAGGAAGGCGAATTCAGTATCGGGTCAAAAAGCGTAAATAAATAACACGCCACGAAAAGTTAATACTGTAATTGCTCTTTTTGAATAGTTGAGTGGTTATTAGGCCCTCGATGACCTCAAAATATAGAGATGTGGCCCTCGGTGAAAAGGAGTTTGACGTTTCTGATTTATGGCAAAGATGTGTCGGTGTACAACACCATCTTTATGTAGACGGATGGCTTGCTGAATGGATGGGGGCCTTCCACGAGGCTGCTAATGATGGTGTAATCCAGGTGTGGCCGACCCGGGGCTTCCGAGCCGCATCACCCTCTTTGCCTAGTTTGAGTGTGTGTGTGAAAGGGATGGGTGATGTTCACAGTGTGTGATGTGGCTCTTTGCGGTAACACAGTAAAAAACGTGGCTCTTGGCCTCTGACTGGTTGGCCACCCTTGGGCTAGTCGAAAACAGCTTCATGAACTATTGACTTGATTTTCATGCTCGGATGCTTCAACAAAGACGGATTTTTCACCAAAATATTCTCCATGTGACGCCACACTGGACAAATTTAACACCGGCTTCCTTGCGACCTCAATCAGGAGCCGCTTTTCAGCAGTGAGTAGATCTTTATATCACACGTGTGTATGAATGTCACCACAGCTAATCAGTCACTGCTTTTCAGATAACTATCATCATCTCGTAATCAAAGCCCGGGACATTTCCACGTCGTGAACTTTAGTTGAATGCTGCATTAACTTGCTGTAACGCGGCTGAAGTGTGAACACCTGCGGCGAGGTATGTTGATTTTGATGTACCTTATTAATCCCGCAAGGGAAATGATTGCCGTCTGCGTTTAACCCATCCAAAGCAAGGGATGGGGGGGGGGGTTTGGTCCCTTGCTCAAGTGCACTTGAGTGATGAAGGTGCAGCTCATCCCCCACCCATCGCTGCATAGCTTTGGGAACCAAACCACCAACCTTCAGAACCTGAAACTGCTTCTCGAAGCGTTAGGCTACGGACGCCCCCGCTAAATTCCACCCAATAAATGTAGAGTCGGGTGATGAGTGTTGGAAAATAGTACGTGTTTTTTTTGTTTTGTTTTGTTTTTTTTTATTACTTGTTCCAAAAGATCCCGGAAGAAAACATTAGCCCTTAGCACAAATGCACAAGAAACATCAAATCTGAGTGTTTTCATTGCTCAGAAATCAGCATGCAGACCAAGACCATCAATTCTGTTTTTCGGAGGGGGTACATCAAGGCAAAAAAATAAATATTTCATAAAAAACACCTCATCGACACGTAAAAATGCGACAGGTCCAAGGACGTGAAAACGTACAAATTGAGAAGTTAATTTCCGTTACAATGTGAATATTTAAAAAGGATTACAAAACCGTACAAAGCACTTTCTATTCACATTACTGACGTTATGTATTGGCTTTTTATTGGTTTAATATCGTGCTGAGGCACATGAGTCATTGAGCCTGATTTTTCTTTACTCTTTTTAATAAAATATTCACTGACTCCAGCCGATGTTCGAAGGGGGAGGGGGAGGGGGGGGGGATCGTCCGGATGCCACTGATGGAGTTCAGGATTGAAAATAACTAGCCTGCGTTGCTTTGTTAAATTCTGTAGCACCACGAATCAGACGTACAGTCGGCTTTGTGTCCTCAAAAACCTCTGGCTCAGTGCTGTGAAACACGCCGGCTCTCGGTCCTGCTTGGGGCAGTCAGTTCCGTTTTAATCGGATCATCAGGACGACTCGATCCCAGGCTTTTTTAAAAATATAAGAAAGAGGCTTTCCGCTTGTCCGTTGGATTATTTCTTCAGACACTGGTACATGAGCCCTCGCGGGTTCAGGACGTAGCGGTCCGAGTTGAGGAACTTGAGGTACTGAGGAACGGTTGAGCGTGGAGCCACGTAGGAGACGCCTGGAGAAACGGCCATGACCTCGGCGATCTTCTGTTTCATCTCTTTGATCTCCTGGTCCTGCTTCAGGAGTCTCACTGCGGCGGAACAAATACAAACCAAGAGGAGAGGACTCAGGTTATGGAAACATGACCATCTGCAAAAATATTTTATTAAAATTCACCCACAATCATGTCACCAGCTTGTGATGGTGATGCGAGTCGGCGTGATGCAGTTAAAATCTATGATGTTCAATGTAATGTTACAGGTGATGGTAGTTAACACAAGCGCTTCAAAAGAATTCAAATCTAATCACAGAACCCCTTAATTCTATTGTGGCTGTGAGGGGACTGGAGCCTATCTTAGCCGGGCTGAAGGCCAGGATCGCCTTGAACAGTTCACCAGAACAACACGGGGCCAAGACAGGCACACCTACGGGCAATTAGGAACAACCAGTTAGCCTAATGTGCATATTTTTTGGTAGACTGTGGTAGGAACCATAACTGGAGGAGGAGTCCTATGCAAATAAGCCAACTCCACACTGAGACAGTCAAGCCCAGGACTCGAAACCAGGACCTTCTTGATATGAAGTGGGCATGCTCACCAACACGCCACTAAACCACTCGGGTCTTATTCAACCCACTGAGCTGTTCAGGAAAAGCAACGGATAGCAATGGAGACTTTTATTTTGTTTCGCCAATTCAGTGCCCAGATGTGAAGACATGTTTTGAACAACCGGCCCCAGATCGCTCTATTCCTGTTTAAAATGTTCGAAGTGTTGTGGTGAAGTTTTCTGTAAGGTGATGGTTATTTAATGAATATGGAAGTTCGTCCTGAAGATCGTAAGTGTTTTGTAAGCGGTGGAGGTCAAACTGTACTGTAATTATAAGGTGTCCGAGAACTTCAGGAAGGAGAGCTGCATCATTTAAATATGGCTGTGGTCGTCTGTCAGGGTTTAATGGATTGAGGTGTTAAGATCTCCAGATGACTTGTTAAATGTTTTTATAATTGTGAATCATTTCCCCATTTGGGCTTCCGGTGGTATGTAATTGTAGCCTAATGGAAACTATTAGACAATCCAGCAATCCCCTTTTATCCTGAACGATTCAAGTACTATTCGAATCTCTGGTACTTCAAAATCACTGTTTACTTACCCTGCGCTATCTCCAACTGTCTCCGAGCATCCCCCAGTGCTGAGAACAGGTCCAGTTTGAGGCGTGTCTCTGCACTCAGGTTGTATTCTAAATGCTGAGCTTTGTCCTGCAGAGATGAAAGAGCAGAGAGCAAGGCGTCGGCCTCCTGCTCTGTACACCTGAGCTTCTGCAGGGACTGAAAACAAGCAGGAACACATCAGGAATATACACATCGATGAAACAAAAATTCCCATCGGAAACAACAGAAAACCAATTAATCCGTTCCAACTCCCAAACAAACTCATATAACCTGACACCAACACGTATATTCGACCTAATATTTACACAAAAAGATAAACATGTAAAAACAATAAATATTTCATAATAATAATAATAATAATAATACGCTCCCTCGGGAGACTCGCTCGTTGTCTTGGGAGACTTCAACGCCCATGTGGGCAACGATAGTGTGACCTGGAAGGGTGTGATCGGTAGGTACGGCCTCTCCAGTCTGAATCCGAATGGTGTGTCGTTGTTGGACTTCTGTGCTCGTCATAGTTTGTCTATCACGAACACCATGTTCGAACATAAGGGTGTCCATAAGTGCACTTGGCACCAGGATACCCTAGGTCGCAGTTCGATGATTGACTTTGTAGTCGTGTCATCGGACTTGCGACCATATGTTCTGGACACTCGGGTGAAGAGAGGAGCTGAGCTGTCTACCGACCACTACCTGGTGGTGAGTTGGCTTCGGTGGTGTGGGAGGTTGCCTTCCAGACCTGGCAGGCCCAGGGGTGTAACCAGGGTCTGCTGGGACCGTTTGGCGGAGCCCCCTGTCCGAGAGGCCTTTAACTCCCACCTCCGGCAGAGCTACAACCACGTTCCGGAGGAGGCGGGGGACATGGAATCTGAATGGGCCATGTTTCGTGCCTCCATTGCTGAGGCGGCAGCCAATAGTTGTGGCCGTAAGGTCGTCGGTGCTTGTCGTGGCGGTAATCCCCGAACCCGGTGGTGGACACCTGCGGTGAAGGTGGCCGTCCAGCTGAAGAAGGAGGCCTATCGGGTTTTATTAGCCTGTGGGACTCCTGAGGCAGCAAACGGGTACCGGCAGGCCAAACGTGCTGCAGCCGAGGCTGTCGCAGATGCAAAATCTCGGCCGTGGGAGGAGTTCGGTGAGGGCCTGGAGAGTGATTATCGGTTGGCCTCAAAAAGGTTCTGGGCCACCATCCGACGCCTCAGGAGGGGGAAGCAGTTCTTCACAAACACTGTTTACAGTGGAGATGGGGAGCTGCTTACCTTGACTGGGGATGTTGTTGAGAGGTGGAGGGAATACTTTGAGGACCTTCTCAATCCCACCAACACGCCCTCCGTGGAAGAGGAAGACCCTGGGGGTTCGGGGGAGGGTCCGCCCATCACTGGAGTGGAGGTCACTGAGGTTGTCAAAAAGCTCCTCGGTGGTCGAGCTCCGGGGTTGGACGAGATCCGCCCGGAATATCTCAGGGCTCTGGATGTTGTAGGACTGTCTTGGTTGTCACGTCTCTGCATCATCGCGTGGTCATCGGGGGCTGTACCTCTGGATTGGCAAACTGGGGTGGTGGTCCCAATTTTTAAGAAGGGGGACCAGAGGGTGTGTTCCAATTATCGGGGAATTACACTCCTCAGCCTACCTGGGAAAGTCTATGCAGGGGTACTAGAGAGGAGGATCCGACCGATAGTCGAACCTCGGATTCAGGAGGAACAATGTGGTTTTCGTCCTGGCCGCAGCACTCTTGACCAACTCTATACGCTCCACAGGATTCTGGAGGGGGCGTGGGAGTTTGCCCACTCTGTCCACATGTGCTTTGTGGATTTGGAGAAGGCTTTCGACCGTGTCCCTCGAAAGATCTTGTGGGGCGTGCTCTGAGAATACGGCGTTCCGGATCCGTTGCTACGAGCGATTCGGTCGCTGTATCACCAGAGCCAGAGTTTGGTCCGTATTGGTAACAGCAGGTCGGATTCGTTTCCAGTGGGAGTTGGAGTCCGCCAAGGCTGTCCTTTGTCACCGATTCTGTTCATAATTTTTATGGACAGAATTTCTAGGCGCAGTCGAGGCGATGAGGGGTTCTGGTTTGGTGGCCATCGGATATCGTCTCTGCTTTTGCGGATGATGTTGTCCTTTTGGCTTCGTCAAGTCGGGCGCTCCAGCTCTCATTGGAGGCGATTCGCAGCTGAGTGCGAAGCAGCCGGGATGAAGATCAGTACCTCCAAGTCCGAGGCCATGGTTCTCAGTCGGACAATGGTGGAATGCACCCTCCGGGTCGGGAATGAGGTCCTGCCCCAAGTGGAGGAGTTTAAGTATCTTGGGGTCTTGTTTACGAGTGAGGGAAGGATGGAGCGAGAGATCGACAGACGGATCGCTGCCGCCTCTGCTGTTAAGCGGTGCCTGTACCGGTCCGTTGTGGTGAAAAGGAGCTGAGCCGCAAGGCGAAGCTCTCAATTTACCAGTCGATCTACGTTCCAACCCTCACCTATGGTCACGAGCTTTGGGTAATGACCGAAAGAACAAGATCACGGATACAAGCGGCTGAAATGAGCTTCCTTCGCCGGGTGGCGGGGTTCTCCCTTAGAGATAGGGTGAGAAGCTCCGCCATCCGGGGAGAGCTCGGAGTAGATCCGCTGCTCCTCCGCATTGAGAGGGGCCAGTTGAGGTGGCTCGGGCATCTGGTCAGAATGCCCTCCAGACGCCTCCCTGGTGTGGTGTTTCGGGCATGTCCAACCGGGAAGAGACCCCGGGGTCGACCTAGAACACGCTGGAGGGACTATGTCTCTCGGCTTGTCTGGGACCGCCTCGGTGTCCCCCCGGGAGAGTTGGAGGAAGTAGCTCGGGAGAGGGATGTCTGGACCTTTTTGCTAAGGTTGCTGCCCCCGCGACCCGACCCTGGACTAAGCGGAAGAAGATGATGATGATGATGATAATAATACATCTACAGTCACATTAATAATAAATAATAAAAAAACAAGAATAAACAATAATTCAACAAACCCTTCCGATCATCGACTGTAGCGAAGATGTGATGTGTAACAGAGGAGGAGGAAAATTGTGTGCATGTGCACGCTACAAATGCCAGTGAGGAAAGGCTCATGGTGAGCTCCCACAAGGCCAGTGCTTCTCAAATAATGGGGCAGTGTGATGTCGGGGGAGGAGAGATGACCCTGGGGAACATGCTTTTTTTGCCATACTGTACTATAATTAAGTGTAATTGTGCATTCTCTACAGTAGGTGGCAGTGGCGCTCTCTCCATGTTCCATATGGTGTAGGGATAAAGCACAGAGTCCTTATGAAGTGCATCTGAATTGATATATGAAGAATTACAATATGAATTTATAGTCACGCACAGGGTGCTGGGGGGGGGTTTGAAATGTTGTTGTTTTTTCGTCTTATTGAGGTTTTGCACGTGACGTCACAGAGTCACGTGACTTTTTATCTGCCATATTGGACGGCATGATCCGGCTGGCACTCGCGCATTCAACATTGCTAAACATTTTAAAATAAGTAATAGTGGTTCAACATTACCCAACTGGATGTTGTTTGTCGGTTCCTAACTCCCCCGGAGTGATAGAAAATAAGCAGTGAGTACTGTACGGTTATATCGTGTTGCGCTGTTGGCTGTGCAAATCGACAGAGGAGTAAAACCTGCACTGTCGTTTTAACGTTTTCAAACTGACCCTGACAGAAAAGCCAAGTGGATCGCAGCGGGAAATAGGAAAGACTGCAGTCCCACACAATACAGTAGAATATGCAGCCAACACTTTGTATCAGGTTAATAATATACATTATTAGACTTTTACATAAATAAAATATGTGAATTTATACACCATTATAATCAGTGATAATTGTAATGTATTATTGCATAAGCGCTTGTTTGTGTAGCTCTGTTTGGGGATAGAACCCACACCTTATCCGTTATGAGGTGGTCGTCTCTCTTCCCGGTTCCTGCCTCCCATTGCTGCATACAGCTTACAAATCAGCCAATTAAATACTTGTAAGCTTCCATTGATTTGTAATCTTTTAACTGTTTGCCAGGAAATGGAGACGGGCCGTGGACAAGATATGTACAAAGATCCAAGTAGGCAAAAGCAGGAAGGGAAGAACGGTCGCATTCTCACACATTCCGAAACATCTACTGCAGCAATCCCCAGCTGCTTTATTTTACTCAGATACCCCGCCCCCTGCTCACCTGTCAGATGATTGACAACGTCTGACAATATTATAGTGTCATCGCTTTTGCCTTCGACACTCTCGTATATTTTGCTTTCGCCGTCATTATCGGTTGTTGTTGAAGCCATGCTTAGTGAATCGTGTGTGTTCTGGATCAGCTTGCCGTCCAAGATGGCGCATGAAGGTATCGGGGTCAGTTGACTGCAAAATCTCAATAAGGAGCATAACAGAAAATAATTGAGAAGCACTGCACAAGGCGTTCTTGGAGTGCGGAGGAACACATGCAGAAGAATACAAGGCTAATCGGCTTGGAAAAGCCATTTCCCCTGTAGAGCTCGTAAATCAAAATTTTGCTGGTTGGATGGGGCAGATTTTTGGTGGATTGAAGCTCATAACATGGAAAATTTGTTATAAAAGACAGTCGTAAGTCAAAGTACCACTGTGTGTGTGTGTGTGTGTGTATATATATACACACACATATGTTGTGGTTTGTTTTTCTTGTAGCTTATCCTGAAAACTGATTTCATTTCTGTATTAAAACTGATATAAGCAACATTGGCATTATAATTTCCCCTAAATTCAATTAAAAATCATTTAAAGACAATAAAAAGCAGATGGATGGGAAGAGGAAAAACGAGGATTGAAAGCAAAGAAGGAAAAAGGTGAAGGGAAGAGAAAACAGTCTGAATAGAAGGAAGGGATAATGGGGGAGGGGAGGATGACTGAATGAAGAAGTAAAGGTGAGAACCGAAAAGAAGGGAAGAGAAAAAAGAAGAGGAAGATTGAAGAGGAAGGAAGGAAAAACGCAGGACTGACGGTAAAGAAAGGGAAAAGAGGATGACTGAAGTGGAGGAAGGAGGGAAGAGAAGGGAAAAGAAACGGGAAGGAAAGATGGAGGACTGAAGGGATGAGTAAATTGTGGATGTTTGTACCGAGTGATGCGGGATGAGTAATCAGGATTTAACGCTCGAAACAAGGACCGTTACACATTCAGAGGAGACGAAAATAAATCACAACACACGAGGTACAGCTGAAGTGCAAACGTTATACATCCTTTATCAAAAATATTCACCCTACTGGCTTTTAGCTTTCACTACACGCAAACGGTGCCATCTGATTGGTTCACTATCTCAGGATAATGGACATTATCCACCTTCCAAACCTTCCAGTTTATTTCCATCGACTCTGTGTGAAGGCGGGGTTAGATGAAGTTGGGAGCCAGTCTCACCATCACTCGAATTATGATTACGCATCTTAGAAAATGAATGAATAAATGAATGGACACAAACTTTTGCACTTGGCTATACCATATGTCACCACCTGAATAAAAATTTCCAATGATGTTGACAAGCACAATGACGTCACAAGAAGACAGTAACGTTACCTCCACTTCTCTTTCTAGCGTGAGCATCTGATTGTCTTTCCCTTGACAGTCCAGCTGAAGCTGTTTGTACTCTGCGTCCAGGTCTCTGGCTCTTTTCCGTAATAGCTGCGTCTCACTGTGTTCCTGCCTGGTTGACGGGAGAAAACAAAGCAGGCTGAGTCAACACACCACCGCTGGATCACGCCCTGCTCCGACTCATCACTGGGACACTCGGTCATCGTGGCATTTTAAATTTTTTTTTTGGTTTTTTTTTTTAAATTATGATTTGCACAGGGCAGTGGTGACCTGATGGTAAGGTGCTGGATCACTGATCTCAAGGTCGGGGGTTCAAGTCCCAATAGGTTGTCACTGTCTCTCCCCCCCAGTTCAGCCAACTGGGTTATCGAAGGCCGGCCGTGACTCTCACTGTCTATGGTGGGAGGTTCATGTAAAAGAACCATTACTGACTTTCGTCATGAGTAGGCTGAATAGCCATCAGTGTGTTTCTGCCCTGTGATGGTCTGGCAAGCTGTCCAGGGTATACTCTACCCTCACCTCCAGTCAGCTGAGATGGGCGTTGACCTCTCCGTGGCATGAATTAGGATTAAGCGGTACAGAAAATGAATGAATGAATGATTTGCAAAAGGAAAGGAAAAACAATTATGGATGTTCCAGTGAGTGAATAACTCAGTTGGTGACCATCCGCTCCAAAAGTATTGGCCCCTTTAAGTAAAATGATTGAGAATAGCTAATGTAAGGGACACTATACTGTCTGACCCCCCAAAAATTGCACACTCTAATATTTTGATGGGCATTTCTCACTGTTCACAGCATGTAATCTCCACGGCGATGTTGCTCCGGTTGGTCCGGGCGTGGCTCAGCAACACTAATGTGGTAATTAAGCTGCTGATCTGAATGTACTGATTGAGCAGGTTATCACATCACTGCACTTTTTCTTCCCTGATGGCTGGGATATAAAACGGGGACTTGGATAATGAACGAGTGGCTCGGGGAGCACGGGGAATCATTTACTCATATGTATTGGCACCCCAGAGTCCTGACCTTAACCCTATTGAAAGTGTTCGGGATGTGCTGGAGAAGACTTGATGGAGGGGTTTGGTTTTTCCCCTCGCCGTTTCAAGATGTCGGTGAGAAATGAACCCGACACTGGATGGACGTATGGTGAGTCCCCGACATACAATGTTTCAACGTTACAATGCTCGTTCAATAAATCATGAAAATTTGTTTTTCCGACCTTTGACGTTTGTGTTGTAAATATGATCTTGTTTGCACTCGTGGCGAAAGACCGACTCTGCAGATTCTGCAGCTTTGTCCTCCCAAGAAGCCTGTCCCTCCTTCCATTGCAACGCCCCGTCCAGTGCACAAGTCAACCACAGCAGTAAAAGTAAGGAAACATTGATTTTTCGTGTTGTTTTATTTTATAATTTTATATTTGTTCTACATATGGTTTTCGTATTGTTAGTCATGCTTCTGCATGTCATGGAAATGTGATTTTTATATCCTCGATTATGATTTTGTCGCTGAATTAGCAGTTACTTGGATGATCCCCTGTTATAAGTCGAGGACCCCCTGTCGCTGTGTTGTTTAAACAGTGGCATGGAGATCAAGGCTAAAGGTTCTCAAAGAAGATATTAGTGTGTGCGACCTTTTTATTTGGACTGGGCAGTGTTTATTTGTAATGAATTGGGTTCAACCTACACAGAAAATATGTCAATATCATTTATAAATTAAATTTATTGCAAGATTTAAAATGTGTAATACTTTTGGCACCCATGCAACATCCATTGACCAACGTAACAGAACTTGGTGTTGGTTCTGAAACTACGCATCAGTACAGAATGTGTCCAAAATGTGAAGCTAACTGTCCATGCTCCATACTTATTTCATACCTGTTTGACGCATTACGTAGTAAAAATGTCCCCTCGTCAAATTTCTGAGAACGAACTTCTGCGAGTTGTTTTTCTACGGCTAATCTGCTTTCGGTTTCCGCTCTGGCTTTCTTCTCCAACATGGCACAGCTCTGTTTGTCCTTCTGCCTCGATTTGCTGAGATATTGAAGCCTGATCAAAGGAAATGAACAAATTATAGTTGTGTCAGGATAAGAATAATTATTACAGAGGAAACATGATCAAAAAGACAGTGTGTGTGTGTGTGTGTGTGTGTGTGTGTGTATGTGTGTCACATGACTTTGCTGTCATGATAAACTAAAATAAAGAATATAGTAGTCATGTAAGATTACTGAAGTAAGTTCCTCTTACACAACAGCAGTCTGGGTTCACAGTGATGTGTGGAAGCGCTCCTGAGCCCATGCAGTGACTGACTCATGCCTGCTTTAATGCAGCGCTGCCTGATAACCTGAAGATCACGGGTGTCCCATACAATTTTTTTTTTTTTTGGCCTTGACCCTTTCACACAGAGATTTCTCAAGATTTCAGACGAGGAAACTAATTTTTTGCTGGTACCCATTGCATCCATTCATACCACTGGGTGGAGAGAGGCACACTTGTGGTCAAGACCATATGTGAGGCGCTCCACCGAATGTAGGCGCATGTCACAAGTGACGTATGGTGTTTGTAAGTTATTCGAACTTCCGATCTTTCAAGTGAGCAAGTGCACGTTGAATACTTGTTTAGTACACAACCTTCACTTGTTCACTTGAAAGATCGGAAGTCCGGATAAGCTGAGCTTTGTCTCACAAGCACCATACGTCACTTGTGACAAGCGCCTACGTTCGGTGGAGTACCTCACATATCTGCGGTGTGGGTCTAATGGGGATTCGAACCCATGACCTCTCGATCATGAGCCCAGCACCCGAACCACTATACCCCACTAGAAATGTTACTGACTTGTCATTAATTAACTAAATTAGTTGTGAAATATTCCTCCAGCTGTTTCTATTCAGAACTTCTTACTTTCCAGTCATTTGTTGCCATATCCCAACTTTTTTTTGTGTTGCTGCCATCAAATAAAAAAAAAAGTTTTCATGAAATGTATTCCTTTCAAGAACCAATATATTTTCCATGTCCTACTGAGATATAACATCCGACTTACGTCCACCTGTACTTACGACCACGCAGATGCTTATTTTTTTTAGGTGTGAGTGTGAATGGTTGTGTATGTGCTGGCCCTGCAATGGTCTGGTGAGCTGTTCAGCGTGTACCCCACCTTCACCCAGTGTCGGCTGAAGCGCATGAGAGGAAGTAACTGATTTAACGCTGAGACTTGAAAGGAAGGACTCACTTGTTCTGTAGAAGTTCGTTGGCGTGTCGGAGCAGCGAGATTTCAGGTCGTAGGCTGTTCTCGCTGTTGGTTACATTACAGATGTGACTGCGTAACTCCTGCTCGTTCTGTCTGCTTGTCTGCAACTCCAACTTCAGCTTCCTCATGTCCTGCTCCATCCTGCAGACATACCCCATGCTTTCATTTCATACTATTATAGTATTATGGCAGCAAGCATGTAGTGACACATTTAAAATTTAGGATACATTGGAAAAATGAGCTCTGCATGTTCTCCCCAAGCTTGTGGGGGTTGCCTCCAGGTCTTGTCCTTGCCTGGGTTTTCTCCTCACAGGGTCACAGTGGAGCAGAAGCTTATCTCGGCCAACACTGAGTGAAGGCGGGGGTACATTCTGGACAGTTTGCCAGACCATTGCAGGACCAACACATGTGCACAACCATTCACACTCGCACATGGGGCAAATTTGAAAAAGCCACTTCTCCTATTGTGCACGTCTTTGGATTTTGAGAAGAAATTGGAGTACTCGGAGGAAACCCAAACAAGCACAAGGAGATCATGCAAACTCCCCACAGAAACACCTGAGCCCGGGACTCGAGCCCAGCACCTCCTTGCTGTGAGGCAGATGTGCTAACTACTGTGCCAATGTGCCAGAGAATTTGTGTCTCAGAAGATTTTTGTCCGATCATAACGTAAATTAAAAACTACTTATTTACTTCTCTCACACTGATGAATATGATTGGTCAGAGAAGGTGTGGGTTCATTTTGTACTACGGTGTCTTTGATCGGAGCTACAGCTTTATATGAACATGCTTGTTTCCAAAGGCAACAGCTCATACACAGGAGCATGTATATAATACTCAAGGAAGGAGTCTCCAGTATCAGGGCTTTGTATCAGTCAATATATTTTCAAGAGTTTATGCTTTCCAGTCTCTCACAGTTGAGGGCATGATGGTGTGGGTGGAAAGTAGGTCCACACTACAGCCAGAAGGTTCTGGGTTCAAATCCTGGGCATGTCTATTTCTGTGTGGAGTGTGCATGTTCTCCATGTGCTTGCAACGATTTCCTCCAGGTCCTCTGGTTTCCTTCACACAGTTCAAAAACATTCACAGTGGGGTGATTGGCTGTTCTAAATCACCCCGAGTTGTGAGTGTGAGCTGTTGCGTAAGTGTTGGCCCTGCGATGGCCTCGCAAGCTGACCAGGGTGTACCACGCCCATGCACAGAGTCGACTGAGATGGGCACCAGCTTCCCCACAACCCTAACTTGGGCTAAGCGACTTAGGAAATGAATGACTCGGAGAATTTTTGATTTTTCATTTGGTCGCAAAAAAAAAAAAAAAATGACAGAGAATACATTTGATATTGTTTCCAATTTTTTTAAAACCTCACATTTATGGTCCAATTCATTCTATCATGAGTATCATCAACAACATCATCATTTTAATGCAAAATAAAATTTGATGCTTTTTTTTATAATTAAGAACATTATATTACAGCATGGTGCACTTTACTTACTGTTTTTTAAATCTGTTGAAAGGGATATACTGTATCTCATTTTGCAGGAAAAAACATCTTTCTCTCTGTCTTTCTGTCTATAACTATCTGTCTGTCTGCCTATCTATCTATCTGTTTATCTATCTGTCTGTCTGTCTGTCTGTATATCTATCTATTTATCTATAAATGTCTGCCTGTCTGTCTGTCTGTCTGCCTGTCTATCTATCTATAAATGTCTGTCTGTCTATCTCTCTCTCTATCTCCCTCCCCTCTCTGTCTCTCTGCCTGTCTATCTATAAATGTGTCTGTCTGCCTGAGTGTCTATCTAGCTATAAATGTCTGTCTGTCTGTCTATCTATCTGTCTAATATAACTATTCAAATGTATTACTTTGAGATCTGCTCAGCATGAGGATTGTGAAGCCCCTGGATATTTGCGCTCCGTTCTCCTGCGTCTCCGTTGGAGCTGATGGCTTTTGTGTTCTTGAGTTTCTTCTCCACTTTGCTGGCTATGATGTTCACTGAGCTCTTTTGCACTTTGGCCTGAGGACCTCTAGAGACTCTTGGAGCTTTCGCGCTTTGCTCCTCATGAGGTAGATGCTCCTGAATGTCAGAAATCTGTCCTGAACCTGAGCGCGTTTCCGGTCCAGGCTGCTTAGATCCTGGAGGTTGAGGGTTCTGCTCTCGTATCCTGGCATCTGCTGCATCTTTCTCCATCTTTCCTTGCGGCCTGTGAAGCTGGAGAAGGTCCTCGTGGTCCTGTCTGTCCTCTGATAGGATGGTATCATTTTGATACGGGTATTGCATCGGCCCTGGTTTGGTTCTCCATTTGGATTCTGGATGGAGGGAAAAACTTGCAGTGAAAGATCTGATAAGCTCAGTTAGAGTAAATGAAAGATGAAGAAAGGAATGAACAGGATGGTCTGCTTGCCTTCCACTCCTGGTTTTGGGTAGAGTTGTGTGTACGGAGGTAGGGGATGTTGAATGAGATGCATGTGCAGGTCGTTGTCACTCTGAGTTGCTTTTTGTGTGCGAAGTTTCAAGATGCCGGAGAAGTAGCACGTTGCATCAAATCCCATGTACACCAGCGGATATCCGATACTGCGCAGTTAAAGAAAGATGTTAATACTGTACCCATCAAAAGCAAGACAACAGCATTTGGTGCTGTGCTAAGCAATACCAATACCGATTGGCTGAGCTGCCTTCAAAACCACTCCCACCTGAGGCCTGCTATAGATTTTTAATTCGAACCTTAAAAGTTTGTTGACAACATGGCTATGTTTACAGTTCTTTATGAAGGATCTATTGGTTTTTGTATGTGGCGTCTGTTGTAATAGACCTGAACTGTCCTCAGCTGTTTTGTGCGGATGACAGAACAACAGATAAATTGTATTTGGTTCAGAAGTTCTGCGTATGCCACGTCGATGAACGCACACTTCAAAATAGGTTTTCGAAAGAACTACCAGCTAGTTGTCATACACTTTCAAAAAACCCCTCAAACAATTCATTTCTGGGAAGGGTGACCCATGCCCTTTAAAGGGAACCTGTGGTGAATTAATGTTACTAGCTCTTTAAAGCAATCACGTAAAACATTAGTGGTTCCTTCAGGCAGCATCAGTCTTTGCCCCTTCTGAATGTATGTGCAAACGAGTGTTGTGACAAAAAATGCCGGCAAACCATTGGTTCATCCCACAATGGTAATCCACGGGTTAAAATTACAAGTTTTATGCTTTATATGGTCATTTATGTCGAAATAAGTGTCTGTATCACTTATTACTAAAACATATTACATAGGTAAGGCTTATTAAACATGAGCCTAGTGGCTCATCAGGCCGGTGCTTATTCCTCGTTTCCGTAGCATGAAGCTCAACTCCTCCTGGATGGGATACTCGTCCATCGCAGGTTACCTACCCATTCATACTGCGGAGTGGACAGAGACAGAGGCACACTTGTGGGCAAGATCTTACCCAGGGGTCTCAGCACAGTGGGGGCTCGAACCCACGACCTCCTGATCATGAGCCCACACCCTAACCACTACACCACCGGACCCACTGACACTAAATGTATTACATGCACTCCAATTATGCTGTAAGAATGATCAGTACTTCAGGATGATCAGATCTTTCATTCTGCTGAAAAAAATTGCAATTTCGAGAATGTGTATTTTATCTGTTCACATTTAGTTTCCCCTCCAAATGAAATATTTCACTTGGTCGACTATGCTTCCTGTGTGCCTTACTTGACTGCCCATGCAAATACAGATTTTATGTCACTCAGTGTAACCACCTGACCTACCCAGACCTCACTGATTCGCAGAATGAAACTACAGTCTGGGCTAGGAAGAAATCAGCCATTGCTCCAGCCTCATTTCTTATTTCTTGGCCACCCCTCGGTTTATTGTGGGGTTTTTTTTTTTTTGGTTTTTTTTTTTTTGGTTTTTTTTTTTAAATAAACATTACTGGTGTTGCATTCGGTTTCAGAAGAACCTGAAATGTAAAAAAATCATTCAAATAAACAAAGCTGATTTTGTTGTGAACAGTTACGACATACCAGTGTGCTGCAAAAAGGTGAGACAGGTTGGCGTACGGATTCTTCAGGTCTCTGAGCCTGAGTGAGGTCTCTGTGTACACCAGAACAATCCATAAAGTCACAGTTGACAGGCAGATGCCCTTTTCTAAATAATAAAAAAAAAAAAAATTAAAAAAAACAAGCGAACAGAGAGACAGAAGCATGTTTTATAAATTCCACTGGACATACACTGGGCTTTATGAACACTGTACACAGTAACACAGTAAATGAAAATACATTATGCTCCCAGTCACATTGATAAGGTTTTCAGTTGTTTCTGGTTACCTGTGTGCCATATGTAGTTGAGTAACACGTAGGTGCTGGCTGCGAAAAACAGCCAGTGTAGTGGTACAAAAATTAAACAGAATATATCCAGAGTAAACGCAGCACACACAAACACCATACAGATGGCCTGAAAAAGAAAATGGAGGAACTGTCACAGACTGAAGCACCAGGTGAAGATCTGTCACCATGAACATAGAAATGTCTATTAAATTCGATGAAAAAGATTCAGGGCAGCAGGGTGACGTAATGGTTAGCACAACCGCCTCACAGCAAAAAGGTCATGGGTTCGAAACCTGGGCTTGCATGGGTTTCTTTGGCGTATTCCAGTTTCCTCCCACCATCCCATAATATGCACATTAGGCTAAATGACTGTTTGGAATTGCCCCCAGGTGGGAGTGTGAAAGGTTGCGTATGTCTTGGCCCTGTGATGGACTTCGGGCTGTTTAGAGTGTACTACACTTTCATCCAGTGTCAGCTGAGACCGGCTTCAGCCTCCCTGTGACTCGTGAGTGAGTAAAAAGATTAAAGCTTTTATTTAATGATTAGGCCATTTTATCTGTGGATTGCTAGCGGGGGCTGAACTGTGGGAGTTAGCGGTCATTTTCCTGGAAGTGATGTCACATCATTGGTCAGGAACGATGCCAAGAAAATTTGAAGGAAATGGGTGTAAATGGTGAGATATTTGAACCAGAGTGGGAGGAGTCTCGTGTGGAGACAGTTAAACATCACCTTCTAGTGACTCTGAGGACTAGAATGTTTCTGGATGTGTGCGAGACAGTGAATCCAAAATGGCTCACACAGCTAACGTTTTGCGGGTTCGGCTTTCCTGTCGTCAGTTTTTAGGAACAAAAAAAGAAATGTTCACTGTGATTTCTGCGTTTGCTGTTTGTGCGTCATAATGTTATGACGCACAGGGTCAGTGATGTAGATTCACCAATCAAACAAGTTCATGTCACTACCAGCTGGAACAGCCAATCAGAAAGCCAACATGTTTCTGAGCACGTCAGTGTGACAGCACTTTGATGCACTTTCACAAGGGGCATGAACTGATGTTGCCGGTAGAAACTGCCAATGTTTTAAAGAGCTCGTAACAGTAATTCACCACGGGTACCCTTTAAAGGTGAAACATTGGCAACGACATGAGAACAAATGAAACGGCAGTTTCTAAAAACAAGTGCTTGTTAAGCACTTAGTTATATTTGATGTCATGGAAACAATTTTATTTATTTTATGACTGGTAAGATATAACAAATATCATGTTATCAAAAACCACAAAGCGTGAAAACCTTCTCTGTAATGAATGTTAGAAAACACGAAGCTACAATGCGCCTCATTCAAAAATGTTGAATAAACACCTTGTGTTATGGGAAGCCATATCATGTATTTTTATTTGTTATAATAACACTTTTTTTTTTTTTTTTTTTAATCAGTCTTTGATTATGTGGAGCATTCATCGTACAAGTCCTTGTGACTGAGCCGTTGCTATAGAAACAGTAATATAAGATGACCCCCACCAAAGAAACCTCCCACATTTCATCTTCATCTTCTACTGTTTAATCCGTGGCTGGGTCACGGGGGCAACAGCCTGAGCAATGAGGTCCAGACGTTCCTCTCCTCAGCCATTTCCTCCAGCTCTTCCAGAGGGACACCGAGATGTTCCCGAACCAGCCGAGAGACATAATCCTTCCAGCGTATTATAGGTCAACCCCGAGGCTCTTCTCAGTTGGACATGCCTGAAACACTACACCCGGGAGGCGTTCAGGAGGTCTTCGAACCAGATGCCTGAGTCAACTGGCTCCTCTGAATGTGGAGAAGCAGCGGTTCTACTCCGCGTTCTCCCCGGATGGCTGAGCTTCTCACCTTATGTCTCAGCGAGAGTCCTGCCACTTAGCAAAGGAAACACATTTCAGCTGCTTGTATCCACGATCTTGTTCTTTTGGTCACTACTCAAAGCTCGTGACCATAGGCGAGGGTTGGAACGTAGATCGACTGGTAAATTGAGAGCTTTGCCTAGCGACTCGGCTTCCTCTTCACCATGACAGACCGGTACAGGCTCCACTTTATAGCAGAGGCTGCAGCGATCTGCCTGTTGATCTCATGCTCCATCCTTCCCTCACTCGTGAACAAAACCCCGAGATACTTGAACTCCTCCACTCCGGGCAGGATCTCATTCCAGACCCGGAGGGTGAATTCTACCCTTTTCTGGCGGAGAACCATGGCCTCTGATTTGGAGGTGCTGATTCTCACCCCGGCTGCTTCGCACTCGGCTGTGACTTGCTCCAATAAGAGCTGAAGGTCCTAGCTTGATGAAGCCAAAAGGACAACTTCATCGAGCGCCAATGGCCACCAAACCAGAACCGCTCAACGCCTTGGCTGTGTGTATAAATTCTGTCCATAAAATTTATTAGCAGAATCGGTGACAAAGGACAGACTCCAACTCTCACTGGAAACAAATTTGACTTGCTGTTCCCAAATGTGGACCAAACTCTGGCTTCGGTGATACAGCAATCAAATGGCCTGTAGTCAAGGGTCTGGAACGCCGTACTCCCAGAGCACGCCCAACAAGATGGTCCCATATTTCAAAGGAAGTTAAAAAAATAAAGGTGAAAGATAATCAAATATTTTTATTTTATTACACATGAAACTTAATGATTTAGGAGACGTGGTGCTGAGGTCTGTTGGTGGCCCAACTTTATTTGAACACCTTAAGCTCGAAGAACCCGATGTTTGGCTTCAGTAAGATGGAGCCCCAGCACACACACAGCTCAAAGATCTCTGGAAGTGCTGAGGAAAATGTTTCCAGATTGGGTGATCTCATTGCATGGCGATGTTTGGTTCCCCTGATCATGCCCCTTGTAATTTTTTTTTTTTCTGTGGTGCCATCATCAATCAGTAAATCACAGGTGTATACTCATCATCCTCGCACTTGAAGCCTTATAGGTTGCTATTCAGTGGGAGATCACTACTGTTCCCCCTGTGGCCACCCGTTGAGCCATTGTGGCCTTCAGCAATCACCTCCAAGAGTCTGTAGATGATGACCATCGCCACCATTTGGAGGATCATCTTTAAAACATGATGTACAAAAACTATACATCGCATTTTATTTACCTTTTGAAATTTGGAGGTTCTATTGGGTCACCCTGCATTAGAACAAGCCCGTTCATGTAAACCAGAACTTCGCAGCTAAATGACTGTCAGCGGTGCTGTTTTCGAAACAATAATGAATATATTCTGATCAGGCAGTGCCGAGAAGTTGACTGCGCTGACTAACTACCACTGCATAAAATTTTGCACATGATTTGGGTTATATTCTGCATCCAGGAATTTTTTAAAGGATTCTTGAACACATTGGTGGGGGGGGGGTGTATTACATCATGTCCAGCAGGGTTGCTGTGTCCTTTTTTTTTTTTTTTTTTTTTTTTTTTTTTTTGTGTGCCCTCGGACTGCTGTAGTAGTTTATTCTGTTTCATTTTCAAAATAGGATGAATGGATGGTTGAATGTGTGTATGTGTGTGTGTGAGATAATAGGACACACTGTGAATGTGCTGCAAAATAAGTGTACATACCAGGCCATGGCAGTGGAACGTAGTGTAAACGGTGCCGAGGAAAAGCCAGCAAGGCCACAGGTATTCCAGTCTGAACTCCAGAATAAAGTCAGCCAAAAGCACCACGATCCAAACCGTCATGAACTTCAGGAATGAGTATGCACTGGAACCAGGAAAGAAAACACAAAATATATTTATTTAAATTCACAAATTCTGTTTTTTAATGAATAATTAGGTAGTGCATGCTTTTAGAAAAGAACATCAGCCCAAGTGTACAGTACATAACATCAGTCCTTTTTTGCCAGGATTATTTAAATAATTGCCATCCACTTTTCATAGAGCTCCGCCCCCAGAATTCACAACAGTCCATAGAGAGACTATGAAAGGAATGACTGGACTGATTTTCTCACAGACTCATACTTAAACTATGAATTAATTGATTCATTCATTTTCTGAACCGCTTAATCCGAAGTGTGGGGCCGGTGGCGTAGTGGTTAGGGTGCCGCGCTTATGGTTAGGAGGTTGTGTGTTCAAATCCCAGTTAGACCCCAACTGTGCCAAGACCCCTGGGCAAGGTCTTAACCCCAAGTGTTCCTCTGTTCCCCCAGCAGTATAAATGGGTACCAGTAAAGAAAGACATACTGGGAAGGTAACCTGCGATGGACTTGCATCGTATCCAGGAGGAGTTGAACTTCTGGTAGCTTCGTGCTACAGAAACCGAGAATAAGCGCCGGCCTGATGAGCAACTAGGCTCGGGTGTAAAAAGCCCAACAGATTTTCCCCCCCTTTTAATCCTAAGTAGGGTCACGGGGAGGATAGTGCCCATCTCAGCCGACTCTGGATACCTCACTAGGCCATCACAGGGCTGACACTCTGACATAAACATTCACACTCACACCTGGGGCGATTTCGAACAGACAATTAATTGTGCGAGTGTTTGGACTGTGGGAGGAAACCAGAGAACCTGGAGGAAACCCACCCAAGCACGGGGAGAACATGCAAACCCCTCACAGAAACACCCGAGCTGGGAATTGAACCCAGACCCTCTTGCTGTGAGGCAGATGTGCCAACCACTGCACCACTATGCTGCCTCTAGAATATGGATTATTATTTTTTTTATCTGGTTTTATGTGATATTCATGTTATTTAGGCAATTAAATACATTTTAAATCAATTGACTATTGTACCTGATATCTTTATTATCATATGATTAGCATATGAGTGATATTTTCAGGATCTGTGCAGCCGAGATAATAAGCAAAGTTTTAGTTTCTTCGAAAAAATAAATGCTAAAAAACCCACTTCTAACTTTATAGATTGAAGGTCTTGTTTGTACAAGCAAGAAAAAGAAATAAAATTTAGCATTTGATGCTCTACACTGATACTTAATTTAAATACTGTGCATTTCTATCTTTTAGATGAATATTTACATGAATCCTGTTGCTTTCAGTTCATCTACTCACAAAAAAAAAAAAACACGTTTTTCTTTCACAGAAGTTGCCCTCGGCGTGTATAAATAAAACATCCCCAATGATTATAATGAATTAAAACAATAGATATTTGCATATAAATCTGAATAACATGTAAAACACCTCTCCTCATCAGCAAGCAAAAAAAACAACAACAAGAAAGCCTGAAAGAATAATAACACTTTTTATGTTTAGGTTTTTATTCGTGAAAAGGCTAAGCCTATGTAAACAACCAAATAAACAACAAATTACTTCATTAGTTACTAATAATTATAATGATGATGTTCATGATAACAACAACAACAACAATAATAATAATAATAATAATAATAATAATCAGAGGAATTTCATTACAGGACAGATTCCAACACTCATCTATTTTACTTATGTTTTTTATTATTATTCTGTATAAATTCTTGCTCTGCAGCTTTGGATGTGAGAAGAGGGAAATGATCTGAAGAGAGTAGTGTGTTTCCTTTCTGACTGCACGCAGACGCTGTGTGTGTGTGTGTGTGTGTGTGTGTGTGTGTGTGTGTGTGTGTTCATCAAGAACATAAACACGGTGCGGATTCCTGCGCTCGGTGGCTTTGCTTTTTTTTTTTTTTTTTTTTTTTTAAATATAATAGGTGAAAACGTCGAGATGATCATTAAGAAATGCAAATGAAGCTTTGGATCTGAGCAAGGCTGGAGTAAAGGCGATGTGGCGCGACATTGGCGCCTCTTTTGTTTTCACTTCCTTTGTTCAGCATCCTTTTGTGTTCGGTTACCATGGAAACCTCTGATCTCATCACCTGAAGTGTTTTTTTTCTCGCGGCTATTTAAGGAATGGGCAGAAAGAAGACACGGAGAACAAACACACAACACACACACACACACACACACACACACACACACACACACACACATCACACACACAAACGAAGTTGAAAGGAATCTGGCACAAAGCACCTGTTCATCATGACCAGATAAACAATTTGCGAAAATAAACAAATAATTTCGGAAATAGACTAAAGGTTACTCATCAGCTGTCCTTCGGGACAATAACTACAATCTGATTGAGATTTTTTTTAAGAGCAAAACCACATTTGTGGAAAAAAACACCATTAAGAACAGGGTGATCCTGAATTTGAAAAAAAAATAATATATTAAAATTTTTTAAATAAAATTAAAAAATATATACATTAATAAAACAAAAGTAAAATGTTAACTTGTATAATTCTGCTTTTATCTTATTGGATAGATGGATAGAAAATTGTTTTTTTATTATTGTTATTATTTTATATAATATATATTTTTTTTTTTCAATTTGATTTTCGATGACATAAGCCTATCATAAGTATACATATTCATATAATAGAAATATTATTATTTATTAGTGTAGTGTTGTGTCATATAAACAACATCCTGGTATTAATTTTGAGTTTATTGACAGTCTAAAATTATAATATAATATAATATGATAAGTATCAATATTCCCCGGGCAGACAAAAGCAATGCGTGCTGCAGGGAGTTCGGGTGTTTATTCGGCTATTAGTTGTCGATTGAGTTCACAGTGAGGTAAGTGATCAGGCCCGATGGTGATGGTGGTGGTGGTGATGATGATGGTGGTGGTGATGATGATGATGGTGCTGATGATGATGATAGTTGTGATGGTGGTGATGTTGTTGTTGAAGCGCATGATGCTGCTTTGAGTATCTGTTGTTTGTGTCTGAGAATGTGGAGGGAATGGTGATGAAAGATGAAGCACAACAATCAGAAAAAGATGAACAAAGCTGTGTGATGCTGCTGCTGATGCTGCTGCTGCTGCTGCAGCTGGAACCCACCTTTCTGAAATCTTCTCCGTCAGTCTGAGCTTCTTCATCTTTCGGAGCTTGGCCACGTCCAGGCAGCGCTTCCTCATCTTCTGAGTCTCGGCGTGTCCGTGTGAGGAGGAGACTCTGCTGTCACACTGGCCTCACTGAAGATGCCTTAACCTGAGCAGAAGACGCTTTGTGTGCATGAGTGTGTGCATGAGTGTGTGTGTGTGTGTGTGTGTGAAGCTCCACGCCGCCGCTGCTGCTCAACAAAGGTGCAGCTCCATAGCTCTGTTCCAAACTGCACAATCCTACACTATGGAGGACCCCTAAACACGACAGCAACTTTTTCAATCTCACCTACAGGGGGCGCCGTAACCCTCTCTGCTAATGACACAAAGACCCCCCACTTCACTCTTGTCCAGCAGCAGGACAGGATGCTGAGCGATTTGGGACAGAGCCATGTATTCAGCCCTGAAAGTTAACAGTGAGTGAAGTAATGTCTATTATTTATACACCTTTTTTTTGTACAATTCCACAAGAACAACACGAACCAACATGATCTTTATTTTCCACTACTTACATATAAACATTTCATCTAAAATATCCTCCCATGACAGTTCAGCTCCATCTTTAAAAACGCATCACATCTCCACCTCGAGGTGTCCTGAATATTAAAGGTAGAAAAGGGAAGCACTTCAAGGACAAGGACAACGAGGACTCTGAATAATTTGGCATTGCAGAGGATAACACTGTGACCTTTAACCTCAGAGAGCGGTGAAGATTTTGACCCATTTCAGGGCCTTTTCCCCCAGAGAATGTTCTGTGTACTCGGGGACACCTGATAGTCCCCCAAAAAACACATGTATTTATTTCATTACAAATATTTCTGCTAAGATGACAAAGCAATCAGATAAACCTGATTAAGAAAAAGTTAACACGAGAAATATATCCGGTAAATAAATATAAATCTAATGTAGAATTACTGTATGTCATACAAGGCTAGAAAATTATTAAAAAAAAAAAAATAAATCTGAGTGAGAAACTGAGCTGGCCTGGTGGTAGGGGGCTGGATTACTGATCCCAGGGTTGGGGGTTGAAGCTCCACGATCACTGGGTTGTCACTGCTGTCCACCCTGTGCCGCTAACTGGTTATCAAAGGCCGGCCGTGTGTCTCACTGTCTATGGTGTGAGGTTCATGTGAAAGAACCATTACTGACTTTCAACAAGAGGAGCTGCAAAGCTGTTAGCAGGTTTCTGCCCTGTGATGGCCTGGCGAGCCGTCCAGGGTGTACTCTGCCCTCGCCTGAAGTTGGCTGGGATGGGTGCCAGCCTCCCCATGACCCTAATTAGGATCAAGCGGTTCAGAAAATGAATGCATACTTGAATCTGGTTAATAAATCAATAAGTCGGCCAAATCAAGACAAGATGACAAATACAGGTCCTTCTCAAAAAATTAGAATATTGTGATGAAGTTCATTATTTTCTGTAATGTACTGATAAACAGTCGACTTTCATAGATTTTAGATTCATTACACACAACTGAAGTAGTTCAAGCCTTTTATTGTTTTAATATTGATTACTTTTTTGCCAAAATTGTAAAGAAAAACCAAAAATTCGTATCTCAAATTAGCATATTTCATCCGACCAATAAAAAAAAAGTGTTTTTAATACAAAAGTCAACCTTCAAATAATGATGTTCAGTTCTGCACTCAATACTTGGTCGGGAATCCTTTTGCAGAAATGACTGCTTCAATGCGGCGTGGCATGGAGCCAATCAGCCTGTGGCACTGCTGAGGTGTTACGGAGGCCCAGGATGCTTCGATAGCGGCCTTAAGCTCATCCACAGTGTTGGGTCTGGTGTCTCTCAACCTTCTCTTCACAATATCCCACAGATTCTCTATGGGCTTCAGGTCAGGGGAGTTGGCAGGCCGATTGAGCCCAGTAATACCATGGTCAGTAAACCATTTAGCAGTGGTTTTGGCACTGTGAGCAGGTACCAGGTCGTGCTGAAAAATGAACATCTTCATCTCCATAAAGCTTTTCAGCGGATGGAAGCATGAAGTGCTCCAAAATCTCCTGATAGCTAGCTGCATTGACCCCGCCCTTGATAAAACACAGTGGACCAACACCAGCAGCTGACATGGCACCCCAGACCATCACTGACTATGGGTACTTGACACTGGACTTCAGGCATTTTGGCATTTCCTTGTCCCCAGTCTTCCTCCAGACTCTGGCACCTTGATTTCCCAATGACATTCAAAATTTGCTTTCATCCGAAAAAAGTATTTTGGACCACTGAGCAACAGTCCAGTGCTGCTTCTCTGTAGCCCAGGTCAGGCGCTTCTGCCGCTGTTTCTGCTTCAAAGGTGGCTTGACCTGGGGAATGCGGCACCTCCAGTCCACTGCTTCCACAGGTCCCCCAAGGTCTGGAATCGGCCCTTCTCCACAATCTTCCTCAGGGTCCGGTCACCTCTTCTGGTTGTGCAGAGTTTTCTGCCACATTTTTTCCTTCCCACAGACGTCCCACTGAGGTGGCTTGATCGAGCACTCTGGGAACAGCCTATTCGCTCAGAGATTTCTTTCTGTATCTTACCCTCTTGCTTGAGGGTGTCAATGATGTCCTTCTGGACAGCAGTCAGGTCGGCAGTCTTACCCATGATTGTGGTTTTGAGTAATGAACCAGGCTGGGAGTTTTTAAAAGCCTCAGGAATCTTTTGCAGGTGTTTAGAGTTAATTGGTTGATTCAGATGATTAGGTTAATAGCTCGTTTACACTACCTCAACATCATATGCTCATTTTTTGAGATAGGAATTTTGGGTTTTCATGAGCTGTATGCCAAAATCATCAGAATTAAAACAATAAAAGACCTGAAATATTTCAGTTGGTGTGCAATGAATCTAAAATATATGAAAGTTTAATTTTTATCAGTACATTACAGAAAATAATGAACTTTATCACAATATGCGAATTTTTTAGAAGGACCTGTCCATCGATAAATATAGTAAACAAATAATTAAATCTGATCAACAAATTGTTATTATTAACTTAAATCTGGCAAATACATTATTCTAAATCAAGTTAATTACCTTAAGAAATAAACAAATACATCTAATAAATACGTCACTCACTCACTTCTTAAAAAAAAAGTAAATAAATAAATAAATGAGTGTGAATCTGGGGCAGCACAGTAGGTAGCACATCTCCCTCACAGCAAGATCCTGGCTTCTGATCTTGCATGTTCTCCTGGCGCTTGCGTGGGTTTCTCTGGGTACAGTAATCAACTTTTCTCCCACAATCCAAACACATGCACATTAGGCGAGTGAGTTGTTCCAGGTTGCCCCTTGGTGTGAATGTAAATGGTTCTGTATGTTGGTCTAGTGCGCTGCTCATGGATGGTGTAGCCCACCTTCACCCATTGTACACTGAGAGGGGCTCCAGCCTCCCTGTGACTCAAAGGATTAATTGTTCTGTGAATCAATATCGTTCAAACAGGAACTTTGAAAAGCAGTTCAGCTTCTCGAACCCTCTGAATGAGTCCTGTAAGGTTCTCCGTAGAACCCTGCAACAGTGTTCAACAAAGTCAAGCTCTTTATACGGGGATTTACAGCACATCAGTTCATTGAACGTAAGTACAGACAGTATGACATCATGAGCCTGTTCGAAGTGTTCTGAAGCCTGAGAAGGAAGATCATGGTTCGGGTGAGATCAGTGCAGTAGACACACACATGCACTCGTACACTTTTCATCTCATTTCCCACACAGCAGCTAAAACAAATCTCCCAGGGTTTTGAGTTACAGTTTTCAGATGTAAAGGGCAGTAGTGGCCTGGTGGTAAAGATGCTGGATCACTGATCCTAAGGTTGGTGGTTCGAGCCCCACTCTCGACGGGTTGTTACTGTCCCCCCCCCCCCAGTGCAGCTAACTGGGTTATCAATGCCAGCCATGTCTCTCACTGTCTATAGTGAGAGGTTCATGTAAAAAAAAAAAAAAAAAAAAAAAACATTGCTGACTTTTGTCAAGAGGAGCTGCAAAGCCATCAGTGTGTTTCTGCCCTGCGATGGACGGTGAGCTGTCCAGGAGGGATTCTGCCCTCGTTAAGAGAGAGCGGATACATGCAAGGGCCAGTGATGCCAGCAGCGTGTCAACACACCAGTAACCAGGAATTTTCAGATGTAGTTTTGTTTATTTTAAGGTTGTAAATTTAAATTTTTTTTTTTTTTTAATCAATGTCCTGCAAAATCAACCAAAACAAACTGTGGGCTTTTGCCCAATGCCCAGGTCAATGGGGTTCAGCGTAAAACACCCCATATTTGCAGACATGCACTTTCCAACTCCCAATGCCTTTGGTTTATTATTATTTTTAAATTTCTCAGATGTTTATAATAAAAAAACATAAAATACAACACAATTACATTGTTTACATGAACAGTCTAATGTTTATCATATTTAAACAGAATCTTTACAGGAACCACTCCTCAGGAATGGACTATATGATCTCCCGAATTTACAGAACAGAACGTTTCACAGCAGAAAACACAATAACTTTTCATACTTCTTCTGGAGTGTTCATGAGAGTCCATTTCACTCCAGGTAAACAACAAACAGGGAAAACAGTGTGTGTGTGTGTGTGTGTGTGTGTGTGTGTGTGTGTGTGTGTATGTGTGGGGCGGGGGTGTTCAGTTTATTTCTGGGTGATGGGGAAAGAGTTCTGGTCCATCAGCTCCCCAACTTTCTCCTGTAGTATTTGCACAACTTCAGCCAAAATAAAAACGTGAGTGTCGTCCAGGTCCTGAATGATGAACTTCTTCCCCAGAGCTGAGGTCTCATCCAGGTAGAGGAGGAACTGCTTCATCGCCGGATCGCTATGGATTAAGCAGAGAGATGAAATTATGGGATAAGAACGAGCAATTAATCATTACAGATGCTCCCCGACTTATGTTTTTAATTGGTTCCGGACAGCCGAACACAAGTGGAAAGTGAACATAAGTTGTTACAATGACGTATGACGTTCAAACTGTACTATTCATCCATAAATACAATTACCATATCTCATAAATCACCCTTAAATCATTAATTATAAACATAACATTGTAAAATAATAAATATATAAAATAATAAACATGAATTTCAAATAAATTAATTCAAGCAAAATAATTTCAAATTGATAAATTTTAAACCAAATTCACTCATCAAATCTCAAATACAGTATTAAATATAACCTTTAACATGTTCCGATGGTTGACGGATGGTCACACGAAATGAAGCTGAGCTGAATCACATGACATGAAGCTGAGCCTGCTGACTTTACAATATGTGAGGCGCTCAATACCGAAAGTAGTGCACTTGCTGAAAGTAGTTTACTTGCTTGAAACAGTGCGGGTTATGCGGACTTCCGGCTTTCAAGTGAGCAAGGGCTTCGTTGAACTCGTTTAATACTCAGCCTGCACTGATGTGAATCACCAGCAGAGCAGAGAGTTCTCTCTTTCCTGGAGTCGGGTTTTCATATTACAGCTCTCTTTGCTTAACTGAGTATGCATGGTAGATTGTGCCGATCCGAGCAGGTGGAGCAACCATATTTGATTTGGGTTACAAAAATCCGCAAAACGGTGTAAACACAAAGATCACAGAGATGACGTCTTAACACAAGAGTAACACACTATATAACTGAGATATATATACACACACACATAAAACGATATTTTATATATATAATATATAAAACTGAACTGGGAAAAAGGAGGACACGTTCAGTCTGTCGTTTGTAAACAATGGACGCAGCGTCATTGCGTCAGCGTACTATGTAGGTACGTCTAAACTCAAAATTTGACTTTTTTTTGGAAAAAAAAACAAACAAAACACGTAAAAGCGAGAAAAAAAAACCTGTAAAACAGATAAACGTAAGGCGGGGAGTGTCTGTACACTGCAAAAAATGTCATTTTAGTGGGTTCTAATGTTAATTAAACTGATTTATTTCCTATTACAAGATTACAATACATTTAATTAATATAATACGAGATCAAAACAATTTCTACACATTTTTCATTAAGTTTAAGCTTCTGGTTTCTACTGAAATATACATTTGTGCATCAAAATGTTCTACCGGTGGAACAAGATAAAGTTTAAAATGAGTAAAATACCCTGATATTTAGTTTGTTGTAATCTTCTAACAGGAAATCAGAGGTAAACTTTCAACTATTGATCTTTTATACTGTAAAATTGATATTACCATTCCACAAGCACTCCTTTCAACACATTCACCATCTTTTCAAACTAAAACCAGAATTCAGTTCACAGCCCAAATCCACCGAATAAACGACCCTGTGTGGATGGAGAAATAAAACCGGTTGTTAATGAAAAATACAAAAAAAAAATCAGTGTTTTGCTAATTAGCTGAGCAAAAGAATACTTATAGGAGTCTTTGTTAGGAATTAAAAACAGCTAAACATAAAACATGTTAGCAAAACTGTAGAATTAAACAATAATTTAAAAAAAATCACAAAGCTCAACTATGTATCTACAATCAAATAATACAAGTTAACAGCTTTTAAAAAAATTATATATACAGTACAGTACATGAAAACGTTAGCATGTTTGAAGTCCATATGAGCGTATATATCAGCTTATACGGTCACTGCAAAGAGGAAAAACCAATGATGTACGTCATTGGGAAAAACGAATCAAATCGGTTTAGTTGAAAATACAGTATTACTGTAAATAAATAAATAAATATTCATTATGGATAAATTTGCTTTTCATAAACAGCAAATAGTTAAAAATGAATATAATACACAAAATAATCGATTTCATTTTAATCCTAGTTTCGCTAAGTGCTGTTCAGTATCTGACTATTATGTAACTTTTGTGCTATATTATTATTTTTTAATATGATATAACATCTGTTTACTCTCATAATGTAGATTTCAACATTTAAACTAAAGGAAATGGGTCTGAGAAATACCTATTACGCTTGTTTATTAATTTTACTACATTTTCAGATAAAATAATAGGCCTAGTCTGAATGATAATATATATATATATATATATATATATATATATATATATATATACATATACACACACACACACACACATATAAATAATTTAAGAAATAGATAAAAAAAAAAAAAAAAAACAAGCGACCCAAAAATGCTTGGCGGTTATGTTTACCGTAATGCCTCGTATATAAAGGCACCAGGAGTTTCTCCCAATGGTTTCTAATGCAAGACAATCGCGTTATCGCATTACTAAACATCACTGCGGGCTAAACAATCGTGTGTTTAGTATAACTCGCCGCCTTTATCATGGTCCTTGTGTATTTATTTATAAACATATATACAATTTTGTTTTGTGCCTGAAAGAGAAACACTTACAACGTGAGCAGCCGTTTCCGCTGTTTGTATCGCTGATGTATCACTATTTCAACAGCGCCATCCAAAGTATCGGAGTGAGAGTGTGTGTGTGTTTAAAAATGGCGTCTTATTTATAATAATGAAAAATCTTCGTATTTATTTTATTGACTTACGAACACAATATGCAAAAGTGAAATGTAGATGTTCTTTTAAACAAAAATAGTCGAAAAAACCCAGTCCATCCTTCCTAACATATGCCAATCGATTTAATCTATTCTTCGATTCCTTTTCTCCATCTTTTCCAATTCATTCAATCCATACAGCTCACATTTCTATTTAATTCATCCACCCATCCCTTTTAGTATCTATTTAGCAGTTTAGTCCAGGAATCCAATCAATCTGAAAATTTAGATTCCACATACATTTTTAAAAATATGTGTAAGTGATACAGTGAAGTTTCCACAGCAGACTTTTATTTTGTAATGTTCATGGAAGAAGTCTCCAGTTTCAGTCAGAGGGAAAGTGTAAATTCCATCATGAGAATATTTCCAGGACACACATATACCTTATTTTAAGTGCTGAAGACACATTTTGGCACAAATGTCACCCAAAAACTATCACCCAGAACTCATTTAATGAGCTCACTCCAAAGTACACAAAAATATGGGTCTGTATAATTTTCATCCTTTGCAATATGTGAGGTAGTGAAATCAACCTTGAAGTCTTGTGAGTCAGTGGTACAATGAAAACAATAAATAAAAACAATCACAAAACATTGTTGAAATTAAATAAAATACACAAAGAGGTGAAACAACATCTGTACACATCATGACCCCAAACCAGGTGGTAGGAGAAGTGTTTAAAAATGCACCATGTTTAACATGTGTATTATTTATTTTTATTACTGTCTGGAGTTTAACACTTTTGGTGTTTTCCTCATGATTTTCCAAAGAAAATAAAATCCTGAAGGCGACACGAGAACAACACGGATGCAAACGTTCAGTTGATATGTGCACCGAGAGCTTCCTGAATAAACTGCAAGCTCCGTTTGTAGAGAAACGTTTCCTTCCTCTTGGGTTTGCAAATGTTTAGATGATCCACATCAACTTCTATTAGATCCCCAATACCAAGATCTGTGTGAGGAGGAAAAAAACAAACAGAATTTGAGTAACCAGTGAAACAACAATCCTGTTGAATTCATGGTAATATTATATATGCAGCGGTACCTTGACTTACGAAATTAATCTGTTCCGAGGGCGAGCTCGTAAGTCAAAATGTTCGTTAGATAAAACAAAAATTCCCATCGGAAATAATAGAAAACCAATTAATCGGTTCCAACCCCCTCCAATACTCATCTAACCTGACACAAACACATATATTTCACCTAATATCTTAAAGATAAACACGTAAAAACAATAAATATTTAATAATAATACATGTACATTAACATTAATAAAAATTTTTAAAATAAAAAAAGAATAAACAATAAGTCAACTAACCCTTCTGATCATCGACTGTGGTGAAGATGCCACTTGAGCAGGAATGAGGTGGTGCGGAACAGAGAAGGGGTAGAAGAATTTTGTGCGTGTGCACGCTACGAATGGCAGCGAGGAAAGGGAACGGAGGAGGGGGGGGGGGGGTATATGAAGCTAATCGGCCCAGAAAAGGCATTTTCCCAGAAGAGCTTGTAAATAAAAATTTTGCTTGTTGGATGGGGCGGATTTTTGTGGGATCGAAGCTTATCATTATAAAAGACACTCGTAAGTCAAGGTACCACTTGTACAATTTTTTTTCTTTTACTCAAATGACCAATTTGCATGACATCAAAGAGTTGATACAAACTAAAAATAGGGGTTTACAATATAATATGATTCATTTGGCTTTTCATTCATTTCATTCGACATGAAAAGCCCTCATGTTAACAAACTAACTATTTAACTATCCAACTAAATAAATAAATAAACATCCACTCATTTATTGAACTGCTTATTCCTACTAGCCTCACGGCGGGAAGGCTGGGATATGTCAACATCAGGCGATGGTGGGGTACACCCTGAACAGCTCGCCAGACCATCGCAGAGCCAACACACACACACATGACACACTCCTTCTTACACCTAGTGGCAATTTAGAACAGCCAATTAGCCTGCTGTGAATGTTTTGTAACGTGGGAGAAAACCAGAGTACCCAGAGGAAACCCATGCAAGCACGGGGAGAACATGCAGTTCCGCACAGAAACAAGAGGACCTTCTTGCTGGGAGGCAAATGGGTTAACCATTGCGCCACTATGGTACCCTGCCATTATTATCATTATGTGACAAACAGCACCAAGCAAACAAAAATCTATTATGTTCCAGGAAGTAACAACGCTCCCTTCAGTGGGTGTAACGGACTGACGTACCTGCTGACTCGGGAGGGACCACTAATATGTTGATCATGGGGCCAACGGCTGTCGGCAGAGTCTCAGCAAAGCTCAGAATTTTGAACTCTTCATCTTTCATGATGTTGAGGAAAGTTTCGTTCAGGTGTCGTAAAGTCGGAGAGTCTGCAACAACCATTTATATATATATTTAAAATTACAGAAGAAAATGCCAACAAGGAACAAACAAAACACAGCGGACAACAAAAATCTGAAGACATCCAACCTTTGCAGAGCTCTTGCACCTCTATGGAGGGGAAGAGGAGATAGCGTACGTTTACTGAGTACTCGGCCATGAAGGTGCCGCGATGAGGAACGCTGTAGAACAACACGCCCTTTGTGTTCTTCACCAAGGAGCTCAGCTCAGGATCCTTCGAGGCATCTAAGAGCATCTTTTTCACCAGTAAGCCTGCAGAGATACACATGGAGGTCTATACAGGCCGACACGTTCATCTGAAACGTATTCAAACTCAACAACGATACAAACACGACTGAAACGAGGATCCTGGTGATATTTTATTGTTTTAAAAAATCCATAATGAACAGATTCTTTATCAACATCCAAGATTCGCGGGGTAGTGCTTAGTATGACCGCCTCACAGCAAGAAGGTCCTGGGTTCGAGTCCTGGGCTCTGTGGAGTTCACATATTCCCCCATAGCTTCCATGGGTTTCCTCTGGGTTCTCTGGTTTCCTCACACCTTCTAAAGACATGCATATTAAGCTAGTTGGACCTAACTGTGAATACTCATTAGAATTTTGGACATTCGTTGTGTATTTAGGTGGTAACAACCTGAATTTGGGTAAAAAAAAAAAAAAATCAAGACACAGACCCTTTAAAGGTGCACTAAGTAGATCACCGGGCCAAAATCCTCAGACATCTCACGTCAAAGTAGCTCTGAAGACACGATCAGTCCTTGGAAGAGCCATTAGAACCCTTAATCGCCTCGACTCATTATTCTACATCCAGTGTGTGTTGGTGAAATTTAGAAAAAAATTTGCAACACTGTATTTATAATTTAGAAAAGAAAAAAGCTTGCAGGCATTAACATATGTGTTTGGAAGTCTGCTGCAGGAACCTGTCAGCTACTGTACATTCTAATAGTACTGTACATGCCTAGAAAGGTCGGGATATGTAAGGGGAGGAGCAGTCAGCAGAAACATACATACATACATACAGTATATACAGAGGCAGGGCAGTGGTGGATCAGTGGTTATAGCTCTGACTTACTGATCCAAAGGTCAAGAAGCCCAAGTTCCACGAAGCTCCCAGTATTGGGCCCTTGAATGGGGCCCCTCAACCCTCAATTGCTGAGTTGTATCACCAAAAAAAAAAAAAAAAACCCCGAGGTAAATGGAAGTTGTTCTGGATAAATGTAAGAGCATTTGCTAAGTGCCACAAATAGACATTTCATTCATTTTCTGTAACTGCTAATCCTAATTAGCGTCGTGGGGAGGCTGGCGCCTATCCCAGCCGACTCCTGGCTAGGGCAGAGTACACCCTGGATAGCTCGCTAGGCAATCGCAGGGCAGAAACATGCTGACGGTTTTGCAGTTTGTAAAGCTCCAGGGTATCTCTGTTAGCAATTACAAGATCATCCTACAACATCAGTGCAGGATCCATTGGGTAACTTCCCACAGAAATAATAAAAATAGCAGACTAATGCAGATTCAAATCCAAGCCGGGGAGTCCATGGAGGCCAATTGTGTTCGCCACCCTGTCCCTTACAATGATTATGGGTATCTGTATGCTCTTCCATTCAACAGGGGTAAACAGAGCTTGCCCTTCGCGAGTATTAGGCCTTCTCTGAATATGCAAGCACAGCAGGACATAAAGATGCTGGAGCCAAATAGCATAATACCAGTATCGGCCCATCGTGGTGAAGAGGGAGCAGAGCCGCAAAGCAAAACTCTCAATTTACTTGTGGATCTACGTTCCAAACCTCACCTATGGTCATGAGCTTCGGGTAGTGACCAAAAGAAGAAGATCGCAGATACAAGAGGCTGAAATGAGCTTCCATCACCGGGTGGCAGGAGTTTCCCTTAGAGACAGGGTGAGAAGCTCTACCATCAGGGGAGAGCTCGGAGTAGAACCGCTGTTCTTCCACATTTAGAGGGACCAGTTGAGGTGGCTTGGGCATCTGGCAAGAATGCTTCCCGAACGCCTCCCTGGTGTGGTGTTTCGGGCATGTCCAACTGGGAAGAGACCCCGGGGTCGACCTAGAACACGCTGGAGGGATTATGTCTCTTGGCTTGTCTGGGAAAGCCTTGATGTACCTCCGGAAGAGGTGGAGGAAGTGGCTTGGGAGAGGGATGTCTGGACCTCACTGCTTAGGTTGTTGGCCCCGCGACCCAATCCCGGAAGAAGCGGCAGAAGATGATGATGATGATGATGATTTATGGCATTTAGCAGATGCCCTTATCCAACGCGACTTGCATTTATTTAAACAACCGTGCAAGTAGGCGTTAAGGGCCTTTTTAAAATGCCCGTCAACGGCAGCTTGGTGGTATTGGGGCTAGAGCCCCTAGCCTTCGAATTAGTAACCCAGAGTCTGGACCACTGATCTTTATTGCCCCTATAGCTTTACATAAAAACAAATCCATTGTTGTTCATGGTGGACTTTTACTTGATGTATGTTTTTCAAGAAGTTGTATAGAAAAAAACCCAAATAAATGTAATCTAAATGAATGCTGGTGTATCTCTGACCCACCACTGACTGACCTCCCATACTGTGTGCCACCCAAACCACAGGCCGGTCACCCACTCCTGCGGCTTTCAGCTTCTTCAGCAGCTCTCTGCTACGATATGCCAAAGACTTCCTGCAGAGATCGCCAAACAATGAGACTCATGGGAAATCCATGCAATTTGTGAATCCGAACCCAAATCCTTCCTTACCTCTGGTTCTCAGCAGGACACTTGGCTCTCCAGTCGCTCAAGTGTGTATCGTACTCTACAGACAGGATTCGAAGGTTGGGACAGTCGGCCGCTAACCATGACTGCGGGTCAGACAAACGGAAGGGATCAAAAGAAAAGCTCCGCCCCTGAATCCTGCCTTTTCAAGATGTACTGCAGACGTACCTTGGGCCAGCACTCGGTGTAATCCTCTTGTACTCCTGCAGACCTTTCAACATCTGTCAGATCACAGTCTTTCTGTCGCCATGTTTTGAACGCTGCTCCCAGAAGGCCATGCACAAACAGAATGTCCGCTTTCATGGGCAGTCTGCGTACAACGTCAGGGTCTTTGTAAGTGAATTTTATGCTGAATGACACAGGAATAAGCATTTGATATCAGATGATTACCTGGTGCGGCACTGTGGATGTAAAACATAAACCCCATCGTGGTATTTCTGAACCTCGGTGTCCCGGTCCAGATTGGCTAAAGCACGGGCAGCGTGGGATGCCTGCATGATGTGAGGAGAACTCGCCATCTCCGCCAGGACACCTACCCATCCTACAGCAGCACGAAAGACTTCTGAGTGTACAGTATTACAGCATACAGTGTCATAAACAGCAGAACATTATTAACCAATCCCTGCTGACTTTAAGTGAGAGGCGGAGTTACAACCTGAACACAAGACCATTCTATGACAAGACTAACACAGACAATAATTACACATTTACATATTAATATGAGTCATCAATTAATCTAACATGTACAGTATGTCTTTGGACTGCCGGAGGAAACCAGAGCATGCAGCGGAAACCCAGTCAAGCAGAACCTGCATACATATTCACACCCCAGGACCTCACCACTGTGAGGAGACAGTGCTAACCACTGCACTACTGCGATGAGACGATACAGCCGAACCTGACTGCACGATGTCTCTGTGTAAGCTCTCGTTCAGCGCCAGGTTCCCAATGATGCGCACAATGTTGCGCTGAATCTTCTGCGAATCGCGTCGCAGCTGGTAGATCCGTTGTAAAAGCTGCAGCCCTCCGTTGGCCACTATGTGATGACAGTGACTCAGAACCTGTGTGGTAAAGGTTATAGGCATCAAAACAGCATATTTTGATCGGGCTTATGCGCCCTAAGTCCATGTGGGCGTGTTCACCTTTGAGTGCTGTACGAGGGCCTGCAGGCAGAAAGACTCCACCTTCTCAGACGGAACGGAGGTAAGGCTCTGAGCGTAAGGCAGTCCATTTCCTCCGAAACACCACAACCCTCCCTATACACAACCGATACGACAAAGGGATTACACCTTTTATTCTTAATCGTTAAAATCAGTATTATCTATTTCTAATGATGGCTTAGAATGGTACAGCTTCAGCATTGACTCTCTATAAACAGTAAATAATTCATGATTTATCTTCGTTGTATTTCGTTCTCATGAAAACAAAATGCAAAAGGCACATTTGGAGCCCAGGTGTCAAACTCAAGGCCTGCAAATTCTTTCCAAGCATATGATTTTCGTACATTCTTTGCATTAACCATTACCATGAAATGTAATTCGTCATCCTTTCACTAGGTGGCACCTATTTCGAATGAGCTGCTAGACATTCAAGATTATGTTATACATACACACACACACACACACACATATATATATATATATATAAAATCTAATATATACATTTTAAAAAAGGGTAAAGTCCATTGGGCTTTTTACACCCAAGCTGTAGTGGCTCATCGGACTGGTGCTTATCCCAGGTTTCCATAGCGTGAAGCAACTAGGAGTACAAGTCCTCCTGGATGGGACGCTAGCCTATCACAGATTACCTTCCCAGTATATTTTTACTGGTACCCATTTATACTGCTGGGTGAACAGAGGCACACTTGTGGTTAAGACCTTGCCCAGGGGTCTTAACACAGTGAGGGTCTAACTGGGATTTGAACACACAACCTCCCGATCATGAGGCAGCATCCTAACCACTATGCCCCCGGCCCCAATATATAAATAGATTATATTATATTATACAAAACTGTTCAACACCCATTTCAACCAATCAGAATTAGGCACACGACAGTGTGGTCACATGGTGTATAAAAATGCTGGCACTTTTTTTCATGTATGATTGTACTGGTGCTTTTATGACTGTGTTTAAAAAAAATTGGTGTGTGTGTGTGTGTGTGTTCCTGACCCGTTGAGAGGCGAGAGAATGAGTGCTCTCTCTTAGTGCCAATGATGTGAAATACTGTACACACTGATCCACCTCGGATTGGGGCAAAGAGGCCAACAGCTGCCTCAAACCATCTTCTATCAGATACTCCTAAAAAAAGTAACGCATCATTAACACCAACAAAAACGATCAGCTCAGAATGTAGCAGTTTCTCTTTCTCTCTCTCTCTCTCACAGAGACACACACACACACACACACACACACAACACACAACACACAACACACACATATTCTCACTTACATCCTCCAGTTTAGGTAGTGTGGGTGGGGAAAGGAAGAAGCGGAGGTCTACGTTCGGAGTCCGAGCCAGACCTATCGCCGTGCGCTGGTCTATTGACTGCGCTGCTGTCTGGTACTGATAATCTGTGATTGACAGGTCAGTGGGCCAATCAGAAACCGCAGTGGAAAGAGAGCGAGTTCAATGAGAGCATAATATTAATGTAAATTCCAAACTCATTCATTCATTTTCTGAACTGATTAATCCTAATTAGGGTCACAGGGAGGCTGGCGCCTATCTCAGCTGACTCAGGGTGAAAGCAAGGTACAAGTCGGATAACTCACCAGGCCATCATATAGCAGAAGCACGCTGATGGCTGTGCAGCTACTGTTGACAAAAGTGTAAACTCTAAACTGCATAGAAATATTTGCTTAAACCAAAGAGGAGATTTTATACTCGTATATACACAACACAGTAATGGTACAATCTGACTGGTCTGCTATCTCTAGCTTTAAAAACATTATTCCAAGTGGATGATGCTTGAATCAAAACATCGGACACTCATGGCTTGACAGGGCCACTTGAAGCAGGCGGCGTCATTATTATTTCAATTTAAAATGGAAAATGGGCGGGATGGTGGCGTAGTGGTGAGCACGTCGGAACCTATTGTGCATGTTTTTGGACTGTGGAAGGAAACCGGAGAACCTGGAGGAAACCCACACAAGCACGGGGAGAACATGCAAACTCCACACAGAAACGCCTGAGCATGGGACTCGAACCCAGGACCTTCTTGCTGTGAGGCAGATGTGCTATGCCACCATGTCGCCGTCAGTTATTTACTTCAATCGCTAATCGTGTTTCGAGCATTTGAATTAGAATTGAAGTGTCTCCCATTCAGGCTGCAGCCTCGTCTTCTGCTGGATAAAGCGCTCATGAAAATGAGTGAGTCGGTAAAGTCTGATGAGACCATGTGACAATAAGTGCATTGTATTCAGAAACTGGCTCTCGACGTTCATTTTAAGAGATTTTTAAGCTTTCTGTGTTTTTCTCATATTCCGGGAAACATTACTATCTATGGTAATCCCACACCCTACAGATACAGCGGATGGAGATTTCAGATTTTATCGCGTTTCTCTCTCACCCTTCCAGTGACTGTGTGCCAGGTCCTGTACGGCCTGCAGGCGCTCTGAGCGATTGGCGGAGTTAGTTCTCTTCAGCAACAACCACAGAGCCAACTCCTGAGGATCTGCATCCAGATGGCTTAGGCGTTCTAACACACACACACACACACACACACACACACACACACACACACACACACACACACACACACAGAGCATGAAAAACAAAATCTGCCTTACTCTTCATGACAGCAACAAAATATTTCAGCCCACAATATCCTTCAGGTTGCCTCTATCAAGAGCTAGAGACATCTACAAAGCTTTCAGTCTGATGAAAAACTAGAACGACAGCCTGCTGGTTATATGCTTCCACGTGGTAAGGCTACAGTGACCATGACCTTTGCCCTATTACCGATAAAATGTAATTAGTCCATCCTTGGGTCAGAGTGGACTTTTCTGCAAAGTTTGAAGAAAATCCCTCAAAGTGTTCTAGAAGTAAACAAAAATGGCACTCATGAAGCTGCCCTTGACCTTTCACCTCTAAAATATAACCAGTTCATTCTTGTGTCGAAGTGAAACTTTTGACAATGTTGGAAGAAAATCCCTTGAAGGGTTCTTGAGATAACACGTTCAGAAAAATGGCCCAGATGGACGTACAGTTGGACAAAGGGACTGACGACCCGGGAACATAATCACGCCGTCTCACCATCGGGGCATAAAAAGCTGCCTTTTATAATAAACATCTCAGGACTGACTGAAAAAGCAAAGTCCACACAATCAACCTAAATATAATATAAACCACGAGTAGAACGATCTCCTCTGCAAGTGTCTCCAAACTTATTGAACATTACCAGCTGAGATTCAGTGCTGTTCTGTGCTTTTGTCCAAGGGGGAGGGTGACAAAAATAATAATGGGATGGTTGCATAGGTGTTTGAAACGAGTGTTATAGCAACTGTGTAAACAGCGGAAACCTTTTTTCAAAAAGAAGGCCGCTGTGACCTTGAAAATGAGGTCAAGGTCATGGTAAGTGAACGTGGTCTGAAGCTCTACACCAAATTAGGTGAGATATCGAGTGGAAACCGTTTTTGTCCACGCCCACCTGGCGGCCTACAAACGCGATCACATATTACATTCATTAGAGGCGGGTAGAAATGTATTTAAAGAAAAAACTGTTATTCATTTACACGAACAGGTCCAGATGATGTAACCAGAACTTCTTACCATCCAGAGGACGGTGAAGGACTCGTGATGACATCTCAATAAGTTTTCTTGCTGCTTTGTGAAGCTCCTTCCTGGTTTTATAGGTAAGATCTGATGGGGTTAAAAAGGGTAAACATGTCAGCAATCAGAACCTCACTGATTCGTGTGATATCAACACATGAATTTATCCTTTTGCTCTCCGAGTCAGTGTGTGAGAGTGAAAATGTTACTACAGTGAGAAAAAAAAACAGGAACGTACTGGCACCAAAGGTCTCCTTTTCTACCTTAGTGATGGGGGTTAGATAGATATAAGACTTCTGTTTTTCTTGGAGAATCGCCTGGGTGTCGATGGTGACTGCCTGGTTCAGCGTGACGACCTCATATGTGATGAGAACGCAGCCTCTGTGTAAAGACACAGCGTAGCTCTGTTATATGAAACCAAAACACAGAACTAACATCACGTTTCACAGGATTCATACACGTTTTAATCTCTATGAACGTTCCCGGTCTTGTTGTGAGTATATACTACATGGAAATGCTGCGATGTGATTGGTCCTCAATCTCAGGATTAAAAAAAAACAAGAATATTTAATCCAAGTAGATAATGCTTTGAATCAAAACAATACATGGTCTGTTCTGGGTACTTGAAGCAGGCAGTACATCATTATCATGCTTTACAATAGAAGTATAAATTATAAATCTTGGGTCGTTTTGTTTTTCTGTTGTTTCTGGGTATTATATGCTCAACACCCTTCACAGAGACTGGTTTCTTCATGTTTTGGTGTAGTAGATATCAAACACACACCACTAGATAGACAGAACATCGCCTGGCTTGAAGTACATAACTCACATAACCTGCATTGGTCATAGTTAAAATATATCAATATAAATTATTCACATTTTGTTCTACATTGCTTTTCTTTATGCTTTTTTTGTGAAATACAGATATACTTCTGCTTACGTCGTTAGTTGGTTCCAGCAGAGACAACGTAAGTCGAAAACAACTTAAATCGAATTAGCTTGTCTCTAGGCTAGCCTAGGCCAAATTTACTAGTATAACATTATATATAACTAATATATATATATAACTAATATATATATATATATATATATATATATATATATATATATATACACACACACACACACACACACACACACACACACACACACACACACAGTGAAACCTCAACTTATGAAAGCCACAACAAACGAAAAATCCAAATTACGAAAAACATTTTCCTAAAATTTTTGTCTCTGGACACGAAACCATCTCAAAAATTAAAATAATGCACAAGTTGCTCTCCCATTGACTACATTTCTCAATATTCCACCCTGTTGGCCTCCCATTGGCTATCTCCCAACATCCCGCCCCCGCTGGCCTCCCATTGGCTAGGAAGGATGATGCAGCTCCCGCCCATAGGCTATTATGGAGCACCCATAATGCTTTTCATGTAAAGGACAGAGTTACTGTTGTTTCATGCGTTTTTCGAGTGTGCTCAGTACAACTTTATCTTTTGGCACAGGCTTTAACCTTGCATAAACATTTGTAAGATTATAATTCTGCTAAGAAGGCATGGTCAACACATGCGCGCACACATGTGTGATTCCCAGTGCGAGTAAAAAGAAGAAGCGGGCTCGTGGCATGCGGTTGAGTGATATTGCAAAGGAATATGGCCAAACTGAAGCAGAAGGAGGCCTTAAAAGGTATACTCTTATCATTTTAAAAGGGTTTAGGGGGTATATTTGAGGGCCTTGGAACGAATCACACGTTTTACATGTAAAATGCGGTTCATCTTACGAAAAATGCAGGTTACGAAAAATGCTCTGGAACGTATTAATTTCGTAAGGTGAGGTACCACTGTATAGATAGGTCTTCCTGCAATCTTAAATAGGATTAAGCAGCTTATAAAACAAATGAATGCATATACAGCTTTTACTTTTTTGTGTTTTGATATACATCCAAAATATAAGTTTATAAATAATAATTTTAAAAAATCTTATATAAGGACCATTCAAGCTGAAAAAAGTCAGGAAGATAAAAAGACCTACCCCAGGACGATGGCTCCAGTTATTTTAGCCATTTTCCCTACAATTGAGATAGAAATAGAGACCAGTGGAATGAGTATCATGGTTCATGTCAGAAAGAAATCACAGCTGGATACAAAAGTTAACAAGCTGTCAGGAAAAGAAAATAAAGAAGATGAAGAAGAAAAATCATTCATTCGTTCATTTTCTGTAACCGCTTAATCCTAATTAGGGTCGCGGGGTGGCTGGCACCCATCCCAGCTGACTCCGGGCGAGGGCAGAGTACACCCTGTACAGCTCGCCAGGCCATCGCAGGGCAAAAACACACTGACCGCTATGCAGCTCCTCTTTTCGAAAGTCAGCAATGGTTCTTTTACATGAACCTCTCACCATAGATGGTGAGAGACACGGCCAGCCTTTGATAACCCAGTTCGTGCACTGGGGGGACAGTGACAACCTGTGGAGAGTGCTTGAAACCCCAACCTTAGTATCAGTGATTCAGTACCTTTATCACCAGACCATCACTGCCACTGGGCTTTTTACACCCGAGCCTCATCAGGCCAGCACCCAAACCACTACACCACTGGCCCCACGTCACTGCCAGTGAAGAATATCTTCTCTAAGAATATTTGTGCCCCCAAAACCCTTCTCTATTTGCTCAGCAGATTTTGTCTGCAATGTTTCAGCTCTGGCTTATAATAGTAATAATAATGATAAAGTCATAAAGAGCACAAGAAGACATACAAAACTCCTTCCATGGGATAATTTTCTTTCGGACCGGAACTGTCGAGCTCAGCCACCGACTTGGGATTAGACGCAAGGTAGTGATTGACATCTGCACAGAGATGGAGAATAGTACTAATTAAATTAATCAAGAGTCTTCTGTAGCATATTAATTTCTTATTTTAATAAAATGAATATGATGATATTACAAGCTTGGGATTAACAATAAAAAGCAACTAGAATGTTTTAAAGAAATATATTTCCTAAACATTATAACCAGATGTGATTATATTTATACCATAAAAATAAAGAGTGGCTTTTCAGGGTCACAAAGTGGATTCAATCCAGGACAAGACCAAGGCTGAACTCAAAATGGCTCCTTACCCACTATGTAGGGCACTAATAATGTACGGAATGACGTCAGAATGTCAAGTGCACTTCATATAAACCAAGAGGGATTTTGGTGTTTTACCTAAAGCTTGCTCAAAATATCTCATGCTGGTGTCCTGTCAGCTGACTGTAATAACAGTGTTAAAAGTTTAACTGTCAAATTTTATTGTGTAATACTATACTGAGATAAAACACTACAGAAATTCAACGTTTATTCCTGAAACGTCAGAATACTGTCTTAGTTAGCCAGATAGCATTAGCATCACAAGAGACAATTAAATTACGGTATATTAAACAATTTGTAATAATAAGTTACCTTGTTTCATATCACTATTAACATTATGAATAGATTATTGCAAACAGGGAAACTCCTGCAGGTTTTTATAAGCAGCCAAAGCTGAAAGTAAACAGGAAACGGCGGACATATTGAGCTAGGCTATTACCGTAAAGCCTCAAATATAAGGTAATCTCAAATTGAGTCGAGTGTTGACTGCACTGTATTTACGATAATATTTTCATAGCATTGTACGGCGCTATCTTGCGGTTGTGACAATAAAAAAAAAAACCACTTTACCGAAGTGTATTTAAAGCAAAAAGCAGTTTCTTGCTATTCAAGCTAATTTTTTTTGTGATGAACAGAATTAAATCTGTTTTAAGTGTAATTTAATCAACTCACAAATGACCTAAATAATCACTTTTCAATGTAACATTTTTGTAATTGTAAGGACTCCATAGGAAATATATTTTACCAAACTTTATGGGCGATCCTTGATTTCAACTACACTTATCCATGGGATTTTAATTTAATTTTATTCGTTATTCTTCTCTTCCAGGGTCGCCACAGCGAATCATCTGCCTCCATCTCACCCTCTGCATCTTCTACTCTTCCTCCAACGACCTTCATGTCCTCCTTCACCACATCCATAAATCTTTTCTTTGGTCTTCCTCTAGGCCTTCTGCCTGGTAGTTCCAACTCTCCCATCCCTCCTCTGTACATGTCCAAACCATCTCAATCCAGCCTCTCTGACTTTGTCTCCAAAATGTCTTACGTGTGCTGTCCCTCTGATGGACTCATTCCTGATCCTATCCATCGTCGTTACTCCCAAAGAGAACCTCAACATTTTCATCTCTGCTACCTCCAGCTCTGGCTCCTGTCTTTTCCCCAGGGCCACTGTTTCTAAGCCATACAACATCGCTGGCCTCAACACCGTCTTGTACACTTTTCCTTTCATTCTTGCCGATACCCTCCTATCACACATCACACCGGACACT